>CM053793.1:265291843-265891843 GCA_028749045.1 Cupressus sempervirens
TCATCAATGTTAATTTCATAAGGCAATGGTTTTACCCATGCCACTCTTGGTATGACTGCTTGAATGTATACTCTATCACAGTCCACCATGAAACATATATCATCCTTGTAGTCTTCTACAAGCTTGGGTGGGATTTGAAATCTATTTTTCATTTTCGATTTGAATGCCTCAAAATAGTTATCCAACACCCATTCAAAATTTTCACCCATTTCTTCAATAAATTCATTTATCCGATAAAGAACAAGGGTGTCTTTCCTCCATACAACTATCCCCTTAGATGGAAAGAATTTTTTAATATAAAAGAATAAACAAGTAAGAAATGAACCCAACTTGAAGGAATTGTTCTTGGAAGTCTTCACACTTTCAATATTTTTGTTCAATTGCTTTAGTAACACATCTGACAGATCAAATTCAAGGTTCTTTTTTATAACCTTCTATGCTAGGTCAACTTCTTCACAAGGAACATTTTTTGACTGACTCAAGCTTTAGATCTTATGTGCAATGATGTGGATGCCAAAACTAAGCTCTATGTCAGTGACATTGTTTATTCTCAAACCTCTACCATCCCACTCAACTAGGGTTTTCTTTTGCAGTTCCTCCTGACCTAGGGTTTTGGTTGTCTTAGCTTTTCTTAGTATTGGCAAACTCGTAACCTTGTGTATCATCTTTTTTGTAATCAGAATGGGTTGCTCCAGCCATAATTGTCCATTGTGGAACTGACTCAATATATACCTTATCCATTTTACTTGGAAATTTCACAGCATGTAAGGGATATGAATTAATCCTTTTGTTTCAAAATGCTTATGCTTGGGTTTCAAAACTTCGTCAACACACATTTTATCTAGGGCATAATCCATTTCTAATATCCCTAATTCTTGAATAGTACATTTAAAATGAGTTCATATTTCATTAATTAGGAGTACCTTTGGCGGTATTTGTGACTAAGCACCATAAGGATCAAGTGATTCAACAACGATTGGAATGATCTTGAAGTTTGGTGTCTTCCATTTGACACCCTTAACTAGCATTTTAGAACCCTTATTTGGTTTAGTGCTACTTCCACTAGTAGATGCCATTATTTCTCAGTAGATGATAGAATTCTTGAAGATCTCACTACTAAATTGCTTGAAAATACTACAATGCTCTTTCAAATCGCTCTGCTCTTCAAATGTCGTGAATGCGATGAAAAATGAAGTCAAAATTGCCCCTTTTGTTGAGAAAATTTGATAAATGCTCAGTGCCATAATGACACAATGCATGACAGGCTGTCATCCATTGACCTAATTCAGCAAGAGTATCAACTTGGCAAACAAACCAAATTTTCCTTACTCTCGACTTTGCTCGGTAAGGTCTTCAACCAACTTTCCTCAATGGAATCTAATGCAACTCAATGAAAGATAACCTTTCTGTGATCCTTGCATATCTGTAGTACTGATTGGATAATTTGCATTCCTCATATATGTTGGAACTACTTATGATTTTCTTGCTGAGTACAGCTCCAAGACATTCTTAGGAATTTATTTTGAGGGGGTGGAGTCACCCACTTCTTGAGTGACTTCACTTCCATGATTTGAGCTTGTATCCTCAGTAGATTTAGGAATGCATTGTTGCCTCATTTGTTTCCTTATGTTAGCCCTTGCTTTCTTTTCATCTTCAACTTTGCTTATATTCATGTAGTTTTTAGCTATATGACCAAGTTCAGTGCATGTGTAACACCTTATAGCAGTATCCTTGTTTCTTAGGTGATGCCTTGCACAATTTATGGCAATGTGTCCATATTCTCTACAATAATGACATCTACTCTAGGTATTTTAGTCCCATCCAAATATTATCTTTACAAGTTGTTCAGTTGGATTGAATGATTTGGATCTGCATTGAGATGACTTGTGACCATGTTTTTTGCATTTGTGACATTTACCTTCAAATTTATGTTTCTCCTTGCATTCATTAGCTTTCTAACCATGTTGATTGCAGTTGTAGCACTTTCCATTGAATTTTACTTTTCCATTGCTCTAGCATTTGTTTGATGTATGACCAATTTTCCCACAATGATTGCATGAGGGTTTTTTATTCCTTTTTGCACTTTTCTTGGAGGATTCACCTTCTTCTTCATTATATCCAAGTCCTGCTTTACCTTTTTACCTATGAAGATTATACTCATTTTTCTTATTCAATTGATTCATGTCCTCTTGTGATTTCATCATTCTCTCATTGATTTTTTTTTTTCAATATTTAGGTCATTCTTCAATTTTTCAATGATTTTCTTTTCAGATCTTGGTTCTCTCATTATTATTTCATTAATTTCTCTTTCATAATTTAGATCGTTTCTTATTCTTTCATTTTGTGCTTTGAGAATCTTGATTTCTTCATTTCCTTCAATGATTTGATCAATGAGGTCTTCATGCTGATTGCATTGATTTTGTTCTTCATTGTTTCTTGCCTCCAAGTCTTCATTTTCCTTATTTCTTTGTTCCAAAATCTCACATAGCCTAATTGATTGAATTTCTTGTTCTCTTTTGAGTTTTCTTACTTCTTCTTGGAGAGAACCATTCTTTTCTAGGAGTTCTTTGATAGCCTCATTAGCTTCATCTGAATTCCTTGATGGGAAAAAGTCTTCAATCTTTTTTTGAACATATTGATGGTCATTCATTTGTCTTTCAAGTTCCTTCCTTCTTTTCAAGGATTGGGAAAGATACTCCTTTGCTTCCTTGAGTTGAGCTATGACCATCTCCAGACCTAGCTTTTCATTTGCAATTGCCTTGTCAAGTCTAAATATCTCCATTTGTCCTTAGATCTTTGCTCAAGCTATCAAACTTTATCCTGAGAACCACAAAGCTCTAATACCAATTGTTGGAAATAGTCAAGATATGATAAGTTACTAAGAGGGGAGGGGTGAATCAGTAACTTTAAAATTCTTCCTCTAAATTCACCACAAATCCATCTATGCTACTACATACACTACTACTCAAAGATAAAACATTCATCGTACAAAAGAACACAATGTTTTGGTGACCTAGAAACCTTCCAAATAGAAAGTAAAATTGGGGTGGAGATGATACCCATAAAACTTCACTACTGCAACACAAAGTTGGCCTGTTAAGGCTTACATTGACCACTTCTAGTGATCTACCATATTAGGAGCACAAAGGACTGCTAGGTCCACCTTGTTAGAGGATTTATAAACATATAATGAAGTATGCACTCGGTTAAGAGATTTATACAAAGACTATTAAGTCTACCTTGTTAAAGGATTTAGAAACTAATTCACCTATCAAGATGAAGCAGTGGATCTACTTACAATTGATTGTTGATAAGATCCTTTATGCACTGATCACCTTATGTGATGTATATAACGTTTCTGCTTCTGTATTGACCTTGTTGTATTCATAAAGTTGTTGTTGATAATCCTTCACATGCACTTCTCAAAAATACTTCAAATTACTTCACTAATACTTCTATTTATTGATATCTTACAATACACCTTACATATATACCTTTCCAATTTCCAAAATTGCAAGGTTGGCCAAAACACAAGTGAACAACACTTTACAAAGTTGTCCCAATAGTAAATAACTCGAGTTCACTAAACTAACTCGATGACCTTTTGATACTCGATGTCCACTGCATTACATGGCATTATTATGCACTCAGTAGAAGTGAAGGTTTGGTCCATACTAATCACTTGATGTAGTTCTAAACTCGGTAGATGTAGTGTCAGTTGGTAGATACTGCAAGTTGAGTTTACCTTGCTTCACTCGGTAAACTCTACTTCTTCCAATGCTTAGTTTATATTGAATCTCCATGACACAAACTTACTGCTTATTAGACACTATGAAGATCGATAGATACTGAGAAGCTCAATAGACACTACTAATCTTTACATTTCCTGAACTTACTTGGTAGCCACTATTCTACTCAGTGTAAACTGTTGAACACTTTGAAGCTTGGTTAACACTAGAATGCTTGGTGAGTTTAGGAAACTGAGTGTTGATCTCAGTAGCTATACTAATATAGATAAGTGTTGTCACTAATTGTAATAATAACTTAATACCAACATCATAAATATCGATGATGGTGAAGTTTTCAAGAGGAGAAAAACTCAACCTATTGCTAGAGAGAGAAGGATTACTTAGAGTCAACTCAAGACTCTACCTACATCAAAGAAATTCAAGGTTGAATTAGAGAAATAAATGAGATTATGAGGAAGAAAGTCTAGTAAGGGGATGCATAATATTCCTTTTGACCCCACAAAATTAGAAAAGTGTATCATTGGTACAAGTTTAGTTAGAAATATGGATCCTAACACATTTGCAAATTTGATTGAAATTGACAAAAAAATGGTAGAAGATTCATTGATCAAACACTTCAGTGAGTCTTGCAAGTATCATGGAGATGTAAAGAATAAAGTTCTCCAAGAATTGTATAGCACTTTGTTAGTGATATGGAACTCCACACATCAGAGAGTAGAATAATTGAGGAAGAAACTAATAAATGTATTACATCCTTATTTATCTGTGAATGATGTTGATGTATAGATAGGAAAGTATTGCATTTAGGACTAAAGTAATGACTACTATGGTACTAGTTGATGAAGAACCTATTCTAATTCAAATTATTAGAGATGGGTCGAATGAATATTTACAACAAGAGAAAAATCAGTCCTATGAAAAAGCAAGAACTTTACATTTTAATGATGTATTTACAATTAGTGAATTAATTGGCATTACCACTACAAAGCCCAAGAAGAAGTCTGAAGAAAAAAAGTTCACTATTAAGAACATCACCAATAGACAAGTTGAAATTAATACTAAAGGTAATGATTAGGAGAATTCAACATAGGTACAGATGAGTACATAAGGAACATGTAAGGAAATAATGGTCACTATTGAAGAGAGTAGCACAAAGATAGCCAAAAAGACTATAGATAGGTAACCACAACCTAATCTTACAAGTCAATCATTGATATCAATTGAAGAGCACCCATCTCCAACAATAAAGCATCAATAGTGAATGAAGTAAATATTGATGAGTAAAATGATAGTGGTGATATATGATGCCAATCTCAAGATTCAAGAGAATAGAAATAATAAGGGAAGAGTGATAACACTCAAACTCAAAGTCATAGTGAATCTATCCTGACATCTATCATAGCTAAGAATAAAATTGATAAATGTAAAGATGATGATAATAAGGACAAGGATAAAGATGGAAAAAGGGGTCATAGAAAAGGCCTACAATAAATTGATGTTCAGGTTAAGAGGAAATAAGGAGAAGAAGAGGAGGAGGAGGGAAATGACCTACCTAGTGATGAACCTTAATTCGATATATTGAAGTAAATTGTATTAACATAAAAAAAGAATGAGAATTCAAGAAATTTTTGGACCTTAAGGTTGAAATTGATCAAAGTATATAAAATAAAATTAAAAGGTGGGTATTGAATAAGACTATGCATGTGTTTTAACAACTTATGTCAAATGTTACTCTAGAAAAGGAGAAGCCAGATTAATAGAAATTAAAAGTATATCCCGACACCATGGAAGAAGCACAAATAGATCTTGGAGGTCAATTAGCTAAGGAGGCTATAAGAAAAGTGGGAGAGAAAACAAAGAAAATTTTGTCAAACAGGATTATAGATTTACAAGAAAAATTTCACAATGGTATTATAAAAGCATATGAAATTGTGAATATAGAAACTAGGAAGTATACTTATATATGTAACTTTAACACATTCACTACATTGCTAGAAACTAGTATTATTAGAGTTCAAAGTGAGAAACTAAGTCATATTGGGGGTTTGGACTCATCGACAAATATCGTACAACATTCATTATGGTAAAGGAGTTGGTTGTAAAAGAAGGAGATCTCACAACTAAAAAAGACAAACTAATAGAAAAATTCTTGGACTATAGGGTATGTTAATTTTTCATATTGATGTTATGAAGAAAAATTTATTAGAAGTATAGGGTATTGTACAAACACCAGAGGGTATCACAATGAGTGGAGTGGAGAATACAACATAATAACTTCAAAAGAACATTCTTACTCTTCAAGATTTGAAGAAGACATGGGAAATATTAATGATGCTCAGTAATTCAAAATATTAAACTATCATGTGAGAAAATTGTAAATAGTTATGCCTTTTACTTCATATTTTTATTTGGTCATGTTTACTAGCATTGACTACCATAAGAAAAAAGGGGGAGATAATCAAGAATATCAAGTATGATTAGTTAGCAAAAGAAGACTAGAAGGGAAAAGCCACAGAAGAATATAGGTATACATCACAGAACATAGGATGTTAGAATATCAAAATATAAACATTGAGAGTAATATGAATAGGGGAGCACAATATATATCTAAGTACATACATAGAGTTAAGAGTTTTTAATTTTAACATCAATTCCAAAGGAGGAGATCATTGACATTTGTATTTTATGAGTATGATGATGAAGTTTTGTCATTGATGCCAAATATCTAAGGAGAATTCATTGACCAATAATCCCACTTATTATTGGTTTCAATAAGGAGAAGTTACTATTGAATTATATGTATAGTTATTAGAAATCCTACTATCAGAGATCAGTATGGTCAATGTAATCAGAAGCTTATGAGATAAGTTTGTTTGGAAGCCAACAAAATGATGAAGAATGAGATTAAACCTAAGATATATGGTCAAGATTGTGTGTAGGGTAAGAAATAAAAAAGGGGATAGTAGAAAAGGGAATCAAAATGAGAGACAAAGAGATAACAAATAGGGAGAACATTGAAGAAGTCATTATAGAGTGAGAAAGAAAGAACTAAGGGATTTGACAAGTTTAAGAAAGAACCAAGAAACATGTCAAGTTGTCTTGTACATATACTTAATTAGTTTTCTAAAATAATTGTAAAGTATTTTACAAGACTAGTAAGTTCATGTATGAACTTTTGTTAAATCCTTTAACAAGGTGAATGCCTAGGTAGGCAAGATAAATCTCTTAGCCAAGTAGTCTTAACAGACTATTAATACAATTAACACCATATCAATCACTCCTCATAAGGTGATTTTCTTGGAAGGAAGCATTATTATAGACCTAATTTACTACAGTGAAAACATTGTGAGTTCCATTGTCACTACAATTTTTCCCTTTGACCAAGGGTTTTCATGTGTTATGAGCGTAATAATTTCTCATGTGTTATTATTTTCTTACATGCTTATGAGTCATTATGTTAGGAATCATGCTATTAGTTACATATGAGGGTTATCAGATTAAAGTTAAAATAAACTATTAGGTAAAGTGATGAAATAAAATTGAATGTCCACCTCCTCCCTCTCCTCTCAGTGCTTAACCTTTCCAGCTTATAATTAACATGTTATTGTATTGAAACATTACTATAAGGATTATATATCTAAAATGAAAAGGTCCAAGAATGAAATTGGAATATTCTATTTTCAAAAGACCAACTTAATAAAAATAGTAAGCTTCCAAAAGTAGAAAATTTTCATTGAGATAGCCCTTATTAAAAAGACAAAAAAAAAAAACTTTTGGATGGTGCAATATCACCCTTATGCCTACGTTTCTTCTACGTCAAAACCTAGCATGATTTAAAAATTGATTGTATCACATATCATGTTTTTAGAGGAAAAACAAGATATATAACCTTCTCCCTTGTTATCCATGATGAATCTTTAGTAGGTCTTCCTTTCCATTTGACTAGATATTATTAATATTTCATGTTTATTATGCTTCTTTCAATATGACTCTAAGATTTCTTCAATCTCCTCTATAGTTGAAGTAGTTGTTGGAATACTCCATTGTGCTCATGTGATCTATTGGAATACTACAATTATTTAATGGTTGTTGGAATACTCCATTGTGCTTAGGTTATCTAGTAGAGTACTTTAATCTCCTCTAGTGATCTATTGTACTTATGTGATCTAGTGGAATACTACACTAGTGAAATATTCTATTCACTAGCCAATTCTACTTCATAAGCATTTCCTGAATCGTGCATCTTGAGTACTCTACATGGTGGACAAACTTTTTCATCTTCAACTTATTATATGTTCCCACTATAAATCTCTCCTTCCTTAAACCATGACTTCATCTCTAATCTAAAGCTCCATATTCATCATTTTCTTATATGTCTTATCATTTTAGCGTGTAGTCATTTTACTGATGTTCTCCCCCACCTCCTTATGTATTCTCTTCAAGATTTCTACAAAATCTCCAATTTTAATACCAGATGTCTCCCCTTTTCTAACTTCCTTAATTCAAAAATATTTCTAGGACTAGTTTCATATACCATCTAGAATGGTGATTTTTTATTGATCATATTGATATAATTATCTTATGAGAATTTTGCATGTGGTAAAATAAAATCTCATCCCTTTGGATTATCTCCAACCAAACATTTCAATAGGTTTCTCAAAATCATATTCACCACTTATGTTTATCTATTAGTGTGTATGAGGTGATTAACTAAACTTTTTGTTAAAACTTATCTTCTTCCTCAATTTTCTACAAAACTACCCAACAAATTCGACATCTTGATATGAAACTAAGCTCTTTAGTAGACCATATAGTCTCACCACTTCTCTAAAAAGTATTTTTTCTATATAAGGGTATGTGCAGTATCATGGTCAACCAAACTATGGCCTTAAGTGGCAGTGAAAAACTATGAAATCAAGGTTATGTCAACTTGACACATAATTTTAAAGTGGTTATGCACTTTATATCAAAAATTTGTAGCAAAATAATCTGTAGGAAATTGAATTGTAGTTTCTAAATTACTAGGCCTTATCTAGAGAAAACAATATTTGATTGGTCAAAAGTTTGGATTTAATGCAGTACTACAAAAATTTTAGGGCAAAAATAAAAATTAGGTGTATGTCTAACCACCTTAATTAAAATCAAATGATAATATTTTTAATATAATAATAGATATAAAAGGTAGAATCATGCGAAGATGTGATGCATATTTTTGGGTATTTTTATTCCAAATAAATAATTAAATGTGAATTTTCTACTATAACTTTTTCAGAATAAAAAAACTCTTATGTCTGACCATCGTAACTAACTAAAAACTTTACTAGATTTTTATTTTCCCTTGTACTAAACGAAGCATAGAATGTGATGCAACTTTTAAAGATTTCAAAAAAAATTTACCATTTGAAAGTTATAGCTATTTTTCAATTAGTATGTCAATTAACACTTTATAATCATCTTTATTAAAAATTAACTAATCAATACTTATTAAACTCAAAATTTGACGAAAATTATATCAATGGAATCTTCAGTGTTATAAAAAACCCTTTTCATTTCATTGAGTTTTGATGAAAATAATATTTTCAAATGGCTACTCAAAGTCTAAATGTCAGTGAAACCTTTCTCAAACACATTTTTTGAGTTGACCAGATGGGTTTGGCAAATACCAAGCCTAATCGAGTACCTGAAAAGTGGTAGCCAAAATTGTCACTTAATTTTTTCTATTTTTGAAATTTTGGAGGGAAACCACCCACATTGGATGGAAACAAAAATTTGGGAAGTGTGGGCATTATTGTTAGTATTACATATGATTATGATTATTATTATTACATATCATTATGATTATTATTATTAACTATTATTATTATATATGATTATGATTATAATTATTAATATTATATATGGTAATATTATATTATATTATACTATTATTATATATATAGTAATAAATATGATTATTATTATTATATTAAAATATACATTATTATTATATTATTATTATTAAATATAATATTGCCATGACATGCATCAAAAGGGGTCATAAGTTAACCTATGACCCCTTTCGATGCATTCAAACCAACCAAATGGGTTCCTAGGGGTCCTAGCACCCCAAGGGACATATTTTGTCATGAAATGCATCAAAAGTCATCATAGGTTAACCTATAACCCCTTTTGGAACATTATAACCAATGAAATGGGTCCCTAGGGATACTAGGTTCCCTAGGGACATATGTTGTCATTAAATGCATTGAAAGGGGTCATAGGTTATCGTATAACCCCTTTCAATGCACTTGAACCAACCAAATAGGTCCCTAGGGGTCCCAGGGACATATGTTGTCATGAAATGCATCAAAAGTTTCGATGCATTCAAACCAATAAAATGAGTCCTTAGTGGTCCTAGGGCCCCAAGGGACATTTTTTGCCATAAAAAATATCAAAAGGGGTCATAGGTTAACCTATGACCCCTTTTGACACATTTGAACCAACCAAATGGGTCCCTAGGGGTCCTAGGGAATGCGTTGAAAGGGATCATAGGTTAACCTATAACCCATTTCGTCATGTGTAGGGGTCCTAGTTCCCCTGGGGACATATGTTGTCATGAAATGCATCGAAAGGGGTCATTGTATGACCACTTTCAACATATTTGAACCAACCAAATGGGTCCCTAGGGGCCCTAAGGCCCCTAGGGACATATGTTGTCACGAAATGCATTAGAAGGTGTCATAGGTTAACCTATGATCCTTTTTGATGTATTTGAACCAACCAAATAGGTCCCTAGGGGTCCTAGGGCCCCTAGGGACATATATTATCATGAAATGCATTGAAAGGGATCATAGGTTAACCTATGACCCCTTTTGATGTCCCTAGGGACATATATTGTCATGAAATGCATCAAAAGGGGTCATAAGTTATCATAAGACCCCTTTTGATGCGTTCAACCCAACCAAATAGATTAATAGGGGTCTTAGGGCCCCTAGGGAAACAAGTTGTCATGAAATGTGTCAAAAGGGGTCACAAGTTTTTTTTTTTATGTATTCGAACCAACCAAATGGGTCCCTATGGATCTTAGGGCCCTTAGGCACATATGTTGTCATGCAATGTGTCTAAATTGATCATAACTTAATCCATGACCCTTGATGCATTAGAATCAAACAAATGGGTCCCTAGGGGTCCTAGGTCCCCTGGGGACATATGTTATCATGAAATGTGTCAAAAGGTGTCATAGGGTAACCTATAACCCCTTTTGGCACATTTTAACCAACCAAATGAGTTCCTAGGGGTCCTAGTGCCTCTAGGGACATATGTTGTCATAAAATGAGTCAAAAAAGGTCATTGGTTAACCTATGAACCCTTTTGATGTCCCTAGGGGTCCTAGGGCCCATAGGAACATATGTTGTCATGGAATGCATCGAAAGGGGTCATAGGTTATCATATGACCCCTTTTGACACATTCAAACCAACCAAATGGATCCCTTATAGGGTCCTAGGGCCTCTAGGGACATATGTTGTCATAAAATTTGTCGAAGGGGTCACAGGTTAACCAATGACCCCTTTCAATTCATTTGAACAAACCAAATATTTCCCTAGGAGTACTAGGGCCGCTAGAGACATATGTTGTCATGAAATGCATCGAAAGGGGTCATAGGTTAACATATGACCCCTTTTGACATCCCTAGGGGTCCTAGGGCACCTAGGGACATATGTTGTCATGAAATGCATCGAAAGGGGTCATAGGTTATCGTATGACCTCTTTTGATGCATTCGAACCAACCAAATGAGCCCATAGAGGTCCTAGGGCTCCTAAGGACATATGTTGTCATGAAATATGTTGAAAGAGGTCATAAATTACCATATGACCCATTTCGATGCATTTGAACCAACCAAATGGGTTCCTAGGGGTCCTAGGGACCCTAGGGACATATGTTGTCATGAAATGCATCAAAAGGGGTCATTGGTTAACCCATGACCCCTTTCAACGCATTTGGACCAGCCAAATGGGTCCCTAGGGGTCTTAGGGCCCCTAGGGACATATGTTGTCATGAAATGCATCAAAAGGGGTCATAGATTAGCCTATAACCCCTTTTGATGCACTCGAACCAACCAAATAAGTCCCTAGGGATCCTAGGGACCCTAGGGAAATTTATTCTCATTAAATGCATCGAAAGGGGTCATAGGTTAACCTACGACCCCTTTTGATGCATTCGAACCAACCAAATGGGTCCCTAGGGGTCCTAGGGCTGCTAGGGACATATGTTGTCATAAAATACATTGAAAGGGGTCATAGGATAACCTATGACCCTTTTTGATGCATTCAAACCAACCGAATGGGTACCAAGGGGTCCTAGGGCCCCTAAGGACATGTGTTGTCATGAAATACATAGAAAGGGGTCATCGATTATCTGATGATCCCTTTTGAGGCATTTGAAACAACCAAATAGGTCCCTAGGGGTCCTAGGGACCCTAGGGACATATGTTATCATGACCTATGTTGAAATGGGTCTTAGGTTAACCTATGAAACCTTTCAACACATTCAAACTATAGTGCCTGCCCCTAGTTTGCATTTCTGTTATCATTGTCAAATTCTTTTAGCCTGATTTTATGCATTGATTAGTTTTAGAGATATTGGATTTATAATATTATGATATTATTTCATGTCTTGGATTAGTGATATATCAGTGATGATTACTTAGTTGATTTCATTTCACGTGTTGTTAATGATGTCTTGATGATTCCTAATTATTAAATGTGGTTTCTTTTAGAAAAAATATTAACATGATGTCTTTAATGATGATTATGTTGTATTGATAGAGATACATTATTATATGTATGCATTTGATGTTAGACTTGCGATTTTTAAGATACTTACCCCATACTTGCATGTGTATGGTGCACGTGTTTATTTTATCTTTATGTCTGATATGTTTGATGTGGTTAAGGGAGGGAGTCGTAGTCACCTGCCCATCGGGATCTACACAATGCACCACTCTCTACCATTGCTTATTTAGTTTAGATATATTATATACATTTACATGCTCGTCTTTTATGCAGGATGCAAGTACCGGGCATCGACTTCCCTAAATTTCTAGGATGAGCATGCCCTATTACAAATACTCAAATGGTGAGAAAGGGAAGATAATGATCAGGTCCAATCCTATCCAATAGCCTAAAATACTTGTCCTACAAGGAGGACTCGTAACAGACTGTCTACCCTTTTTAAAACCCGTGAGTATTTTGTGCGTATGTTGTTTTGTGAGTCTTTGATGAATTTTCAGTTAATTAAGTCTAATTGAAAGATTAAATTAATGATTTAATTTAATAGAAAATTATTATGACATTTTAATATTTAATTATATTTAATTAATTGAGAAATTAATTAAATAAAAAGAATGGAATTTGAAGATAAAAGTTTTAAGAATAAATTTAGAATGTGATAACATTTATTGAATTTAATAATAATATATTTAGAGTTCATTTTTAAATAAATGCTAAATATTATTGTTATTTAAGTTAATAAATATTTATCAAATTAAATGTTCAAAAATAAATTAAGAAGTTGAAAGATATTAAATTATGGAAAGGATTCAAGTTCGCATGATGCCTACATGAGATTATAATATAGGAAATTAAATTAAAAGATAAAATATGTGAACTTAATAAAGATATTTTAATAATGTGTACATTAGATTTAAAAAGTTTATAAATTAATTTAAAGTGAAGTCAAGTGGAAAATTAAATAAAGTAATTTAATAATTCACTTAATGTGCATGAAAGGAATAATAAAATAATATTTTAATTAGAAAGCAAATTAAGTGTGCATTAAAGAATTAATTATATAAAATAATTATAATTTTAGACTAGTGGTGACAGAAACCCTAAAAGGTAATTAGATCCTATATTAGAGGTTTTCGGATCATTATTGCAGACACACAGGTTTCAGGGAACACACTTTTGGAAGGGGAACAAAGAAATCTTTGGAAGCTTTGAAGGGTTTGGATTAGCAAGGGTTTCACCAAATTGTTAGCATCAGATCAAGGTAGGGTTTGTGAACCATTGTAGAAATGTTTTTGGATCTCTGTCTTCTTTGTGCTTGTTGAAAATTGTTTCTCAAAGTTGTTATATGAATCTTGCCACCCTTCATTTTGAATCTTTTTCTATTCAATTTCAGCTGTGAATTTAGATTGAAACAACCAGTTAGAAAACCTCATTCTACATTTGAAAGAAATTAGTATTAAATTGAGATTTGGGTTTTTATTAAAATAGAAGTGAGAAATTTAAATTTAAAAAGGGTTTGGTTTTGGAAATGAAAATCCTAAATTGAAAATCTGATTGGTTCAACTTATTTTTCCTCTTAGACAAAAATTTCAATCATATATATATTAAAAAATATTCTTTAAGATCTTGTTTATTTAAAAAATTATGTAAAATTCAAATTATTAAAAATATATATATATATATAATTATTATTATTATACATTGTTGAAAAGTTGTTTTAATATATATATATATATATATATATATATATATATATATATATATATATATAAACATTATAAATAAGTTTCTTTTAAAAAAAATACAAATAAAAATAATTGAATTGGGAAGTGGAGGCCATGACCTCCCCCAACACCCCCCCAGCGTACAACCGCTGATAGTCCTGCTGATGCAGGTACTGTGCAAGCGAGCTGCCGCAGGCCCTACATCAGCAAGGCTACTGCGCGGCAACAGAACCTTTAATAGGCTCGCTCTTGCTTTTAAAAGCAATGCGTTCTTTTTTTTACATTTAAAGAATTAAAAAGTATTTATATCATTTTTTTAATTTTTATTAAGTTTTTAAATTAAATTAAATTTATATTATTAATTGTTAATGATTTTATTAATAATTTATATTATTAATTATTAATAATTTAATATTTTTATTTATTAAAATTTATTATTAATAATTATATAAATTATTAATAATTGAAATATGGTTTAATAAAATTAGTAATTGACTTAATTAAATTTGATTTAATTAAGAATTATTAATAATCAGAGTTATTTAACGAATATGTAAATTTATCTATTCTTGTTAATGATCATGACTTGATTAAAATTAGTAAAGTGTTACTTTTATTACTTAAAGGAAATAAATGGGTATACTTAGACTATTTTTTTAGGAAAAGTGACTTTTATCATGAGAATAACTTTATATATTTGAGTCAAATATTCGAATGGGTTAATGGGTGGAATAAACTGAGAATCTTATAACTTGAAACATACGTTGAACTGAAACTATAACCTTACGTTTAACTCAACTATATGTTTTTAAAACAACCCAAACTCTGAAACTATGATGTTGCTTGTACTATCTATGGTTTTGGAT
The DNA here is from genome assembly GCA_028749045.1 of Cupressus sempervirens. NCBI lineage: Eukaryota > Viridiplantae > Streptophyta > Pinopsida > Cupressales > Cupressaceae > Cupressus > Cupressus sempervirens. Next base: position 265,306,953 of record CM053793.1, read on the forward strand.
TTTGGGGTCAATTAGGTGTTGACCAATTTAGGATGTACACCAAAGGTTTTTGTGAGATTTATTTTATACCATTTATGGGGCTGGATGTCATGATGGGTTTTGTGATTCAAATTGAGATTATATTTATGAGATTTACTTGTAAAGTATTTATGTGTTCTTGGATGGGAGAACCATCTTATTATCAAGTTGCCTATTAAGGAACCGAATTTGATCATTATGAATGTTGTGGTATGGGACACAACTATATTTTATGTTCTTAGGAGAGGTTGTCTAGGTACGTGACTTGGGAGTGGCTTGCATAGGGGTCCGAGACCCAAAGTGGTCAGTGCCAGGGTAACCTAATGCAAGTTATGTAATAAGTGATAATCTAGTAATTAAAACTTTTGGGGGGCAAACACACTAAAAAGATAAGTTAGAGATATTTGATCCACCCATGCCTTGAGTGCTTGTATAGACTAAGGATGGGAATGGGATGAGTGCCTCGTCTTCTCGAGAGGGCTTTCAGGTTTCCACATGTGTGATGTTGAGGATCTGGGGTTCAGAGTAACCAGTCTAGGGTAACTCAAGCAGCCATGTGATGACACTACCTAGTATGTAGCCTAAGTCTCCTCTATAGATTTTGTGTACCTTTGGTGGTGTACTTATTGTTAGATGTGTTTATTGTGGATATTTACTTTCATTGATGAGGATTGATGATTCATGGATGTTGTACTTTTGACATGTGTCTTTTGACTTGAGGTGATTATCTTTCGTTGACTTTATCTTATGATCTTGCCATTGGTTTATACTTGGTTCATGTATGTTGTTTGGTTATGTGGTGTTGATATTGAATTGAGAGTTCTTACTTTTGGATTATTTTATCTTCTTGAGTAGCATGTGTTACCTTTGAGGTAGTTTTGGCTATTAGGGATTCCTTTCCTAGGAATGTTTTTTGTTTGATTAGTCGTATGTGGATCGTTCATTATCTTCCTTGCATGGTGGGAGTGGAAGCCTGACTAGGTAACCACGCGATCAAGAGGTAGTGTCTTCTTACCATTTTGGTCCCTCTCACATTGCTAGCTGTTGGATGTTTTTGCAGAAGATGTACCTTTATCATTCTTATTTCTTATCTCAGAGACTTCTTTTCAGATGATGTATATATGTTATCATGTATTCTGATGTATTGTATCTATTCTCACATACCCTGCGACATGTGCAGTGGATGTTATTAATTGGATGTACTTTCATTGTATTAGATATACTTATGCATTTCTTATGTGATTATGTATCTGTTATTTCTTTATGATCTTGAGACATTGTACTTGGAACTTAAACTAATTAATTTAAAATTATTAAATGTGACTCAATGTAAAGGATCCCTTGAGGAATTGAAACTATATCTGTAATTGATTATGTGTATTTGATGTGTATGTTCATGTTGCTTCAGCATTAATGTTATCTTGATGTTGTTTAAACTTTTTTTTAAAAAATAGTTCAGTAAACATTGTAACATGTTAGGTTTATTTCTCTTGGGTTCTCGAGCGGGGCATTACATAAACCAACTAAATGGGTCCCTAGGGGTCTTAGGGGTCCTAAGGACATATGTTGTCATGAAATGTGTCAAAATTTGAACCAACCAAATGGGTCCCTAGGGGTCCTAGGGCCCCTAGAGACATATGTTTTCATGAAATGCATTGAAAGGGGTCATAGGTTATCGTATGAGCCCTTTCAATGCATTCAAAACAACCAAATGGGTCCCTAGGGGTCCTAGGGCCCCTAGAATATATGTTGTCATAAAATGCATCAAAAGGGGTCATAGGTTATCCTACAACCCCTTTTGACACATTTGAACCAACCAAATGGGTTCCTAGGAGCCCTAGAGCCCCTAGGGACATATTTTGTCATGAAATGCATCGAAAGGGGTCATAAGTTAACCTATGAACCCTTTTGACACATTCGAAACAACCAAATGGGTCCCTAGGGGTCCTCAAGCCCTTAGGGACATATGTTTTTATGAAATGCATGCAAAAGGATCATAGGTTATCCTATGGCCCCTTTCAACATATTCAAAACAACCAAATAGGTCCCTAGGGGTCCTAGGGCCCCTACGAACATATGTTATCATGAAATGCATCAAAAGGGGTCATAGGTTAACCTATGAAACGTTTTGACACATTCAAACTAAAAAAATGGGTCCCTAAGGGTCCTAGGGCCCCTATTGACATATGTTGTCATGAAATGCATTGAAAGGGGCCATAGGTTATTGTATGACCCCTTTCGATGCATTCATACCAACCAAATGAGTCCTAAGGGGTCTTAGGGCCCCTAGGGACATATGTTGTCATCAAATGTGTCCTTTCCACACATTTGAACCAACCAAATAGATTCATAGGGGTTTGAGGGCCCCTAGGCACATATGTTGTCATGAAATGTGTTGAAAGGTGATGCAAGGAAGGATAGGGAAAACTAGGGCCAAGGGCACACCCAGTTCTTCAAACCACCCCACAAGAGTTAACACAACAGAACCAAACACAAATAACAGCAACCAAGGGAGGAAGAAGAGAAAAATATTTTTATCAATTCATCAAAATATCTTCATACATGCCCAACTATAAGGCCTTTTGGGTTACAGCCGAATACAAATGCATTCACATTCAAAGGTCCAACAGAAGATTCACACTTTCCAGTTCTGCTCTGTAATCATCTTCAAAACTGTCTAAAAACTACTTAAATCTAAACCTAAACACTCTATTTATACTAGCCAAAATGACTTATAGATCATTCTAGAACATGGAGAAGCCACAAGTTAGCTCTCAACAAATATTAAATGAAAATAAACTAAAATTAAATACACAAGATGGCCTGCATCAGCAATTAACTATCTTGAACTCGATGTCTGAGAAAATTTTTGATATCTCCTAGCTCTAATTGAGTTATAAGTCACACTTTGAACTATAGTTAGATAAGCTTAAGTGTGCAAGGTCTGATTCTTTAAGGAAAAGTGTGCATCCATTCTGAATTTGAGCATCGAAAACTATCGTGCAGAACTACCAAAAATTGATGTTCCAAGAGAATTTCCATATCTCTCAAACTATAAGGAGTTAGGACTTACACTCTAGAAAATAGATAGTAATCTAGGCCATCTTGAATCCTTGAAGTTTTTTTCCCTTTATTCATTTTGAAAAATTAGTTACGTGGTCTACAATAGGCGCCCAGAAACTGGAAAATGCAGATTCAACAAAATCCAATTTCAACAACAAAGTAAAAACTGAAAACATGCAGGATAGAAGTTCAACCTAGGATGCTCCAGAATTAGGCAACTAGGGGGAAGAAATGATTCTTCTAAATCATTGAGATTTCACAACTTGAGCTGAATCCATCTCGGATTGAGAAATCCATGAGGCATCTTCCATAGACCTATTCTTCCACTTCACCAGATATTCATAATAATCTTTTCCTCTTGTGCTCTTACCAATTCTCTAATCCAATACCTATTCAACTTCTTCAATTTAATTCTTAGGATATTCCTTTGATATAGAAACTTCATCATTTGAATCATGATACTTTTATAGATCAGCAACATTAAATATAGCAGATATATCCATGTCATTAGGTAACTCAACTTCATAGGCATTTCCACTGTCAAATTTCTTCAAGATCTTACAAAGTCCAAACTTCTTCATCTTCAACTTATTGTATGTTCCAACTAGAAATCTTCCTTTCTTAAAATGAACCATCACCTCATCACCAACTTAAAAATCATGATGTCTTCTAGACTAATCAGCATTCTCCATATACTTTTGATTACTTTGTTCTATCCTCAACTTCACTTCCTTATGTAAAGACTCCATGAAATCAGCAAATTCTTCTCCTGTAGTACTTCTCTTTTCTTCACTAGCAATATCTCTTAAATTTGATACTTGGCTAGGCTTCATTCTAGTAACAATCTCAAAAGGTGTCTTCCCTTTACTCCTATTAATAGAATTATTATATGCAAATTCGTATTATTCCAATACCATCTCCCAATTACTTGGCTTATTCCCAACTAAACATTTCAGCAATTTACCCAAGCTTCTATTTACAACCTATATTTGTCCATTTGTTTGTGGATGAAATATTGAACTAAACTTCAATTTAGTACCCATATTCTTCCATAAAGTCTTCCAAAAATAACCAACAAATTTATTGTCTTTGTCAGAAATAATACTTCTTGGTAATCCATGCAATCTCACAATCTAATTAAAGAAAAGTTGAGCAACATGCTCAGCATCTGATGTCTTCTTACATGGTATGAAATGAGCCATCTTAGAAAATATGTCCACCACAAAAAATATAGAATCATACCCCTTCACTATCTTAGGCAATCCAAGAACAATATTCATACTAATGTTACTCCAAGGTTTCTCAGGAAAAGTAATAGATGTATACAAACTAGAATTTTGACTTACTACTTTTGCAACTTGACAAACTCCACAACTCTTTACAAATTTTTGAACATCCTTATACATTTTTCACCAATAATACTTCTCTTTTAGAAAACTCAATGTCTTATCAATTCAAAAATGTCCGGCCAATCCGCCACTATGCTTTTCCTTAATCAGATTCAACCTCATAGAACTTCTAGGAATACACAAATGAGTACCTTTTAAAAAAATACCTTCTTGAATGAAATAGTCATCATACTTACTTATGTGATCTATCAGATTTAGTGTTCTACACTCTCTCCATGACTCAAAAAAATTAGGATCGGCATCATACAACTTGTTCATTTCATCAAAACCAAGAACTTCAACCTTCATTTTAGTCAATAGAGAGCATCTTCTACTCAATGCATTAGCAACTTTATTAGTAACTCCACTCTTGTGCTCAATGACAAATGTGAAACTCTGCAAGTACTCCACCCACTTCATATGTATTTGATTCAATTTATGTTGACTTCCCAAGTATTGTAAAGATTTATGATCAATATAGAACACAAATTCCTTAGGAATCAAATAATGTCTCCACTTCTTCAAAGCTTGAGCAATAGCATAAAATTTTTGATAATGCATAGAATACTTCATTTAAGCAATAGGCTTATCATCTTGACTTATTATAGATCCTATTACATTACCACTTGCATCACATTCAACTTGAAATACTTTATTGAAATCAAGCAAAGGCAATACAGGAAATTCAGTAACCTTTTGTTTCAAAGTCTCAAAACTCTTATCAACTCCATGTGTCCACTTAAATTCCTTTTTATCTCCTCTCATTGTCTCAGTCATAGCATTACAAATAGCATTACAATTCTTTATAAAAATTTTATAAAAACTAACCAAACCATGAAATGATCTTACCTCACCCACAGTCTTAGGTATAGGCCATTCCAAAATTGCTTTAACCTTCTTTGGATCCATCTTCAAACCATCAACTGAAATCAAAAATCCCAAATACACAATCTCCTCTTGCATAAAAGAACACTTTTTTAAATTAATCAGCAACTTTTCCTCTTTCAACCTCTGCAATACTTGTCTAATATGATCAAGATGTTCTTCCTTAGTCTTATTGAATATCTAAATATCATCCAAATAAACAATCACAAACTTACCCAAGAATATTTTTAGAACTTCATTCATCAACCTCATGAAAGTACTAGGTGCATTTGTCAAACCAAAAGGCATAACCAACCATTCATAAAAACCATCTTTTGTCTTGAAAGCAGTCTTCCATTCATCACCTTCTTTGATTCTAATCTAATGATAGCCACTCTTAAAATCAATCTTGGTAAAATGCTTTACTCCACTCAAACAATCCATTATGTCACCCATCCTCAGCATAGGAAACCTATATTTCACTGTGATCTTGTTAATAGCTCTAGAATTAGTACACATTTCCCATTCTCCATTCTTTTTAAGTGCTAATACAGTAGGTACAACACATGGACCCAAACTTTCTCTAATATTTAATCCCTTTTTCAGCAACTCATGCACTTGCCTATTAAGTTCTTCATTCTCTATAGGTGTCAATCTATATGGTGTTTTTTTTGGAAAACTAGCTCAAGGAATTATATCCATACAATGACTTATGCTTCTTACTAGTGGTAAGCCATCAGGATTGTCCTTAGCAACAACATCTTTATATTTATTTAGCAATTCTATAATTTATGTTGTCACTCTGTCATCACCAACTTTTACTGCTTGGTCATTACTACCAACACTCGGTCATGTAGGAACTATAGCAAAACAAACTTGATTCTTCTTTACTTCCTTTTCAAATTGCTTTCCATTAACCATGCAAACTTTTATTGTGGTACAACTGACTTCATCTGGACTTTCAATCAGAGGTAGCAATATTTGCTTCTTCCCATTTACCTAAAGAGTATTTTGATTCAATCTTCCATCATGTACAACATATCTATCATATTGCCAAGGTCTACTGAACAAAATATGACAACAATCCACGGGCATAGTATCACACAAATCTTCATCAAAGTAATGTCCAATTTTGAACTTCACAAGGCATTGCTCGCTTACCAATATCTTATGCTCATCTTTGATCCCATGAAGCATGATAAGGTTTGGGATGTTTCAACCTCTGCAACTAAAAATTTGTAACCAACTCTTTTGATGCCAAATTTGTAGAACTTTCACTATCAAGGATCACTTTTTATCATTTCCCATTCATCTTACATCTGGTGTTGAAAAGACTTCTTCTAAGGATAGGTTGCTCATCACTTCCCTTATTACATAAGGTTCTCACCATCAAATTTACTCTAGTCTTAGGTCCACTTGGTGAACTCTCAATGTCTTCTTGACTCACAACATTTTTATTATTTTTCCCACTTTTAGAATATCTACATTCAAAAGATCTACGTCCTTCTTTTCCACATCTAAAAAAAATTACCACAAAAACTATCTCTTGGATAAGAATTACCTCTTCCTTAGTAAGATCTAGTACCTCCTCGATATGAACTACCACCTTTCCACTTGGTCTTTTCTTTGTCATCATTCTTCCATTCAGATTTGTCTTTATCTTACACAGAATTGTTAGATCTACCACTTTCTCCATAGGATCTACCTCTACCTCTATGGAATCTATCAGATCTACATCTTTCTCTTTGTTCATGCTTCTTTATCAAGATCTACTCATCTTTCAAGTCGTATTGATTGGCTTCTTCCACACTTTCCAATTTTACAAGACTTATTTTATCTTGAATTCTAGATCTTAATCCATTTATGTACCTTGCAATTTTATCAACATCATCATCCACATGTCTAGATCTAATGTCCAATCTATAGAATTCTTCAATATACTCTTTCACAATCATGCCCTTTTGTTTCAAATTTTGAATCTTTCTCAACAAGCTAACTTGGTAATCAGTGGGAAGGAATTTTTTATTTACCTTGTCCATCACCTTTTGGCCATGTTTTGATCTTCTCCTTTCCTCTCCTTTGTCTATCAGTTTGCAAATGCTCCCACCATAATGAAGCATGACCTTTCAGCCCAGTAACTGCAATCTTCACCTTTGTATTATCAGGAGTGTTTTCATACTCAAAGGACTTATCCATATCTAAGATATAGTTTAACACACCATTGGTATCCAAATTTTCCATCATAAGCAACAACTTCTATAGCAGGCTTCAACTTTTCCCTACACAACACTCTCAACAATCTTTCCCCATCTTGATCTTCCTCAAGTTCAAGATTATCGTTTGTTGCTACTACTTCATCATCACTTACATCATCAAGATGCACTCCTCTCCTCTAGGCTATCTCCATAGCATCTAATCTTGCTAGAATTTGTCTCAACTAATCCAATATAGAATTATCAATATTATTTCCTCTACCATGAACCATCTTTACAAATTAGGTTCCTACAAGATTGTAACCCTCTACAAGTTATAGGTCAAATTTGTAGATCTACCACCCTATAACCAAATCTAAATCAGGATTTGACATGATCCAATCTTCACAAGGATAAACATCAAGCTATGATGCCACCTGATGCAAGGAAGGATAGGGAAAACTAGGGCCAAGGGCACAACCATCTCTCTAAAGCACCCTGCAAGAGTTAACACAATGGAAGCAAACACAAAGAACAGAAAACAAATGAGGAAGAAGAGAAAAATACTTTTATTAATTCATCAAAATATCTTCATACATGCCTAGATATAAGGCCTTCTAGGTTATGGCCAAATACAAATGCATTCACATTCAAAGATCCAACAACAGATTTGCACTTTCCAGTTCTCCTCTACAATCCTTTTCAAAATTGCCTAAAAACTACTTAGCTCTAAACCTAAAAACTCTATTTATATTATATAAAATGGCTTATAGATCATTCTAGAATGTGGAGAAGCAACAAGTTAGCTTTCAAAAAATATTAAATGAAAATAAACTAAAATTAAATACACAAGTCGGCCTACATCAGCAATTAACTATCTGGAAATCGATGTCCAAGCAAAACTATGATATCTCCTAGATCCAATTGAGTTAGAACTTGTGCTTCAAAAAATAGGTATATATCTAGGTCTTATACTACACCTTAAGTTTTCAAGGTCTAATTCATTAAGAAAAAGTGAAAATTAATTTAAAAATTTGAGCACAAAAAATTGTCGCATAGAATCACCATAAATTGATGTTTTAGGAGAATTGCCATATATCTCAAACTATAATGAGTTAGGAATTTTTCTCTATAACATAGATATTAATCTAGGCACTCTTTAATACTTAAAGTTTGCAGCCATTAATTCATTTTTTTTACATTAGTTACACAGTCTGCAACAAGCACCCAGAAACAGAAAAATGTAGTTTCAGCAAAACCCAGTTTTAGCAACAAAGTAAAAACTGAAAACATGTAGGATAGAAGTGCACCCTAGGATGCTCCCACTTAAAAAGTGGCCATATGTTAACCTATGGAACCTTTCAATGCATTAAAACCAACTAAATGGGTCCCTAGGGGTCCTAGGGCCCGCAGGCACATATGTTGTAATGAAATGCATTGAAAAGGGTCATAGGTTATCCTACGACCCCTTTCAATGCATTCAAAATAACCAAATAAGTCCCTAAGGGACCTAGAGCTTGTAGAAACATATGTTATCATGAAATTCATTGAAAGGGGTGATAGGTTAACCAATGAGCCCTTTCGATGCACTCAAACCAACCAAATGTGTCCCTAGGGGACCTAGGGCTTATAGGGACATATGTTGTCATGAAATATATCAAAAGCTGTCATAGGTTAACTTATGATCCCTTTCAACACATTTGAACCAACCATATGGGTCCCTATGGGTCCTAGGGCCCCTAAGGACATATGTTGTCATGAAATGCATTGAAAGGGGTAATAGATTATTGTATGACTCCTTTCAACAAATTTAAACAAACCAAATAGGTGCCTAGGGGTCTTAGGGCTGCTAGGGACATATGTTTTCATGAAATGCATTGAAATGGGCCATAGGTTAACCTATGGCCCCTTTCAACTCATTTGAACCAACCAAATGGGTTCCTAGGGGTCCTAGGGCCCATAGGAACATATGTTGTCATGAAATTAGTTGAAAAGGGTCATAGGTTATCCTATGACCCCTTTCAATACATTCAAAACAACCAAATAGGTCCCTAGGGGTCCTAAGGCCCACAAGGACATATGTTGTCATGAAATGATTGATGCATTCAAAATAATCAAATAGGTCCCTAGGGGTTCTAGGGCCCCTAGGGACATATGTTATCATGAAATGCATTGAAAGGGGTTATAGGTTAACCTATGAATTGTTTTGATGCATTCAAACCAACCAAATGGGTCCCTAGGGGTCCTAGGGCCCATAGGGACATATGGTGTCATGAAATATGTCAAAAGGGGACATAGGTTATCATATGAACCCTTTTGATGCATTCGAACCAACCAAATGGGTCCCTAGGGGTGCTAGGGCCCTTAAGGACATATGTTGTCATGAAATGTGTTGAAAGGAGTCATAAGTTATCACATGACCCCTTTCAATGCATTCTAGCTAACCAAATGGGTCCCTAAGGACATATGTTGTCATGTAATGCGTTGCAAGGGGTCATAAGTTATCCTATGACCCCTTTTGACACATTTGAACCAACCAAATGGGTCCCTAGGGGTCCTAGGGCCCCTAGGGACATATGTTGTCATGAAATGCATTGAAAGGTGTCATAAGTTATCCTATGACCCCTTTTTATGCATCGAAACCAACCAAATGCGTCCCTTGGGGTTTGAGGGCCCCTAGGGACATATGTTGTCATGAAATGTGTCAAAAGGGGTCATAGGTTAACCTATGACCTCTTTCAATGTCCCTAGGGGTCCTAGGGCCCCAAGGGACATATGATGTCATGAAATGCATTGAAAGAATTTATTGGTTAGCCTATGACCCCTTTCGATGCATTTGAACCAACCAAATGGGTCCCTAGGGGTCTCAAGGCCCTTAGGGACATATTGTCATGAAATGCATTGAAAGGGGTCATAGGTTAACCTATGACCTATTTTGACGCATTCTAACAAATAAAATAGGTCCCTATATGTTAATATATTATATTTAATAATAATAGTAAAAATCATAATAATATAATACAATAATCATATATATTAATATATTATATTTATAGGTCATAATAATAATAATAACAATGATAATATATATTACTATATTATATTTAATAAAAATAGTAAAAATCATAATAATATAATATAATAATCATATATAATAATAATCATGTATATATATTAATCATATATAATAATCAAATTTGTTCACATTGCCCACACTTTCCAAATTTTGACTTCCCTCCAAAATTTGGGCACCCATTTCAAGTACTCGATATCATATTGGGTATCTGATTTGGGATTGGATACCCAATATGGGAACAAGTACTTGAGATAATAGCATGCTTTTTCCAACATATTCTTTGTCACTACAGACCCAACAATCACATTTTTTGTGGGTCATTTTCATAGATTTGGAGAGAACTAGTTTTTTGGGTCCCATATGATCAAAAAAGGTTCTATAATATATGATTAGGTGTTCGATATTGTTTTCTAAATGGGAAGTAGTAGTTGTCAAAAGGCTAAATGCAAAAGGAAGGTATCGAATTAAGACATTACAACATATAGGCAAAGGGACAAGGTAAATGACTAAAGGAAGAGACAAGGTATGTTAAATGTGAGTCAAGTTGACGATGCATTGATCGAAGGTGAAATCATAGATTCAAATAATGAATATGTATAGTTGGGGAATGGAAATGTACCAATTGATAACTATAATGTCAAGATTGAAAATTTAGAGAATGAAAATTTGGAGACTAAAATTTTACTAGTTCATAATGTAAATTGCAGGATTGACCATGTCGAAAATGACAATGCATAGGAATGTTACATATCTCTAAATTATAATCGACATGAAAGTTCTAGAACACCAAAATGGATAATTGAAATTCATGAAACAATTACTACCAATTTGGAAGGGAAAAAATTAGAAAGAGCCATTCGATTATGGGCTTCATGACTATATAAGATGTTTTTCAACAACAAGACAGTAGTGGAGCAATGTCAACTTTTAATACACTTATTAAAGATGAAAATGATGAGACTTATGCTTTCGAAATTGAAGATTTGTGTCAATAAAAAATTGGAAAGAAATGTCATTATTTTGAAGAATCTTTCCAATGCTCTCAATAGCATTGGAAAAAATAGTAGGGAGAAGGATAAGAGAACTACTTGAAGGGTTATTACAATCTCTTTGGTAAGTCATCATTTGAGAAAGGGTAGATATATGAGACAAACTTGTATTGACTTGAACCTAAATCATATTATTTTGAGAAGAGCACTTAGTAGACAAGAGAGAATTGATGATCCTTTTCAAAATGAAACATGGGCTTTTGGTGGGAGACTTCCATGTTTTGATAAGAACCTATCCAGTGATGTGAAGGAAGAAATTACACAGTTTTGGCACTCTAGCTCAAGAGTATCACCCAATTTTAAAGACGTGTTAAAGTTGAGAATTGGCATTAGAGACCACATGACACATCCTAAACATTATTTGGAGGTAAGTCAAACTATGTTATTCAAACAATTTAGAGAGAGGCATCCAAGATTACATATATCACAAAGGGCTTTTGAATCTTTCAAGCCATTTTATTGTGTGCCACTTAAAATTTGAAATACATATTGTTGCAAATATCATGTCAAGTTTTCTATGCACCATGAACTATTACACTCCATCTGTTCTACTTTACATAGTAAAGAAATGTTGGAGAATTGTGGTGCTAGTGGTCTTCAAAAATCATCAAGAGACTTGCTAGATCAATTTTTATGTCATAGAATTGATGGTTTTTTCTTTTATAGAAATGCTTGCTTAAATGAGAAGTGTTCATAATGTGGTGGCTTATCCAAGTTTGACACATGCTTCCATGAGGGGTGCAAACAAGATCTTGGGAAGATAATAGTAAAAATGGTATATGAAACGGTGAAATAGACATTGAAGAGTGGGTGTGAGGGCTCTACATGTGAATTGGTTGCAAAAGAAATTAGTGTGGCTAGTTTTATTTTAGATTTTAAGATAAATCTTTTCTAAAAGTATGCAAGACATAGTCACAAGTCTCAATGGTTAGATCAAAATTTTAGAATGTGTAAGGAGACTTTTCCCATTGGCACTATTATATTAGTTGTTTACTTTTTTGAGAACAACACATTGTAGCCTCAAAATGAGACACAATCTCAGTATTACAACTCCATTCAGATTATTATTTTTGTCCACATAACATATAGACATTTTCTTGATAGTGTGAAAGATAATTGGAAGATTATTAGAGAGTACCATATGAGTGATGATAGATCTCACTCTCATGAGTTTGTACAACATTGTTCCAAGAATTATTTTGATTTCTTATAGGAGCATGTAATTGTTATAGATAAACATATCATTTGGTTAGCTAATTGCATAGGTCAATTCAAGAATGCTCGCATGTTTTATTGGTTGTGTAGGATGCACATAGAGAGGGGGGTGCCTCATATTTGGAATTTTTTTGAGTCTAGCTATGGGAAATGGGAACATGATGGAGAAGGGACATGTGTGAAGAGAGCTCTAGTTAAGGAGAAATTAAAGATTTCAGGAGTAGAGCTTTTTGATGCTTGTAGCATTGTTGATTGGTGTAGTTCAATATTATCATATGGGGGGATTCTTGATTTAGTAGTATGCATGTTCTTTTGGTTAGTTAAGGAAGGGTCCATAGGTGATAGATCAGATTGTGCTACAATGAGAGACTCATCAAAAATGCATTCATTCTAGAGTTTTGATTCTAGTACATGGACCATTTTGACATGACAACTAGCTTACTTTTGTCCTAGTTGTTTTTAGTGTGATTGGGATCATTGTGAGTCAAGTGAGTGGGTGGACACATGGGCTCCACATTATCTTACTCATATTTCTATCATACCCTCTATTAGAAAAGATGACATGGAAAGTTCACTTGAGCATAACCATCTATCCAATCTTCTTTAGCTAGGACATGTCTTTGCATTGGTTGCACCACAGGGGAATGATGATAAATAAGATTATTAGTTAGTAAGTTGTGTAAGAGGTAAAAAAAAGCCTGCACAACTAATCATGGATGATGATGGATTCACATATCCTACTGGTTCAGTGGTTGTTGCTAGAACATGGGTATGGACATACATGCTTAGAAGGAATGGAATTCCTACATTCAAAGACTATCAGAAGCACAAAACAATTCTCATATATTCACATCCTATTATAGCAAAAAATGTAAAGTTGTTGAAGCATCAAGGAATACCAAAAGTTTTTTGAAAAATTACTATTACTAATACTGATCATGAAGCCCTATCGGAGACCTTAAAATAGAGAAAGGACCCTACTGGAACACTTGACTAGGTATATATACTTCTTATGTTATTTTGTTCATAATGATTCGGTGAACTGATGATTATCTTGTTTAACACAATAAGTTACTAATATTTTTTATGATATTGGAATGTTGGTACATCATTAAGAGTAGCCATGCATGAAAATAAAAAACTAAATAAGGAGCAGAATGAAGAAAAATCTATTCTATTTTTGACACTACAAATTTTGACAATACTTTTTTTGACACTACTATTTTTGACACTACTTTTTTGACACTATGATTTTTGGTAGTTGTGTATTGATGTAATAATGATGAAACACTTGAGATATTTTAAATGTAAACTTGTTGATTTAATGTAAGAAACAAAGATGATTTTACTTAATGCAATTTATGTGGAGGGACCTAAAAAATGATGATTTTAATACATACAAACACCAAAATTGCACTATGCTCAATGCCAAAAATATGAGATGTAAAAAATAATGTATTTACTTAATACTAACCCTAGTGACACCCTTGTTCTAGCCACAGAGAGCCTCCATCATTCATAGCCACCCCGTACTAAAGAGTCTCCAAGGTTCTCTAAGTGCATGTTGAGGTTGATCTTCTGAGGGTCATAACTCAGAGCTCATGAATGCTATCGATGAAACATTGAATGCTACAAGATGGTCATTCTAAGGCCTAAAATAACCTATCTCATTTTTGAGAAATCACATTTTGTTTGGATTCGGCACAGCGATCTCGTTCGATGCCAAAACTTGCAGTGTACCTCGGTTCATAAGTGCATCATAGTGTAACTTTAAAACCGCTGATCTTGGCATTGAATCATTAGCACCATTAACTCTAGATGGGTGGGTGAACCCTAGTGACACCCTTGTTCCAACTATAGAGAGCCTCCATCATCCGTGGCCACCCTGTACCGAAGAGTCTCCAAGGTGCTCTAAGTGTGTGTCAAGGTCAATCTTCCAAGGGTCGTAACTCAAAGCTCATGAGGGCTATTGATGAAATGTTGAATGCTACAAGATGGTCATGCTAAGGTGTAAAATAAGCTATCTCATTTTTGAGAGATCACATTTTTTTTGGATTCGGCACAGCGATCTCACTCGGTGCCAAAACTCGCAGTGTGCCTCAGTTCATAGGTGCATCACAACATAACTTTGAAACTTCTGATCTTTGCATCAAAATGTTAGTGTCATTAGATCTAGATGGAAATTTGAGTGCTAGTGACACCCTTGTTCCAACTATAGAGAGCCTCTATCATTCGTGGCCACCCCGTACTGAAGAGTCTCCAAGGTGCTCTAAGTGTGTGTCGAGGTTGATCTTCCAAGGGTCATAACTTGGAGCTCGTGAGGGCTATAAATGAAATGTTGAATGCTATAGGATAGTAATGCTAAGGCCTAAAATAATCTATCTCATTTTTTAGAGATCACAATCCATTTGGATTTGGCACAAGGATCTCGCTCAATGCCAAAACTCGTAGTGTGCCTCAGTTCATAGGTGCATCATGGTGTAACTTTGAAAGCACTAATCTTGGCATCAAATTATTAGCTCCGAATGGGCAAGTGAACCCTAGTGAAACCCTTGTTCTAGCCACAGGGAGCATTCATCATTCACAGCCACCCTGTACCAAAGAGTCTCCAAGGTGCTCTAAGTGCATATCGGGGTCGATCTTCTAAGGGTCATAACTCAGAGATCATAAGGGATATCGATGAAATGTCAAATGCTACATGAAAATAATCCTAACACCTAAAATAACCCATATCATTTTTCAGAGATCACATTTTATTTGGATTCAACATAGTGATCTCACTCGATGCCAAAACTTGTAGTGTACCTTAGTTCATAGATGCATCATAATATAACTTTAAAGCCACTAATCTTGGCATCAAATAATCAGTTCCATTAGCTTTGGATGGGTGGGTGAACCCTAGTAAAACCCTTGTTCTTACCATGGAGAGCCTCCATATTCACGGCCACCCCATACCAAAGAGTCTCCAAGGTGCTCTAAGTGTGTGTCAAGGTCGATCTATTAAGGGTCATAACTTGGAGCTTGTGAGGGCTATCGATGAAATGTTGAATGCTACATGATGGTCATGCTGAGGCCTAAAATAAAATTTCTCATTTTTGAGAGATCACATTCCATTTAGATCCAATACAGTGATCTCACTTGATGCTAAAACTCGTAGTGTGCCTTAGTTCATAGGTGCATCATAGCGTGACTTTGAAACCGCTGATCTTGACATTAAATAATTAGTGCCATTAGCTTTGGATGGGTGGGTGAACCCTAGGAAAACCCTTTTTCTAGCTACAGAGAGCCTTGATCATTCACAGCCACCCCGTACCAAAGAGTCTTCAAGGTGCTCTAAGTGTGTGTCAAGGTCGATCTTTTGAGGGTCATAACTTGGATCTCGTTAGGGCTATTGATGAAATGTTGAATGCTATAGGACAGTTATGCCAAAGTCTAAAATAACCTATCTCATTTTTGAGATATAACATTATATTTAGATTCGACACAACAATCTTACTCGATGCCAAAACTCTTAGTGTGCCTCAGTTCATAGGTGCATCACAGTGTAACTCTGAAACCACTAATCTTGGCATCAAATTGTCAGTACCATTAGCTATAGATGGATGGGTGAACCATAGTGAAACCCTTGTTCTAGCTACAAAGAGCCTCGATCATTTGTGGTCACCCTATACTGAATAGTCTTTAAGGTGCTCTAAGTGCGTCTTGAGGTTGATCTTCTAAGGGCCATAACTTGGAACTAGTGAGGGCTATCAATGAAATTTCAAATGTTACAAGATGGTCATGTTGAGGCCTAAAATGAATTTTCTCATTTTCAAGAGATCACATTCTATTTGGATTCAGCACAATGATCTCGCTCGATGCCAAAACTCATAGTGTGCCTATGTTCATAGGTCCATCATAGTATAACTTTGAAACCACTGATCTTGGCATCAAATTGTCAGTTCCATTAGCTTTGGATGGGTAGGTGAACCCTAGTGACATCCTTGTTTCGGCCACGGAGACCCTCGATAGTTTGCAGCCACCCTGGTGTAGGAGCACCTACGTAGGCTAGTTTGTACCTAGTGCTTCTTTCTCATCATTTTGACTTGTAGTGATGCTAGCCACATCATTAGTGGTTTAATAAGACCTATTAGGTCCTTAGGTAAGGTTAACTTAGTTGCTAAGCAGGTTTTTGCTCCTAAGTTGATGTTATGCCCATAAGTTGCTCAATAGGGGTTAGGTTGACCAAAGTTGTAAAAAAGTTGACCAAGAGTCAAAAACCATCTTGGAATGTCTAAATCAACCTAATAGGACCCCTTACCAAGTTTGGTAAACTTGTCTAATTAAGAATTTTAGGTTATAGAAAAAATTGCTCAAAATTGCAATTTTGCAACTTTTTCTTGCAAAGTTGAAAATGAGTGAAAAGAGTTAGTTAGGGGTTTGAGCATGACCAAATAAGTTTGGAAACACCTATATAAGCCATTCTTGATCAGTTTTAATGGTTGGAAGTGTTTGGGTCATCTAGTGTACGGGTTGGGCATTGAAATGCATAGAAGCCACTATGTAAATGGAAGTTTTTAGCATTTTTTTGGATTGAGAACATCGATATTTTTCTTGGAGTAGTTATTTTAATATTTCTTCTTGTTTTCTAACCCTTCAATCAAGATTTTTTTGTTTATCTAAGCTCTGTACATAAATTTATTGTTTTAGACTAGTTTCTTGTAAAACAATTGCAACATTTTGGTTTCTTGGAGTTTTCCTCCTATTCTCACCATATAAATGGCTTGAAAACATGGGAAATGGGAGGATACTCTCTATACATTATTTTTCCAAAAGCATGGCTCAAGAAAATGAAGGCAACCATTTTATGGTGATTCCCTAGGCAAGAAAAGTGTCTTGGCTAATGGAAATATGGTTGTAACCAACAACATATCACATGTTGGGTGATTGAAAATGTGAAACCAAGTATAGAAAGTGGATGGTTGTAACCAAAAACATATCACATGTTGGGTGATTGAAAATGTGAAACCAAGTATAGAAAGTGGTAGGGAATTTTCCTATAGTACTCTTGGTGAAATTGGAGGTGATGGTGTGCTCTAGAAAGAGAGTTATGCAAGATTTTGCAAAATCAGGTTCAAAACCCCCTTCTAGCTTTGGTTTTTAGCCTTTTTGTGTTTTGGGTGTTTAGTATATGGTGGAGGTCTAAAAGTGATAGAATCATATCTATTTTTGAAAAGGGGATTCATATCCCTAATTTTTTTTAGGTTTTTTATGTGGTTTTTGTGAGCAGCACACATCTCCAAGTGTTAAAACCCTCTTTTCTTGGTTTGTAGTAGTAGCACTTTACCATATTAGTGCATTTGTTTCCAAGAACTTTCTTTGGTGGGTTGTTTCAAGTTGAATCATGAAATTTTGGACATGTTTAGATAGTTGAAATATTAACTATGCCTTTGTAGGAGTTGTGGCATGCTAAATTTCTTGATTTGGCATTCTTGAAATGCACTTGCAACAACACTAATGATAGAGGTCAGCCAAAAACTAGTAAGAACTTCATCTGGAACTTGTTCTTGAGTTGCCATGATGATAGTGTGAGGTGTGAAATGACCTTGCTATGATTGTGATTTTAATGTCCTAACAGTAGCAACTACTTGAAATTTGTTTGAGATATTGATTTTTAGTTATTGTAGAGTTGTTGGTTGATCCAAACTCATACATATCAATGTCATGATGTTGATGGAAGTCTTGAATCTTTCTTGCATTGTCAAAATGTCATGTGGGCTTGGTAAGCTGAATGTATAGTAAAGTCTCATAATAGCACTTGTTCTCATTTTTCTTTGTAAATTGATGTACTAGGGTGAAGGAGGTGGATCTTAGTTGGATCCAAAGTGGAAGAAGCAAGAAGAAAATAAAAAGGTCTTGAATTTGACATTTGGAAGTCCTAAGAAGGACTCCTCAGTGTGAGCAAGCCTTGTAGTACATCACACCCTGTATTGAAGAGTCTTCAAGGTGCTCTAAGTGCATCTCGGGGTCGATCGTGTAAGGGTCATAACCCAAAGCTCATGGGGGCTATAAATAAAATATTGAGTGCTATAGCACAACCATGACAAGGCCTATAATAAAATATCTCTTTTTTGAGAGATCACATTTTGTTTGGATTTGGCACAATGATCTCGCTCGATACCAAAACTCATAGTGTGCCTCAGTTTATAGGTGCATCATAGCATAACTTTGAAACTTTTGATCTTGGCATCGAAGCATTAGTTCCATTAGCTTCGGATGGGTGGGTGAACCCTAGTGACACCCTTTTTTTGGTCATGGTGAGCCTCCATCATTCGTGGCCACCCCATATCAAAGAGTCTCCAAGGTGCTTTAAGTGCGTCTTGAGGTCGATCTTTCAAGGGTCATAACTCAAAGCTTGTGAGGGCTATTGATGAAATGTTGAATCCTATAGGAAGGTAATACCAAGGCCTATAATAACCTATCTCATTTCCAAGTTTCTCTAAGTGCATTTTGGTGGGTGAGCCATAGTGACATCTTAAGGGATTATAGAGATTATTTCAAATTAAACATATATGATAGCATTTCAAATTAAATATTGTATCAAAATTTGATAATAAATGTTTTTAAAATGTTATTCAAAAATTATTTCATTTGAGTTGAATATAACAAACATGATCAAAATGAATTATATTTCATAAACATGAATAATACACCTGATCCATGATAAATTGAACAATACTATACTAAATTAATATGTATATTATTGTGCACATAAATGACAAAAATATATCAAAATACATGTATCCATAGAAAAATTACACAAATATATATATATATATATATATATATATATATATATATATATATATTATCAAAGTTCCTATATCCATAGACAAATTATGCAAACATATATATCAAAATACATAGATCCATATACAAAATGTGGCTGATCATGCCATTGGAATGTGTATAAAATCAATGTTTTTGTATACAATGCGGCATATGCCATCTCAAAATGTCTCATGATGCATCCTATGACAACTATACTATCCTAGGTTCCTGGTGGATGATCAAAATGCAGCCTCTTCACTGCACTAGGTGGATTAGATGCCTACTACATAAACAAAAAAGGAAAACTCAAAGTTAGAATACTAAATTTATATGATTCTATGTATCTAAAATTGAATTACTCAAATGCATAATGATCTTTTTTTTAAAATGAAGATTTATAGTATTAAACTTTCATCATAAATACCTCTTTTGTCAACCTCCTACACTAGTCAGGAGTCCTCTCATATGTCCTCAGTAATGCTTGAACCTCGTTGATTGTGGCATGTGTATGTTCAAGTATGTTTGTCAGATGAATCTACAACTTAAACTATAACATTATAATTCATAGAATGCTAAATTTATAACATATAATCAATAATTCAAACTACAACTTACCTGTATTGACTCCTCCTCTAGATATAATGGTTGTGTTAGAAAAGATACAAAACTCTAGCGTCCAACCTCCTATGCACTAAGTGTTTCCTATGAGATACAAAATACTAGTTGTTAATGTCATGGAAATTAGTTTTGAATTTATTTATGAAAAGAAGGAAAAATAAATAAATAAATGATACTTATACATACGATGGGGCTCTCACTGCAAATGGAAATGCTAGAGGGTTTGCAATGGGGAATCTGCCTAGACTCATCACTAGTAGCCATGACCTATACAATAAAGAATGTAATTAAATTTTATTACCACAAAAATTTTACAAGAATGCATCGATATTTAATCACTTTAAAAATACCTAATTACCTTTCCCTTGTCAGTGGGTTGTGCCTCATCCTCTACACTCTGTCCCCCACTAAGAGGTGATACTTGCAAGAGAAAAAAAATATTAGAAACCATATATGCTCCAATATCAAATAGAAAAAACAATGAGAACACAACATAATGTACCATAGATGTCCCAAGGCCAAAAAAAATAGCTAAGAGTATGACATTATCAACATGTCTGAGCTCCTCCTTAGTCATCAACTAAACATGAATGAAGATTACATACATGTATAAGTCAGTATGGGTTAACAATTAAAATTACTCTATTATAAAGATTAACTTTAAATCACATATGTCATAACAAATGGTGGGGCTTCTTTCCTGTAGGGCCTACAACCAAGGTTCATGTCCCCATAGGGTCATTCTCTACTATGGATCTTAATTGAGAATGTTTTTCCATTGACCCTTGGTGAAATAGTGGGGCTTCTTGCCTATAGTGCTTACAATCAAGGGTTAATAAATTTTAATGAATTGGAGCAGGATTGGAGATGGTGAGTGAGAGCGAAAGTGGGGACCATGGCATGGGTGAGAAAGCTATTTTGAATTCATCAAGTGGGAATGTGATTGTTTCATCTGGCTCTAGAGGGCATTCAAAGTCAGTAGGGGATTGTTCTATAGGGAAGATTGATCCCAATGAAGGAAGGACTTTGGAAGGGGGGGGGGGGGGGGGGGGGGGGGGCGGGGGGGGGGGGGGGGGCGGGGGGGCGGGCAAGAAAAATAAAAAATGGTCCATCCTATTTAGGATTCAACCAACTAGCAAGTCTTTCTTTCTACCGATAAAAGATATCTTTTTGAAGGACAAAGGTATGTATTCTATTGAAATCTTGGATCAAATAACTGATAAAAACATTTCCCATATGGATTTTCCTTTGGTTAGAAGGTTTTTAGGTGTGAGGCCCAACATTGAATATGTTAGGGCTTATGTGAGAAATAAATGGTCATTTAAAGGTTAGGTTGACATTACTGCACTAGCCAAAGGGTGCCTTTCTTTCAGCTTTTTATGTGAAGAAGATAAGAAAGATATCCTTTGTTCCAATCCATGGGTTTTGGGGAGGCATACTTTGGTTCTTCAGAAATGGACTCCAAATTTATATTCCATGGATGCTTCTAGGATCCGAGTGTCAGCTTGGATTAGGCTGATAGGACTCCCTCTAGAGTTTTGGGTGGAGGATGTGTTTCAGGGTATTGTGAATACTTTCAAGGAACTCCTTTCTATGGATCATGTTACTATCTTAAGGAGAAGGATGAACTATGCTAGAATATGTGTTGGGGTTTACCAAGGCATTGATATTCCTAAATCTATTTCACTTAAAATCTAAACTGGGTATTTGGACTCAACACATCAAGTATGAATCGGTACTCTTCGTCTATTTTCATTGTAAGAAATCTGGTCACTAGGCCAAAAAATGTCCTTCCTTGAAGGAGGCTCCTAAAAAGGTTAAGAAAGTATGGGTGAGAAAATATCTAAAGGATCATAATAGTAATGAGAATAGAGGTGAGACTTTGGGTGCTAAAGTTTCCTAGCCTAGTTTGGGTGTGGAAAAGGTTAAATAGATGGGTATTGGAGATGAGGTTCAGGAAAATAGGCTGAATTCTAGTAGTAAAGATCTTAATTAGGCCCATGTCAGGGAAGTGATTAATTCCAAGAAGGGGGATGATAATGGCAGAAGGTCAATTCAAAAGGATTCCACTATTGGGGATAATATTGATGATAAAGGTGATAAGAGTTTGCATGAACCCTTGGCTCTTGATTTAGCTTTAGATAGCAAGTTTGTTAAGGGGGATGCTAAGGACCTCTTAACTATTTCACATGAGGAAGAGGAGACTTGGGAGGAGGAGACTTTTTGTGCTAACTAGATCCCATTTGTTAAACCATCTAAATCAAAAAAGAAAGGGGGAGCTAACTACAAAAAGGAGATGGAGGTTGTCATGATTAAAACCAAGAGTAATAAGAAAGGTTATATGTCTAGCACATCTCTTAGCAAAGATGGTAAAAAAGGGAATGCTAAATTTAATATCAAGACTGGGGATGTTGGGTTATCCCTTTCCTCTATGGGTAGCCCCTCTAATATGCAGAAAATATTACCTAAGACTAATAGAAGTATCACTGATGGTAGTTAGAGAACTATCCTTGATTCAAAAAAATTCCATAAAAGATGAAGTTCATTTCATGGAATATCAGCGGATTAAATAATCCTCATAAACATGAAATTTTGAAAAATATGATTAAGGATAGAAAATCAGATATTTTTGTTATCTAAGAAACGAAGATGCTGAAGGATAAAGTGGAAGGACTTTCAATTTTTTGGGGAGGTAAGGTTATTGGAAATGATTTCAAGGGAGCTTCAAGGGGAGTGGTGGTGTACTGGAATAATAAATGGATTCATGGTGATCTTATTTCTCATAATAGATAAATGATGAATATGAGATTCTCTAATTCAAAGGATGGCTTTACTTGTGTGCTTACTAATGTTTATGCATCCAATAGTAAGTGGGGTAGAAAGGCTCTTTGGGAAGATATCACTAATTAGAGAAAGATTTTTGCAAATGAGAACTAGGTTACTATGGGGGATTTTAATACCCTTTTGAAAGAAGCTGAAAAAATGGGAGGTAGCTGTTGGAAATATTCAAGATATAACAGGTTACTAAGAGGGGAGGGGTGAATCAGTAACAATACACCTTTTAATCAATTCAACATAAACCAGTAAAGTATTCATTCACCTAATCTGCAACATGTAAGAGATAAATAAACATCCAAAACATATATACACAAAGATTTTAGTGACCCAGAAACCTTCCAAAATAGAAAGTAAAACTGGGGTGGGGATGAAACCTACAAATCTTCTTTACTGCAGTAGGAAGTTAGCTGGTTAAGGCATACAATGATCACTTCTGATGATCTGCCCTGTTAAGAGCATGAAGGATTGCTAGATCCACCTTGTTAAAGGATTTGAAACACACTTTATAAGTATGCACTCTGTTAGGAGATTTTATACAAAGACTGTTAAGTCTACCTGGTTAGAGGATTTACAAGATGATTCACCTGTTAGGATGAACCAATCAGATCTATAACTTGATTAGATCTTTTACAATTGATCACCTCTTGTGATTGATGAAGTCTTTGCTGCACCTTGTAGACCTTGCTAATATACTATTCTGCTGCTATATTCGCATCACACATCCTTTCATTGTTATTATTATTATTGTTGTCTTCTTTTTACAAAATGTAAAGCATTATTTATACCATTCCAGTAATAATAGATGCAAGGTCGGCTGAACACAAGTAAACAAAATACAACTGAGTCGGCCAAATGGTAAAATAAACTCGGGTTCTTCAGATAGACATGATGACCTTCTGATACACGGCAACCACCATGTTATACGGCATCGTCATGCACTAGGTAGAGGTAGGGGCACGGTTCATACTAGTCATACAACATTGCCTGGAACTTGGTAACCATTGGTGACTTGGTAGATATAGTGTCACTTGGCAGAAACTAACTTCTTTGCTTACCGACTAAGCTCGGTTAACGTTGAGTCCTTCTTTAGTCTTCACTCAGTTAATACTACACTCGATTAACACTAAGTGCATTTTCACTCAGTTAACACTAAGTGCAACTTCACTCGGTTAACACTAAGTGCAACTTTACTCGGTCAACACTAAGTGCAACTTTACTCAGTTAACACTGCTTCCATCTTCATTCGGTTAACACTAAGTTCTTAATTAACCAACTGAACTTGGTTAATACTGAGTTCTATGTTAACCGACTAAACTCGGTTAATACTGAGTCCATCTACTCGATTTGAACTGTTGTCATCAACGCTTGATTTGAACTGAGTCTTCAACACTCGGTTTGAACTGTGTCTTCGATGCTTGGTTTGGACTGTGAGAAAAGTGTTGTCACTAATGGAAAATAACTTTATGCCAACAATCTCCCCTTTGGCATTAGTGACAAAAACAATTATTAATCAAAGTTTATGTACAGAAATTGACATACAGTTCAAAAGTTTTCAAAAATGCAAATCTTATTAGATGTGTCTACATATATGTCTCCCCCATACAATATGCACAATATTTACAAGTCAATACATATGTCTTTGCACAGTTAGCTCTTGAAGTTCTATCTCCCCCTTTTTGACAATAATGCCAAACAATTTACATAGAGATTCCAAAATGAGAGATAAATCCTGAATGTACCTTGAGAATAAGAGCCAAAGTCTTATCCCAATTTTCTTGCAAAATTTTGCTGGTGGAGAGTGCTATTTGAATTTCTGCAGAAAGTTCAATCATATGATCTGCAATTGAGAAGTTGTTGTCATGGATCAATGTTTTGGAATGGGCAATATGCTTCTACATTGTATCCATGATAGGAAGAATCATATTTTGGATATCAATCAGAGTAGACTTGATTCTTGCTTCCTCTCTTAGCAATTCTGCCTATTTCTCTGACAAAAATCTTATTTTATGATGATGGGATGAACTTGTATTGTGGTCAGATTGCAGCATTTGGGCACTGACCTTCATGTCCTCATCAATTTTATTCAACTTTTCTTTGATTTCTTTGGTATACTCAGTAACATCACAAAGTTTTCCAAAAAGTGAAGTTGCATTATTAAAAGAATTCTCAAAATTACTCAAAATTGTAGACAATTCTACCTGTTTTAATGCAATATGCTGAGCAATGTGCTCAAGCACCTTATTGTCAAATTTCTTCTCTGCCTTTTCAATCAATTTTTCTTGGCCGGAGGTATCCTCATTGAATTTATATACAACCTCTTCCAACTGAATCAAAATGTGTTGAGTATAATCTACTTCAACACCTATAGCCTCTATTATTATATTTTTAGCACTTTCAATAATGCTATATTCCTGGTCTCTTTCATGCCTGAGCTATTTTTGCCTAGCCTTTTGCTCTAATAGCTGACTGAGCATTCTCATTTCATCAATAGGTGTTGTATCTAGATCTATTTGAGGAATGATAATGTCCTTATCCAAGTCAATTTCCTCATCCATTGTCTTGCTAGAAAACATGTATCTTTTTGCTTTTCTTGCAAAGACTTCACCTTGACCCTTGGAAACTGAGATTATAGTTGATGAGGCAGGGCTGGCTAACAAAACTGGAATAGGACTAAGTAGAGGAAGACTGAGAGATGTGCTAATAGTATCAAAAATTGATGTTACTCCCAAAATTTTTGTACAGGATGGAGTGGGAGAACTAACAGTTGCCAAAATTGGAGCAGGAGAAGTCAAAATTGTAGTACCTTTAGGTACACTTACTATACACTTTGTAGTAGAAGTTGATCTGCTTGATGATCTTACTGCTGTGATTGAGGAAGACTCGGTCAATGAAGGTGGCTGCAGCTCGATTGATGAAGTGGTTGATACTTGCATAGATGGTACTCGGAGCTGAGAGGAGACAGGTGAAGATTGATCAATTGATGAGGTCAATGAGCTCACAATCTCACCAATAGAAGTTGTAATTGTTTTAGGTGGAGAGTGTGGAAGAGATGCAATGACTTTAGTTGCAATTTTTACTGGATCTTCTTCCTCTTTATCTTGTTCATCTTCTTCTTCCTCCATTTCTTTTTCAGCTTCTTCTTCCTCAATTTCTTTTCTAGCTTCTTCTTCAACTTCTAACATTATTGAATGGAGATCCCCTGGAATATCTTCAATATCATCATCATCATCATCATCACTGTTGTCAATGTCCTTGATTTCAACAGTATCATCACTAGATTTGTGTAGATGATAGATGTTTTTCCACATGTTTGTTGCATCATTTACCACATGCTCAATATCTTTGACAAGTATCAAACAGGTGTGGAATCTAATCATCATGTTACCTTCGTGGCCTTTCAGTGATGTCTTCACTTCAGCATCAGTGAGACTCAGCAGGAGATTCCTCAGGGTCTGCTCATAGATGTCTTTGACAGTCTTGGTTGCAGCTTCCCATCTTGATTGCAACCTCTCCAATAGTTCTTTGGAGATCTGAGAGGCTATCTAATCTGGTGAGTATTTCCATTTACCCATCTTGTTTAGTACCAGTTCCTCAATCTGCACCTTTTCTTGTTCTGTTCTGGTTTCAAACTTCAATGCTTTGAAGTTTGTGAAGCTAGCACCTGCTTCTAATTGCTTCAATCTTGCCTCAAATGTGAGTGGAGGCTTAACAAGTACAGGTTCCTTCTTCCCCTATCTTGTTCTCCTAGAGAAAACTACATAAGTTTCCCTTTTAGGTTTGGTGATGATCACCTTACCTTTCTTTCGTTGAGGCTCATTTTCTTTTTCTGACTCGGTTTCCTCTTCTTCTTCATCATCTTCTCCTTTTCCTTCTGTTATCATAAGAGAACCAACTTCTATTTTTAGTTGGGCTACCCTTCTCTTTCCTTTGCTAATGGCCTGAGGGATTTTAATTTGAAGCTCAATTCTGGCCTTAGCTTGATCATATGTTCCAAAAATTGGTTGCCTTGGGTCTACTAGTTCATTCACCAGTGCTTCTATGATGTCCCTGGTTTCATCAATATTTACCTTATAGGGAAGAGGTTTAACCCATGCTACCCGAGGCCTGACTGCCTATATGTATACCTTGTCGTAGTCTACCATGAAGCATACTTCTTCCTTGTATTCTTCAACAAGTCTGGGTAAAATTCGAAACTTATGGTTCATTCTTTCCTTAAAATCTTTGTAGGGATTTGAGATTGAGCACCGTTAGGGTCCAGTGATTCTGCAATAGCTGGTGCCAATTTGAAGTTTGGTGCCTTCCATTCTTCTCCTTTAACCAGCATTTCTGAACCTTTCTTGGTCTTGGAGCTGCCACTTCCGGATGCCATTGCTACTCGATAGGTGTAGAATAATTCTGAACTAATTCTTTCTCCCTTTTGAAAAATTCGTTCGAGAATGTTTTAAGCTCGCTCTGAAATCACAGAAGATAACTTAGCTCTTTGTTCTCAGTAAAAATTAAGATCAAATTTTGCCCCTTTTGATAACAAATTCGCCATAAATGTTTTGGTATGATGGTAGATGAAATGACAGGTTGTCATCCACTAGCTCAGTAGATATTATCAACTCGGTGATCGAATGAAAATATTGAAGTACCGACCTAACTCGGTTAGGTCACGAACTAACCTTGCTCGGTTGACACAACTTGGTTAATGAAACTTTGTTACAACCGACCAAACTTGGTAAAGTGTTGAACAGACCTGGAATCAAAGTGTATCTGAAATACTGATTTGATCATTCTTCTTCCTTTGGAGCTGCTTAGGATAAATCTTGGACGATGCAGTTCCAATATTTCTTATATGAATATTAATTGGAAATGGTGGAGTCGCCCATTTCTTGAGTGACATTTCTATCTGACTTATCTTGCTCGGTAGATTTTGGAATCCATTGCCGTTTCATTTGCTTTCAAATGTTGTCTGCTTTGATTTTCTTCTCATCTTCAATTCTTTTGATATTCATGCAATTTTTAGCTATATGACCAAGTTCTATACATGTATAGCACCTTACAGTAGTGTCCTTCTTCCTTAGGTGATGTCTAGCACAATTTATGCCAGTATGTCCATATTCTCCACAATAGTGACATCTGCACCAAGTGTTGTAGTCCCATCTGAATATAGCTTTGACAAGTTGTTCAGCTAGATTGAATGATTTGGATTTGCACTGGAATGCCTTATGACCATGCTTTTTGCATTTGTGACAATTGCCCTCAAATTTTGGTTTTTCTTTACACTCATTTGCCTTGTGACCATGCTGATTGCAGTTGAAGCATTTACCATTGAATTTTTCTTTCCCATTGCTCCAGCATTTGTTTGATGTATGACCTAACTTGCCACAGTGATTACAAATGAGTCTTTTATTCCTTTGTTCACCTTGTTTGGAGGATTCACCAGCTTCCTTGTATCCAAGACCAGCTTTGCCTGTTTGTCTATTAAGATTCTGCTCATTTAATTGATTCACATCTGCCTGAGATTTCATCATCCTTTCATTGACTCACCTTTCAGAGATTAGGTCATTTTCCAAGCTTTCATTGATTTGTATCTCGAATCTTAAGTCACTCTATAGACTTTTATTGATTTGCTTTTCAGTGTTTAAATCATTCCTTATTCTTTCATTTTGTGCTCTAAGAATCCTGATTTCTTCATTTGCATTTGCAAGTTGGTCTATAAGATCATCATGCTGATGAGATTGATTGTAGATTTCATGACTTCTATCTTCCAGTTCTTCTTGTGCTTTGTTTCTTTGATCCAAAACTTCACATAGCCTAATTGATTGTATTTCTTGTTCTCTCTTAAGCTTTCTTACCTCTTCTCGCAGAGATCCATTCTTTCCTAGAAGTTCTTTGATTGCTTTGTCAGCTTCTTCTGAATTGCTTGATGGTAACAGATCTTCAATCCTTTCTTCAACATAAAGATGGTCACTCATTTTTTTTGCAAGTTCCTTTCTTCTTTTTAGGGATTGAGAAAGATGTTCCTTTGCTTCTTTGAGTTGAACCATGGCCATTTCTAGATCTAACTTTTCATTTTCTATAACTTTCTCCAGTCTGAATATCTCCATTGACTTTGATCTTTGCTCAAGTTGTCAAGCTTTGTCCTGAGAACCAAAAAAGCTCTGATACCAATTGTTGAAAATATTCAAGATATAACAGGTTACTAAGAGGGGAGGGGTGAATCAGTAACAATACACCTTTTAATCAATTCAACATAAACCAGTAAAGTATTCATTCACCTAATCTGCAGTATGTAAGAGATAAATAAACATCCAAAACATATATACACAAAGATTTTGGTGACCCAGAAACCTTCCAAAATAGAAAGTAAAACTGGGGTGGGGATGAAACCCACAAATCTTCTTTACTACAGTAGGAAGTTAGCCAGTTAAGGCATACAATGATCACTTCTGGTGATCTGCCCTATTAAGAGCATGAAGGATTGCTAGATCCACCTTGTTAAAATATTTGAAACACACTTTATAAGTATGCACTCTGTTAGGAGATTTTATACAAAGACTATTAAGTCTACCTAGTTAAAGGATTTACAAGATGATTCACCTGTTAGGATGAACCAATCAGATCTATAACTTGATTAGATCTTTTACAATTGATCACCTCTTGTCATTGATGAAGTCTTTGCTGCACCTTGTAGACCTTGCTAATATACTATTCTGCTGCTATATTCGCATCACACATCCTTTCATTGTTATTATTATTATTGTTTTCTTATTTTTACAAAATGTAAAGCATTATTTATACCATTCCAGTAATAATAGATGCAAGGTCGGCTGAACACAAGTAAACAAAATACAACTGAGTTGGCCAAATGGTAAAATAAACTCGGGTTCTTCAGATAGACATGATGACCTTCTGATACACGGCAACCACCATGTTACACGGCATCGTCATGCACTAGGTAGAGGTAGGGGCACAGTTCATACTAGTCATACAACATTTCCTGGAACTCGGTAACCATTGGTGACTCAGTAGATATAGTGTCACTCGGCAGAAACTAACTTCTTTGCTTACCGACTGAGCTCGGTTAGCGTTGAGTCCTTCTTTACTCGGTTAATATTGCTTTCGTCTTCACTTGGTTAATACTACACTCAGTTAACACTAAGTGCATTTTCACTCGGTTAACACTAAGTGCAACTTCACTTGGTTAACACTAAGTGCAACTTCACTTGGTTAACACTAAGTGCAACTTTACTCGGTTAACACTGCTTCCATCTTCACTTGGTTAACACTAAGTTCTTAATTAACCGACTGAACTCAGTTAATACTGAGTTCTATGTTAACCGACTGAACTCAGTTAATACTGAGTCCATCTGCTCGGTTTGAACTATTGTCACCGACACTCGGTTTGAACTAAGTCTTCAACACTCAGTTTGAACTGTGTCTTTGATGCTCGGTTTGGACTGTGAGAAAAGTGTTCTCACTAATGGCAAATAACTTTATGCCAACAGTAGCCAGACTAATCTGGACAATAGATTAGATCTGATGGATTTTATTGACAATCATCTTCTACATGACTTGGACTTGAATGGGATTGAGTATACTTGGACTAATAGAAGAATTGGAAAGGACTTCATTCAGGTCAAGTTGGATAGAGCTCTGAATAGCAATGATTGGTTCTTAAGTTATAAATGTTCTCTCAATGCTCAAGTCTAGTTGGATTTGGATCATTATCCTATATTTTTTGTGGCTGACCTACTTAATTATAAGAGGAATTTCCCTTTCAGGTTTGAAAAAATGTGGACTCTTCACCTAGATTTGGAGAATCTCATTAAGGAATAGTGGGGCATAATTGTGGAGGGTACTACTATGTTTAAATTTGCTGCTAAGTTGAAGAATGTTAAGAAAAACATTAAAAAATGGAACATAGACACTTTTGGCAACATTTTTGAGAATAAAAAGAAGATCTTGGAGGATCTTAAAGAGATTCATGATAGGATTTAGATTGATGGATATGAGATTGTTTCTAGGGATGAAGAAGGTGCTAAATTGGCTGAGATGCATGACATCATCACCAAAGAGGAGATGTATTAGAGTTAGGGCTCTAGAAAAACCTTTTTAAAGGAAGGGGATTAGAATACAAAGTTTTTTCACATGACCACCTTGAAGCATAGGATGGCTAACATAATTTCAAGACTGAAAATGGTAGAAGGTACTACTGAGGAGGAGGAGGTTATCAAAGGGGAAGTGGTGGATATTTTCAGTAACCTACTCCAAAGTGACCCCAATTAGGATGTGGCTAAGCAGAATCTATTTCTTGACTACATTCCAAATTGTATCACTAAAGATCAAAATAAACTTCTTACTTCCATTCCTTCTAATGATGAGATTTCTAAGGCTGATTTTTCATTTGAGGGAGATAAAGCCCTTGGGTCAAATGGGTTTACTTTTTTTTTTCTTTCACAAGTATTGGAGTTCCATTGGTATTGATGTGTGTAATGGGGTTAAGGAGTTCTTTGGTTCTATGAACAATCTAAAAAAACTAAATGGAAGTTTCATTGCTCTTATGCCTAAGAGGCTAGGAGTAGATAGTATGGACTAGTTCTGACCAATTAGCCTTTGTAACTCTTTTTATAATATTATTTCTAAAGTGTTGACTCTCAAAATTGTGCCTCTTCTCTCAAATGTTATTTCTAGATAGCAAAATGGGTTTGTTCCTGGTAGACAGATTTTGGACTCTATTGTCTCAGTTCATGAAAATATGCATTCTCTCATGATTTCTTAAAAAGAAGGGTTTCTCCTTAAGTTGGACCTTTCCAAAGCATATGATAGGGTGGATTGGGTTTTTCTTCAATGTGGTATTGAAGCTTTTGGTTTTCACAAGAAGTTTAGGGATTTTTTCCTTAGAATGGTTTCCTCTACTACTTTTTTGGTGCTTGTTAATGGCTCCCCTACTCCTTTTTTTAGGGCTTCAAGAGGCTTAAAACAAGGGGATCTACTATCACCCATTCTTTCTATTTTTTTGGCTAAATGTTTGGGAATATTTGTGGAAAAAATGGTGAATATAGGGGACTCTGTGGGGCTTAATCCTTCTTCTAGTGCTTTGATATGTTTGCATCAACAATTTGTGGATGATTCCATTATCATTGGAGAGGATTCAGTTAGAAATGCTAGGAACATTATAAGGGCTTTAAAGGATTATGGACAAGCTTCAGGAAAAATTATTAATTGGAATAAAAGCTTGATTTATTTCATAAATGTTAATGTTTCTAGGAAAAACAAAATTAAAAAGATTATGGGCTGTGAGATTGGTTCCCTATCAGGTTCTTATTTGGGGTTACCTCTTTGTCTAGACCCTCCTAAGAGTTTTTTGAGTTCATTGATTGATAAGATTCACTTGAAACTAGCAGGATGGAAAGGCTCCCTCCTTAGTTAGGCAGGGAAGATTATTGTCTTGAAGTCCATCGTTCAAATTGTTCCACTTTATGCTTTGAGTGTGTTCAAGATTCCTAGGAAGTTTGTTCAAGCTATTGAAAAAATTTAGAAGCTCTTTGTATGGACTGGTACAAAGAAAAAGAAAAGATTACCTTTGATTGCTTGGGATAAAGTTTGCATCCCTATTAATAAGGGTGGATTTGGATTGAGGAGAGTAACTGCTATGAATGAATTTTTCCTAGCCAAGTTATTATGGAGATGGCACAAGGAGGAAGGGGAATGGAGGAACATTTGGGATGATAAATATAATAGGGATAACGATAATTTTAATCAATTTCTTAATCATGATTTAGTGCAAGGGGCTTCCATGATATGGAAAAACATTCAAAACTATAAACACATCATCAAGAAAGGGACCAAATGGAAGGTGGGAAATGGAAGGACTGATCATTTTTGGGAAGATCCTTGGATCTTGGATCATCCACTTTGTGCTAATCAAAGGTGGAATAATTATATGGAGAAATGTAAGAATATCTTTGGTACTTTAGTTATGGATTACTTGGAGAATAATTCTTGGCTAGATCGCAAAAGGGTGGATGAGAACATGACAAAACAAGTTTTTTAATGTTGTCTTTTTAAGTCAAGAGGAGGATGAATTGATATGGAAGCATGATCCTAGTGGGATGTACTCTATTTATTTGGTCTATGTCAACTCTTTTGATATGCATCTTGAACCTTGTTGAGCCAAGGCTTGGGTGAAAGGTAT
The DNA here is from genome assembly GCA_028749045.1 of Cupressus sempervirens. Lineage (NCBI taxonomy): Eukaryota > Viridiplantae > Streptophyta > Pinopsida > Cupressales > Cupressaceae > Cupressus > Cupressus sempervirens. Next base: position 265,340,267 of record CM053793.1, read on the forward strand.
GACAACTAAAATTAATATTTTCTTTTGGATTCTTTTGCAAGATAAGATCTTGACTATTGATAATTTAATGAAGAGAGGGTTTAATATCATTAATAGATGTTGCCTTTGCAAGAATGATGTTGTGTCATCCAACCATTTAACTCTACATTGTTCTTATACTAAAAAGATTTGGGAAAGGGTGTGTGGTCTGATGAACATTGATTGGGTCTTCCTTGCTACTCTCCAAATGTTCTTCATTACTTGGAAGCCTCCCTCTAATAATTCTTTGATTTTAAGATTGTCAGATTTTATTCTTCCATACCTTTGTTGGGGTATATGGAAGGAATGCAATGACAGGGTGTTTAGAGGTGTTGAATCTAATTCTAATCAAGTGTTCTATAAAATTAAGGCTCTAATGATAGAGAATATCAAAACCAATGGATTGGGAGAACAACATCACAATGATTAGGAAGAGAGATTGATTCAAAATTGGAACCTTGGTGGCTTGAGCATGAACCAAAAGGATCCTAATCCAAAGGATAATGTGAGATGGGATTGACCACTAGTGGATTGGTATAAGATAAAATTTGACGGGGCTTCCAAAGGAAATCCAAGAATTGCTGGTTGTTGTGTTTTTATTAGGGATGCTTATGGAGAGAAAGTGGGTTGTATGGCTATTCTTATTGGCAACAAAACCAATCATGTTTTTGAAGCTAGCGCCACCTACATGGTCTCATTTTTGCAAAGAGTTTAAATTTGAGGAAGGTTTGGGTGGAAGGAGATTCTATTAATATCATAAATTGCCTTAATAAAATCACTAAACCTTCATGGACTATTAGTAATATTATCTTTCAGGCCATTAATATTATTAAGTCTTTTGAAATATGTATTGTTTACCATAACCTTAGGGAAGCAAATTGAGTTGCTAACTGGGTAGCTAATGTAGCTTGTTTGATTGAACAAAAGATCATTTGGAATAATAATGATCTTTTACCTGTTGAAGGCTGCCTATTTATTGATTATGATAAAATGAGTAGTAGGAAAAGATGTTATAATGATGATGATCATGTCAATAATTAGTATTTATTCTTTGGACACATTTGGAAAGTGGAAAGATATGATTTCTAGAATGGAGTGGTAAGTTATGATTTCTAGAATGGAGTGCTTTTGCCACATGGATTGTGGGTTTCAATTACCATTGTAACTATCAACTATGATATTGACTTGGGTTTTCTTCTACATAGGGTCTTTCTGAGAGATTAGTGTAGTGGCATTGGTGAGAATAATATGGGAGGGAAACAAAAGAGAGTTGAATCTACTAGTTGCAAGGAGTGGAAGTAGAAAAAGGAGGTGTGGGAAATTCTAAAGCATAGGAATTTCACTAGTTTTATGGAAAAGCTTAGAGGGAATAACCATGCTATCACTCAAAAATTTATTAAGACTTGGAAGGATGGATCTATCCTTGTTGGAAATCAAAGAATCGAGGTATCGGAAGAGATTATTGTGGAAGCCATGGGGCTAGATTTGGAGGGCATCAATTAAGGAATTCATGGACTCTAACAAATAATGTAATTGACTGGTGAAAAATGGTAACTCTTACTACAATCCCACCTCTATTTCATGGCCTTGGAGATTTGTGTTCTTTTTTATCATTGAATAGCTTACTTTGGATGGTTATTTTATGAAGCTTTATGGGTATCATTTTATGTTGGTTAATCATTTTAGGCATAGTATCAAGCTCAATTTTCCTTTCTATCTTAGACAGTCACAAGATAATTGAGAAATTCAAAAAGACTTAGATGGTGATCATGTGTTCCATGATGGTTTAATGGTACTCATAATGAATTTATTGAAATCAAAGAGGGCAGACAAACCCAGACATAGTTTGAAGGTGGTTGAGTATGACACCAAGGGCAATGTCTCAAAGAAAGGCGATGATTCAGATATTGAGGATGAGGTGGAGGGGGGTAGTCTAAGTTTTAAAGGGGGTATTGGTTGCAGTTCTTAGAAGAATAATAAGAAAGCTAAGCAGAGTGATTCTAACTAAGATAGTGATTTTTATGAGGGACGAAGGAGGGGCTCTCAAAAGAAAGGAAGTGGAGGAAATGTTTCAGGGAATAGAGGCCAAAATGAGGATAGGGTTTGGGTTCCCTTAGATGAGGAAATTTGAAATGTCCCTTTTCTGATTTTGTATGATATTTCCAACCTTTAATTAGATCTTTAAGATCAAACAACTGATATCACAAAGATCCACCAAATTTCTTAAGAAACCCCAAATCGGGTATGTCGAAAATAGTGCCAAAAAGCTTCACAGCTTCACCTATTATTAATAAATCTGAAAGTAGAAATTTTTACAGAAATTTGAGCAGCATAATAGCCTATAAAATTTCATTTCCAGATCTATATAGCCTTTACAAAAAAGCTCACAAATGTAGGACAAAAACTATGCTCATCGAGCTCCCGAAATTAACACAAAAATGCCCGAAAACACCACAAAAACACTAATAAACTATCTCAGAAGTTTAATCACGTCCCAATACATATATTCAGATCTATTTTAACAGCTTAAAGTCTGAAATAAAGTAGCAACCAAAACTGATATGAAATGCTCAACTGAAAACACCAAACTCATGCAAAAAACCACACCCAAAAACCTACAAATCTACACTGTTCAGCACAAAGGCAAACTCTGTATGAGCATGCACATGGAATGGCTTCAAACTCCCATCCTTAGCCTTCCTAGAAACTTGCAAACTCCTATTCTTGGGTCTCCCTGGAAACCTGCAAACTCCCGTTCTTGGGTCTCCTTCTCCACAGGTTTGGCAGCCTCTGAAGAATAACAAAGAATGAGCAAAAATCAAGTTCTGGAATGAGCCCAAAATGCCTCCAAACCCCTTAAAAGAGGGCATAACTGTAACTCACGTCCAAGAGAGGTTAATGAAACTTATTTTAATAATAATTTTCATTTATTAGTCCAACGGTTTCCAAAGATTAACCCCCTTTTTCTGAAACTTCACTTTCTTGGGCCTGCCTGCCTTAGCAAAGATTTTCTTTTTTAATTATTTGAAAAGGGGACATGACAAGTCCTCCCCTCCCAATCATTTCTTTTCCTCAAGCAATGGCTGAACAATAAACCAATCAATCCACCTAGATCCCAAATGTAGTCATGAACTATACTACTACCAATTAACACAAGCTCTTGCAATATCCTCTGCAATATGACCAAGAGGAATCCATAATCAAATTGACAATTATAGCTCAACCAAACTCCGAAATCACCACTACCACAATCAAAAACCCATGAGGCACAAACTCTTAGAACATCAGAACCCAAGTAAAGTGGACAAATCAAACTACCAACATAGTAAATACCATCAACGCATCCCACTGGCCTATATGGAATGTACAATCCAACTCTGTAACAATGGTGAACCCTCTCGAATGAAACTGTACCAAGTATGGAGAATCCACACACTGTACAACTCCTACAGTCAACACAACTCTACAAATCATCAGCCACTATCTCATAACCATAACTCCCATACACTGCTGATGGTGAAAAGACATTACAAGATAAAGAGTAAGAAATGGAATCCAAACCAAATTTGTCTGCCATCAACTCCTCAGCACAAGGATCAAATGCTAACTGATGTACATACCCTGCAATATAATGTTGATAAAAAAAACCAACCTTAGTCAACAGCTCACCATGAAGAAGTGATACAACCCACTGTGACTGATCACCAGCTAAGTCAAGAGATGTCATAGCCAAAGGAGTAGAATCAATAACAACACCTGCTAAAGCATCACTCCAAAACTCCTGCTCTAAGTCATGTATTATCAACCTATCAATTGCAGGACCTATCACCATGTCATGCCCATCACAACTCTCATCCCGAGGCATCAAACTATCCCATAACTGATGATAAGCACTAGGAACCAAAGTACATCTCTGTATCATCATCTCATCAACATGGTCATCAAAGGTAGATAGATGAGCATACCTCACAGTGTAATGCCAATAGAATGCACCAATCTCAGTCAGTGGCTCAGACTACAATCCAGATGTAACTAACTGCAATCGATCATTAACCAAGTTGGAACTGACTACTACCTCTGAAGACATTGCGAAGGGAGTAGTATTACTAGTAGGAACCATGCCAACTATCAGCTCACCAATGTCACACATGGTCTTTGATACAACATCTCTAGTCTTCGTTCCATTAGTACTAGAGGTCACCACCATGTCAGGCACACCACAAAAGTCTGCTACAGCACCCAACTCAATTGAACTTGACTCTAGTGGGAATGAACTTGATATGCCAATGTTAGTATCAAGGATGGATGCATCCCCATCTCCACTGTCTCTAACAATCTCGGCCATGGACATCCTCGGATCACCAAACACCACAGCTTGTGACTGTATAGAATTAGGTAAAGACTATAGTCACTCTAACTCCATGGTCACCTTAGCCAAATGAAACTGTGACTCCTTGAGAGCCAACTGTGTACTCTCAAGAATCTCAGAAGTCACCTCAAGCTGCTCAGTAAGCTCACTCACCTCATCTTCCTTGGCCAACAATGCATCATATGTTGTACTGCCCCACTCCATAAGATCATCTCTGTCGGCTACCAACTGCATATAATTTTGTCTCAAAATCTGAATAGCCTCCCATAAAGAGTGGATCTCTGTTAAGGAAAGATAACTTCCTCCCTGCTCATCACTAGTAGGAGAACCCCATCCATAAACTGCTAAGAACTGACGAGCAGCATCGAAATGTTGGCAAGTGATAGCAATGTCTTGGTCACTAACTCTCAATTGATTAGACACATGATGGCACTGGCTTGACTTTCTCCTACAAACCTCCTCTGATGCATTGTCTGAAGGAGTGTCCTCAAAGTTACTAGTCTCTAGAGTATTACCATCCATATCCTGTGAATCAAATCTAAAGCTCATATCAACATACGGAGTATCAAAAACATTAGCATTTCTGTCCAACTCCTCTGTACCCAAGGAAACTAAGTCTTCAAAACTACCCACTGCATCCTCCTGGATGTAATCAATGCCAATATGATCCTAGGACTCATCTATACACACTGCCAAATATGAAATATCATCAACACATTCCGGCAAGTATGGTTGACTGGATATATGAACAAAGCCCAACATTGGTGTATAAAAACTAATACCAACATCAAACAAGATACTGACACAAGAAAAGACAACACCGTGTAATCTGCTAATCAAATCCATGATAGCACCCAAACAAACACTGCTACCAAAAAGTGTTAAAGATCTCCAGTCAACTGAATCCCAAATGCCAATATAACAATCTCGAGTCCATATCTGTAAACTAGAATCAACTGGTAACTCAAGAAAAATCCTCACCTGAGTAATATGACCAATACCAACTAACTGCACATACCTGTCATGATGAGATAATGAAGTCACAATACTATCTTGGTTCACCTTCAGCTGGCTGGACAAATCATGTGAAGTACTACCAGCCTCAACCTCATGTGATGAAGCATCTAACTGTGCCTAGTAGTCTTTCTCAACAAAGTCATGAATGCTCAATGTCTGCTCATCTCTACCAGGTATCTCACCATCCTGCACAACAACATCCTCATAATCATCATCTGAACCCACTACACTGTAGTCACTGCCTGTTGTAACTATACCATCTTGAATACCTGTGGCATCACCCTTTGACGACCTGTAAACAATTGTCTCAATTTGAGTATCAAGTTGACTGTTACTATCAATCTGTGTGATATCCTTTCCCACCACCTCCTGTGGCAGAGTAGAATCTGAGACCTCTACCTGGCTATCAGCTAGTATCTCAAACTCCTCATGCAAGTTCTTGGGAATTGTGTCATCTGTCCTGTGAGAAAATCTGCCAAATAGAAATCCAGTCAACTTATCCACCTTAGCTGGGTCAGATAACATGTCATTTATATGGTGGTGCTCAACCAACTGTTTAGACATGTCATGGCTTATTTTCATAAGTTTATCTCGAATGTCTAAATAACCATCCTTTCTACTATTTTGACTCTGGCTATCAATTGTCCAAGATCGTTCCCTCTGAGACTCTGTACTATACCTGTCCATTCTGGATAAAGTAGAGTGTAACCCCAATAGGATATAACTTCTTCAAACACCAAGAACTAACATGAAAATGATTAGAAGCACCATGCAACCATAGATTTGGACATGCAACTGATTAGAAGCAACATGCAACCACCAAATTATGACATGCAAAATCTGGGTAGTTGTCAAAACTGACATGCAAACTTCTACAACCACCAAATTCACCAAGAACTAACATGCAAATGATTAGAAGTAGCATGAAACCATAGATTTGGACATGCAACTGATTAGAAGCAACATGCAACCACCAAATTATGACATGCAAGATCTGGGTAGTTGTCAAAACTAACATGCAAGATCTGGGTACTTGTCAAAACTGAAATGCAAACTTCTACAACCACCAAATTCACCAAGAACTAAGATGAAAATGATTAGAAGTAGAATGTAACCATAAATTTTAACATGCATCTGATTAGAATAAAAATGCAACCATAAATTATGACATGCAAAATCTGAGTAGTTGTCAAAACTGACATGCAAGATCTGGGTAGTTGTCAAAACTGACCTGCAACTTCTACAAACCCTCAGGCTAGCAAGATCATGGCTCTGATACCACTGAAATGTCCCTTTTCTGATTTTGTATGATATTTCCAACCTTTAATCAGATCTTTAAGATCAAACAACTGATATCACAAAGATCCACCAAATTTCTTAAGAAACCCCAAATCGAGTATGTCGAAAATAGTGCCAAAAAGCTTCACAGCTTCACCTGTTATTAATAAATCTGAAAGTAGAAATTTTTATAGAAATTTGAGCAGAATAACAGCCTATAAAAATTTCATTTCCATATCTATATAGTCTTTACAAAACAGCTCACAAATGTAGGACAAAAACTATGCTCATCGAGCTCCCGAAATTAACACAAAAATGCCCGGAAACACCACAAAAATACTAATAAACTATCTTAGAAGTTTAATCATGTTCCAATAAATATATTCAGCTCTATTTTAACAGATTAAAGTCTAAAATACAGTAGCAACAAAAACTGATATGAAATGCTCAACTGAAAACACCAAACTCATGCAAAAAACCACACCCAAAAACCCACAAATCTACACTGTTCAGCACAAAGGCAAACTCTGTATGAGCATGCACATGGAATGGCTTCAAACTCCCATCCTTAGCCTTCCTAGAAACCTGCAAACTCCCATTCTTGGGTCTCCCTAGAAACCTGCAAACTCCCGTTCTTGGGTCTCCTTCTCCACAGGTTTGGCAGCCTCTGAAGAATAACAAAGAATGAGCAAAAATCAAGTTCTGGAATGAGCCCAAAATGCCTCCAAACCCCTTAAAAGAGGGCATAACTGTAACTCACGTCCAAGAGAGGTTAATGAAACTTATTTTAATAATAATTTTCATTTATTAGTCCAACGGTTTCCAAAGATTAACCCCCTTTTTTTGAAACTTCACTTTCTTGGGCCTGCCTGCCTTAGCAAAGATTTTCTTTTTTAATTATTTGAAAAGGGGACATGACAAAATTCTTATTCATAGAATGGAAAGGAAAAGAAAAGTAACAATGAATTAGGAGAAGGGAGTTGAGAAGTCCTCCAAGAATATGGCTCTGGGAAAGGTGAATTATGGTGAGAAGGATCAATCCCCTAATAATAATATGAATGAGGGGGAGATGGGTGTTACAAAAGGGCTTATGGGTAATCCTAGGACCATTCTGAAGGAAATTGTTAATCTAAAACAATAAATGTAGATTAGTAAGATGGCCAGAGGCAAACACACATTGGGTCAACATATTGACTGACTTTCTAAAGTAATTGGTAATGCTGAAGAGGTGAAAATTTTATGAAAAAGGTCCCAATGATTGAAGATAAAAATAGGATCTTGGAGAAGGCTAATACTGATTTTCAGAAGAGACTAGAGAGTCTGAAGGCCATAATGGGTAATATTGAAAAAATGATTAAGATGGCTGATCAGGCTAGTAACATTTTAACGATAGTGGCAGATAATGTTACCAGTCTTATGAAAAAGGTTGAGTAGGATAAAGGGCACGATTCACCTATTGTAACTGAGAACCACGAACCAAGTAAGCACACAAGGGCTCATTCTAAGAAGGTTGGTGATGCAAACAAGATGGGGGAAATGAAGGCTATTGTAGAGAACATGCACATTCTGGTGGATCAAGCTATTGACCTACTATAGACTATGTAGTTGTCTAGGTGTTGGCTTTTTGTTGTCCTTTTGCTAATTTTTTTCAGCTTTGTTTATGGTTGGCCTCCTATTTTTTGTTTGTATTTGATCTCTATGAGGCCTTTAGTCTATGTACTATGTTGTTAAACTTTTTGTGTTTCATCTTAGACTTCTCATGTCCTACTATTATAATTTCTTGATACTTTGTTAAAGGTTTTGGGTCCTTTAAAACATGCTTTTACTTAATCAAAAAAAAAATTTAAATGTATACACATACTGACACAAAAGGACTCCATGCCTCTACATGGCCTTCCTCTCTTACATCAGGGTGTGTAGCCTTTGTACATGCATCTAGTGTATCCTCCTCAAATACAAACTAATACTCAAAAATATCACCTATGGGACCCAAAAAAATATTCTTGCATGTTATGCAAGTATGTGTTGGAAATATTTGAGACTAAGATAAGTTATTGAGAGGGGAGGGGTGAATTATTAACTTGTAGAACTTCAACAATTTCAGCTCTTAATCCAACAATCCAATTAGCATTTAATTCATCACATAATCTAATCTAATTGGATGCATAAGAAACTAAAAGCATGAAAGCAATCATAACACTATGACACAAAGATTTGGTAACCCAAAAAGCTTCCAAATAGAAAGTAAAACTATGGTGGTGATGATACCCACAACTTTAGTACTGCAGTATAAAGTTAGCTTGTTAAAGCTTACATTGATCCCTTATAATGATCTTCCCTATTAGGAGCAATGAGGACTGCTAGGTCCACCTTTTGAAAGGATTTACAAACATACGATTAAGTATGCACTCAATAAAGAGATTTACAAAAGATTATTAGGTCTACCCTGTGAAAGGATTTGATTGATGCACCTATTAGGATGAAATAGTAGATGATCTCTAATCTACAACTTGGTTTGTTGAATGAGATTTCTTTAAGTATTAATCACCTTGTTGTGATAGATATGTCTTTGTTGCTCCTTATACTATTGTAGCCTTTTCAATTTTCTCTTTTTTCTCTTCTCTGATGATTACATTGATTTCACGCTCATATTCATGCTTTGGAATCACCTTGTTTTGATAGATATGTCTTTGTTGCTCCTTATACTATTGTAGCCTTTTCAATTTTCTCTTTCTACTCTTCTCTGATGATTACATTGATTTTATGCTCATATTCATGCTTTGGATATGATATAGTACATTACATATATATCAATCCAATTATACAAATTACAAATTTGGCCATAATACAAGTTACCACAAATATTACAAAGTTGGCCCACATGAAGACATTTAGGTTCTAAAGACTGACTCGATGAGGTTCTGATACTTGACATCCACTTTCAATGCTTGGCATCATCATGCACTTAATAGACATAGAAGCTTAGTCTATATTGATCACTTCCTAGTAGTCTTGAACTCAGTCTACACTGGTGACTTAGTAGATACTATGAAACTCATCATATAAATAGAGTCTCTTGATTTACATTGTATGACTCAGTAAACACTATCACTTTGAGCTCAGTATAAATTGAGTCACTTGGTTAACACTGAGTAGCTCAGTTAACACTGGACTCACATCACATACACTGTGAACTTGGTGAATACTGCACAGCTTGGCTTGCACAAACTTGGCATACACTAAGATGCATGGTTTACATTGCTGATCTTCACTATAACTGTGACTACTTGTTAACCACTGAGATTTGTCCAAAGGACTTGGTAGCAACTATGGAACTTGGTGACAACTAAAATACTTGGCAAACATTAATAGTTGTACAAAGAGCTTGGTAGCTATATAAAATATAAATAAGTGTGTGTCACTAATAACAAACTTGACTAATATGTCAAAAATCTCGCCCTTTGGCATTAGTGACAAAAACACTTATCAGCCAAAACTAATTTCAAAAATAAATTTTCTTAAATACCTTATATCCATCACCTTGTGATACTAGCTTTGTAGAGTATACTATTTTTGAGATTTTTCAAAATTGATTTTGTAAGGGATATATCTATACATGGTAAGGCTCCTTTTATATAGTATACTATACACCTTCTTGCTATATACAACATATCTCTCTATACATATCTTCCTCCCCCATTGATTTTTCAACTTACTGCATGATCTCCTTCATAACATATGTCTTTCTCCAATTTATGTTTTTGTTCTCTTTTCTCCCCCTTTTTGACATTAATGTCAAAGATTTATTCTATTTATTTACATAGTAACACCAAAATGAGATGAGAAAATCTAAATGTACCTTGAGAATGATCACCAAGGTGTTTTCCCAATTGTCTTGTAGGACCTTGCATGTGTGAAGTGCAATTTAAACCTCTACTGACAATTCTATCATATAATCCACAATGGAGAAATTATTGTCATGGCTGAGAGTTTTTGAGTGTACAATATGTTTTTGCAATGCATCCATGATGGGAAGAATCATATTTTGTATATCTATCAATATGGATCTTATCCTTGCTTCTTCTCTAAGAAATTTTACTTGCATATCTAACAAAAATTTTATCCTTTAAAAATGTGCAGAGCTTGAACTAGGGTCAAGTTGTAGTTGCTAAGCACTAGCCTTTAGATCTTCATCTTTATTTGACAATTTGTCCTTTATTTCTTTAGTGAACTTGGAAACATCACATAGCTTTCCAAAAAGTGATGACACATTTGTACAAGATGCTTCTAAATTGCCCAAAATTGTAGAAAGTTCTACTTGATAAATGGCTATCTGCTGAGAAATGTGCTCCAACACTTTATTATCAAACTTTTTCTCTACTTTTTGTATCAACTTATCTTGTCCTTCAGTGTCTTTGTTGAATTTTTGTACTACCTCTATTAAGTGATACAAAATTGGCTGAGAAGAGTCAACCTTAATACCTATGGCCTCTACCAAAATGTTCTTTGCATCTTCAATTATTTTAAATTCCTTATCTCTCTCCTCTCTTAGTTTTTGATGTTTAGCCTTTTTCTAGAGGAGTTCACCAAATAACTGCATTTGGTCTAAAGTAAGCTTGGAAATGTCCCGATTGGGGATAACAATTTCCTCATCTAAATCAATTTCTTCCTCCAGCTCTTTACCTTTACTCAAAAATGTTGTGCTCAGTTGAACCTTGGGCTCAACTATCCTTACACTTATTGCTTTTATAACTAGAATAGAAACAATTGTAGATATGCTAGGACTAGCTGTAAAAATTGATAATGTGCTTATTGAAGGAATATTTATAGAAATACGTGAAGAATCCAAACTTGGTGTGCTCAAATTGAAGTAGTCCAAACTGAAGTACTCAACTTGGTTAATGAAGTAAGAGTCTACAGCTTAGTAGATGAAGTGGAAGTCATTTCTATCAATGATGTGCTGAGATACGTAGGAGCAAAGAGTGATTGGATGTTTGGATTGGCACTGGTGGTCACAATCAAAATTGTTGGGGCTATCTCCATGCTTGATATTATTACTAGTTTTCTTGGAGAGTGAGGAAGTGAGGCAATGACCACTACAGCTATCTTAACTAGATCAATCTCCTCATCATTTGGCTTTGCTCCCTTGGTAGCCTCTTCTCCTTGATCCTCTTCATCTTCTTCATTGTCAAAATGAGTTTCTTTTTCAACATTCTCTTCTTCATCTTTCTCCTTGTCTTCATCATCATCATCATCTTTGACATCAACTAGGAAATCACTTGGTTTATGTAATAGATAAATATTCTTCCAAGTGTTTTTTGCATTCCTTACAACATGCTCAATGTCTTTAATCAAAATCAGACAAGTATTAAACTTCAGTGTCAATTTCTCTTCATTTTTCTTCAATGACTCTTTTACCTCAACATCTGATATGCTCAATAATAGTTGCCTCAAGGTTTTCCCATATATGTCTTTGATAGTTTGCATAGAAAACTCCCATCTTGGCTTTATCTTTTCCAAAAACTCATTAGGAATTTGAGAAACAAGCTGGTCTAGTGAGTATTTCCATTTACCCATCTTATCCATTACCAAGTCTTCAATCTACTTCTGGTCCTTTGTTGTCTTAATTTCATATTTTAATGATTTAAATTTTTTTATTCTAGCTCCTAATTCTAGATTTTTTAATCTACCTTGGAAGGTGGGTGGAGGTTTTCTTAATACAATATCTTCTCCTTGCTTGCCAGATTTCTTCCTTGAAGATCTCCTAGTAAAAACTGTAGTGGATGGTTTTTGGGGCTTGGTGATAATCACCTTGTCTTTCTTCCTTAATGGCTCTTGTTCCTTAGATTCTACCTCATCCTCTACTTGTGCATCCTCTACTTCCTCATCCTCACCTTTTTCCTTGGTTAACAAAAGGGTTGAACTATATTTTAGTTTTGCAATTCTCTTCTTCCCTTTGTTCACCACCGAAGGAAGCTTTATTTCAAGTTCAATCCTAGCCTTTGCTTCATCATATGTTCCAAAATATGTAGCCTTGGGATCAATTGGTTCATTGACAAGTACTTCAACGCTATCTTTAGTTTCATCAATATTAACCTCATAACCAAGAGGTTTTACCCACGCAATTCTAGGCTTAACTGCCTAAATGCACATTTTGTCACAATCCACCATGAAACATACATCATCCTTATAATCTTCTACTATTTTCTTGGGGATTCAGAACCTATTGTTCATTTTCTCTTTGAATACATCAAAATAATTATCCATAATGCTATTATAAATTTCCCCCATTTCAGTAATAAACTCATTTATCTGATATAACACAGGCAAATAAATCTCCATTCAATAGTGCCAGTTGAAGGGAAAAATTCTAAACATAAAAGAATAGACAAGTTAACAAGGAACCAAACTCACATGGGTTATTCTTTGAAGTTCTTATGCATTCCATATTTTTGTTGAATTGTTTCAACAATATCTCAGCAAGGTCGAATGACAAGTTGTTCTTTACCACCTTGTATGCCAAGTCCACAACTTCGCATGACATACTATTCAACCTGCTAGAGCTATATATTTTATATGCAATGATGTGAATACCAAACTTCAATTCTATATCAAAAATACTACAGATTTTCATTCCTCTTCTGTCCCATTATGCTAGGGTTTTCTTTTCCAATTCTGCCTAACCTAGGGTTTTTGTTGTTTTGGCCTTGGCTAGCATTGGGAGGCCAGTTATTCGATGAATCATCTTCTTTGTCATACACTAGTTTCTCGAACCACAACTAACCATTGTGCACTCGATTGAGGATAAACCTAATCCATATAACTTGAAATTCATGGGGCATGTGAGGGATATGAGTTAATCCTTTGATTTCTAGGTGTTGGTGCTCGGGTTTCAAAACTCCATTTACACATACTTGGCCTAGGGCATCATCCATTTCCAATGTACCAATTTCTTGAATAACACATTTGAAATGAGTGTGAATATCATTGATTAGAAGTACCTTTGGAGGGATTTGTGATTACACTCCACTTGGATCTAGGGTTTCAGTAGTCATAGGAGTGAGCTTGAAGTTTGGTGCTTTCCATTCTACTCCACAAACCAAAATGTTAGATCTTTGCTTAAACTTGTTTCTAATGGATGCCATCTTCACTTGGTAGGGTTTGAAGGAACCTAAAAAAATTCACTAGAAATTTTCTCAAGTTGCTTGGAAGCTCTGAAGATCATACATTTAGAATAACACTCAAAATTTCACGGTAAGAAATGACTTTGATTTCATGCTTTTTCTTTTAATTTTTCCATAAATGCTCAATATGAAGGTAGATCAACTAACATCATGTTGATAGACTATCATCCATTATGCTTGCATTAAACACTCAACAAAGTCTCGTGAGTAGGTATCTTTATCACTCCCAACCTTGCTCAATAGAATTTGTGACCCAACCTTACTCGATAGAGAAGATAACTTGGTAGGCACTTGTACTCAGTGATCCCTTTGTATCTGAAATACTAATTTGGATCATTTTGCTCTTTCAATTTGGAACTATTTTTGGATGTCTTCTTTGATAACATAGTTCTAGTTTCTCCTTTGAGAACATAAATAGAAATGATAGAGTCGCCCAATTCTTGAGTGACTTGCTCATCATTACTTGGACTTATGTCCTTGGTAGACTTAGGAACCCATTGTTGTCTCATCTATTTTTTGATGTTATCAGCTTTTTCCTTTTTCTCATCTTCAATTCTACCAATGTTCATGTAGTTCTTGGCAAGATGACCAAGTTCTATACAAATGAAACATCTTTTAGTAGTGTCTCTTTTTCTCAAATGATGCTTAACACAATTTATTCCAATATGCCCAAATTCTCCACAATAATGGCATCTGCACCAGGTGTTGTAGTCCTAACCAAATATTACTTTCACAATTTTCTCTGTTTCAATACCTCAGTTTTGCATTCTGATGACTTGTGTCCATGTTTCTTACATTTGTGATATTTTCCTTCAAATCTTGGTTTCTCTTTGCATGCATTAGCCTTATGACCATGTTGATTGCAATTGTAGTACTTTCCATTGAATTTTTCTTTTTCATTGTTCCAACATTTGTTTGATGTATGACCTATCTTACCACAGTGATTGCAAGTAGGTTTTTGGTTCTTTTGAGCTCCTTTCTTGGATGATTCTCCTTCTTCTATATATCCAATTCTTGCTTTTCCTTTTTTCCTATAGAGGTTTTTCTCATTCAATTGATTCATGTCTACTTGAGATTTTATCATTCTTTCATTGACTTGCCTCTCAGAGTTTAAATCATTCTGTAATATTTCATTGATTTTCCTTTCAAAGTTTAGATCATCCCTCATTCTTTCATTGATTTACCTTTTAGAATTTAGATCATTCCTCATTCTTTAATTTTCAAATCTTAGGTTCATGATTTCCTCATTTGCATTGGAGAGCTAATCAATAAGGTCTGCTTGTTGAAGCGATTGGTTCTAAATTTCATTGTTCCTTCCATCTATCTCTTCTTTTATCTTGTTTTTCAATTCCATCACTTCACATAACCTTACTACCTGAATTTCTTGTTCTCTTTTAAATTTTCCTACTTTTTCTTATAGGGAACCATTCTTTTCTATGAGTTCTTTGATTGCTTCATTGGCTTCATCTGAATTGCTTGAATGAAGGTATTTAATTCTTTCTTCAATGCAGAGATGATAATTCATTATAATTTTAAGTTATTTTCTTCTTTTCATGGACTGAGAGAGTTGCTTCTTTGCTTTCTTGAGTTGGGAAATGGCCATTTCTAAATCTAGCTTTCCATTATCAATAGCTTTGTCAAGTTTGAATATCTCCATAGCCTTGATCTCTGCTCAAGCTATTAAGCTTTCTCCTAAGAACCACAATGCTCTGATACCAATTGTTGGAAATATTCAAGACTAAGCTAAGTTACTAAGAGGGGAGGGGTGAATCAGTAACTTCTAGAACTTCAACAATTTTAGCTCTTAATCCAACAATCCAATTAGCATTTAATTCATCACACATAATTTGATCTAATTACATGCATAAGAAACTGAAAACATGAAAGCATTCATAACACTATAACACAAATATTTTGTGACCCAAAAACCTTCTAAATAGAAAGTAAAAATGGGGTGGGGATGATACCCACAACTTTAGTACTGCAGTATAAAGTTAGCCTATTAAAGCTTACATTGATTACTTCTAATGATCTACCCTATTATGAGCAATGAGGACTATTAGGTCCACCTTGTGAAAGGATTTACAAACATACAATTAAGTATGCACTCGATAAACAGATTTACAAAAGACTATTAGGTCTACCTTGTGAAAGGATTTGACTAATCCACCTATTGGGATGAATAGTAGATGATCTATGATCTAAAACTTAGTTTTCTAAATGAAATTCCTTTAAGTATTAATCATCTTGCTATGATAGATATGTCTTTACTACTCCTTATACTATTGTAGCCTTTTCAATTCACTTTTTCTACTCTCCTTTGATGATTACATTGATTTCACGCTCATACTAATGCTTTGGATATGATACAATACATTACATATATATCAATCCAATTATATAAATTGCAAAGTTAGACATAATACAAGTTACCAAAAATATTACAAAGTTGGCCCACATGAAGACATTCAGATTCTGAAGACTAACTTAGTGAGGTTCTGATACTTGGCATTCACTATCAATGCTTAGCATCATCATGCACTTGGTAGATGTAGAAGCTTAGTCCATACTAATCACTTCCAAGTAGTCTTGAACTTAGTCTGCACTGGTGACTTGGTAGATACTATGAAACTCATCATATAAACTAAGTCTCTTGATTTACATTGTATGACTTGGTAAGCCCTCTCACTTTGAGATTAGTATAAATTGAGTCACTTGGTTAACACTGAGTAGTTTGGTTAATACTAGACTCACATCACATACACTATGAACTCAGTAAGCATTGCATAGCTCAGCTTGCACTGGTAAACTCGGCATACACTAAGATACAGAGTTTACACTTTTGATCTTCACTATAACTGTGACTACTCATTAACCACTGAGATTTTTCCAAAGAACTCAGTAGCAACTGTAGAACTTGGTGATAACTAAAATACTTCATGAACACTAATAGCTATACAAAGAGCTCGATAACTATATACAATCTAAATAAGTGGGTGTCACTAATAACAAACTTGACTGAAATGTCAACAGTATGGCACACACAAACATGTGATGAGCTCAACAATGATGAACTCACACTAGCATCATCAATACGAGGAGGTTACACTGACCTAGTCTAGGATATGAATACACTACTCAATCTATGGATGGCTCTAATAGTCTAAAAGCTAGCCTCTGCAATGATATCAAGATGATGCACTCGGGGGGGAGACATTAGTAGGGGGGACAAAAGTGCTAGCTTTCTTCCACTAGGAAAAGGGTCTATCCTAAGGAGCTCCTCCTCCTATGCCCATGTTGGGCTTCATGCTCCAATAGTTCACCTTAAGGCCCAACACAAATTTGGCATACAATTTTTTAATGAAATATAATGACACCTCTAAATTTTTGTGTGGAGGGATGTCAAAAACCATCCACCAACAATTCCAAAAGTTTGCATGCATAGCTTCATTTGTGCACCATTTAATTAATAGTTTGTGCTTTGTGTGTTCTAATTGTTTACTAGTGTTTGGGTCCACAAAAAGGCTAACCATATTATCTTTAGTTATATTTAGGGTTGTAACCTCATCATAGTCCAATCCATCATCAAACATGGCATGCATTTGGTCATGCCAGCAAAGAGCACCATTTTTTTCATTGGTAAGTGTTTTAATATTATCCACTATGGTGTTTAACATAGATAACATGGGAGGAAATGTGGGTATAGTATTATATGTGGTTCATAAAACCCTCAATTTGGAAAAAAATTTAGATAAAAAATCTTCAATTCGAGGATGGTTTTGAGGGGGTAGGGGATCATTTGGTGGATGGTTTTGAGGAGGCATTGGATTGTTTTGTGGTGGGTTATGAGGAACATTGTTTCTTGCCTCAGTATCATCATTTAGGTCAGCCATACCTATTAATTTGCAAATAATGATTTCTATTAAAAACAACCCAAATTTCAATCATTTCTATTAAAAAACCTAATTTTTAACAAATTCAATTAAAAATAACTAATTTATAATAATATTCATTCAAAACATCAAAAAGGACAAAAAAGCTTACCCTTATCGTATACCCATTCTAAAATTCAATACCCCAATAGAGGTCAACACTCAAACCAACAAAATGCAATGTGAAAAGAGCTCTTGGGTTCTTTTTTTTTTAAATCAATGTTACACGTTTTAGGTATCCAATTTCATATTGGATACCTAATATAATATCAGGTATCTAATATGAAATCAAGTACCCAATAAGGCTTGGTCCTAACTTTTTAGCTTTGGTATCAGGATGGGTGGAAAAAAGTTAGAGCAGATTTTGAAACACTTTTAGATATTTTCAAACTCTATTTTTTTCACATTGCCATGTTTTGGCACATACCCATGAGCAACATCATTAGTATTCTTGTAGGTAATGAAATGTGTCATCTTTGAAATCTAGTTAATCACAACAAAAATTGAATCATGGCCTTTCTGAGTCCTTGGTAAGCCAAAAATAATCCATATTGATATCCTCCCATGGCTTCTCTAGTATGGGATTATGTATCCCTATATTCTTATTTTCTCCTTTTGTCATCTTACATACTCTACAACTCTATACAAACTTCTTAATATCTTTCTATAATTGTAGCCAATAATAACTCTCACTAACCAATGTATTTTTTTTATCTCAACAAAAAATTTCTAGCCAACCCTCCAATATGTTTCTTATTGATTTGATTCTCCCTCTAAGAATTCCTTGGAATGCACAATTGAGTTCCTCTAAATAGCATACCATCTTGGATGATGGGATCCAATCACCAAGTTTTGTCTAGAGTAACAAGTTTTGTACAAATTTTCTAAAATTTACCAAAATCAAGATCCTCTAGATACAAACTCTTTTTTAGCAATACATGTCTCCTAATAAGAGCATTTGCAACTCTGTTAGACTTCCCACACCTAATCTTCAAAATAAATGTGTAACTTTTCAAAGACTTGATCCATTTTAAATGTTTTGTATTCAACTTCCCTTTACTATTCAAATATTAAAAAGTTTGATGATTTGATGTAGGATTATCGTACCTATGTAAGGGTAATCTTTTTTATTTTTGGAAAAAGTGGCAAGTCACTAATAGGTCTAAGGGAAATCTTGCATCACCTCAAAATATTTTTTATTTGTCATTTAATAAGGGTTATATTTATATAGATTTATTATTTTTGTAGGCAAGTAATATTCTTAGTCAACTTGTTGGTTGAGTTTGGAAAATTTGGATTTCATCCCTGGAGGTTAATGTTAGATATATTAGTCTACCAATAAAGTTTCATTACAATATTAAGTCTATTTACAAGGTTATTAAAAGAAATTGGTATTGGTGATAGGGTATAAAAAATTTCAACTCAATTTTGAAGGCTTTAATGGATCCAAAAGGAGGTCAAACCTTAGTTAACTAGATCTTGTGTGAATTAGGTGTTGTAGAATGTTTTGTGGTATTTCTAAAATGGGGTTATAATAGTTAATCAAAGCAATTGGCAATGAGTTATGGTATTCAAAAGTTGTACCACTTAATATGGGAAAAAATAAAATTCCTTCACAATTTATTTTGATTTCTAAAAGTTGTTGGGGCCTACTCTAATATAGTGAAATATGAAAAATAATAATTTAGGCTTGGTTAGATTTAGGGTCTAGGGTTAAATTCCTAGAACCTTTTTGGATAGTGGAAAATTGCCTATATAAAGAAGGCTCGAGGGTTGTCAATGACACTTCTCGATAGATAGATGGTGACTATGTCCTAAAAAATATTGGAAGGAAAATGCTATGGGATATTTGCATGTTTTATTTATGAAATTTGTAATTCCATAATTTTGGAGATAATAAGAAGTCAAATCTTGATTCTTGCAATTTATTGTTATTTATCTACTTTTCTTATGTGTTTTTGTTTTTGAGGGTAGTGCCCTTCATCAAGTGGTATAAGAGTGTGAGTTACTAAGTGTATGGAAAAATTGCATTGGTTCTCCTAATTTTTGAATACTTTCCTTACCTTTAATTTTTCATATAGAAGTTTGGCTCTCAATTGTTTGTTCAAAAGAATACAACATTAACTTACAACAACCATGAGAAAATATATGCTCTAGATCCACAAGTTAAGGAGTGAAATGATGCATGCACCTAATTAATGCCAACATTCTCATTCAAATATTCAAAATTTCTAATTGGTATCATCTCTATATAGTATCTTAATATTATTATTTATTAAATATTGAGAATAGTTATATTGTTATTACAATTTAATTGTTTAATTTTTGAGTCAAACTTATTGATCTATATTCCATGGGAAGTTGTTCACAAGAACTCATCTTGAGAATGAATTGAACACTTAATATTCATTGTTAGTATGATGCTCAAATGTAATTAATTCTATCTAATCTCATCATAAATGGGTTCTTGTGAGTTATTATTCATGAAATATAGGTTAGTGAATTTGACTCAAAATTACAAGATTTAAATCCTGGTAATAATATGAAAATTTGACATGCCATGAAAAAATGTCTCCTATCTATCAATTATAAAAAATATTTTTTAAAAATGAGTTCAATGCTACTATTGGTTTATGAATTGGTGATAGGGGAGACCTTAGCCAATCATTTTTTAGCTGAGATGTTGCCATGAAAATATCTCATGGTTTAACATTTTTTCTTACTTAAGAGCTGCTCACACTACATAGAGATGTCAAATACCCCAACACTTCTACATAGTTGTGATCCATTCATACTACATAGAGATGTCAAATCCCCCAATGTTCTCCTGAACAAAGTACTTTTTGGTTAACTTAGAATAAAATCAGTATGCAATATTAACTTATGGCATACATGAGAAAACCTATGCATAGACCCACAATTTAACGAGTGAGATGATGCATGCACCAAATTAATGCTAACAGTCTCATTCAAGTCTTTGAAATTTCTAAATGGTATCATAACTATAGAGCATATTAATAATTATTATTTATAAAAACTTTAGAAAATAGCAATATTGTTATCGAAATGTAATTGTTTAAATTTTGAGTCAAAATTATTGATCTATATTTCATCAAAAGTGGTTCACAAGAACCCATATTGAGAATGAATTGAACATTTAACATTCATTTTTAGTATGATATCCACATGCAATGAATTCTATCCATTCTCATGAGAAATGGGTTCTTGCGAATCAAATGGATTTGAATAAAAAAATAGAAGAGCTAAATCCTAATTATAATATGACAATTTGACATGTGAAAAGATATCTCCTACCTATCAATTATCGAAAATAGTAGAAAAATGAGACCAATTCTACAATTGGTTTATGAATTTGTGATAGTGGTGACCTTAACCAATAATCTTTAATTGAGATAATGCCATGGAAATTGCTCAAGGTTTGAAATATCTATGTAGTTAAGATTTACTACATAGATATGTCAAATCCCCTAACAGTCTTCTGAATGAAATATTAGATTTCTTTACCTTAGCCATTAGTTCTCTTATTTTTTCAATACTTTCCTCTTTATGAGATAGAGTTGTTCATATAACACTTTGAAAATAAAAGAATTCCATAATTGAAGAATAGTTTGAGTCTTTTAAACCCAAATCATCTATACCATCTTCTTACCAAATTTGAAGGATTTTAAATCTAGATTTGTATAAGATATTCTAGCATTAACAAATGCTTTATTACATTGATCATATTTCCTAACATTTTTATAATCTTCCAAACACTCAACCTATAGGAATCCTTCCTTATAGCTCCAACTAAATTGAAAACATTCATAATATATTATATATATATATATATATATATAAAAGGAACATCTTATAATTTTTCATGGATACAAATTTCTCCTTGGTGCGGGATTCTCATTTTATTTTGAATATTATGTGTTAGAAACACATCAAAATATTTAATTGTAAAATTTTCAAAATCTAAAAAGAAGCACCTTCAAACAAAATTTTTCTTGATCCTTGACCATTCATGTCATCAAAAGTCTTTTTAGCAACAGATATGACTTGACAAGTCATTAAATCTTCTGATTGTATGATGTGACCGTCCACACCTTTAAATAAATCATCTTAATAAACATGTATATAATAAATTAATGTGATAATAGAAGGTATATCTTTAGTAGTAGGGGTTATTCAAAAATATTGTTCATTAATAACTATAAAGTTTTGATGATTAACACTATATTTGTTCATTCATGAAAAAATCCTCTTGTAAAGGCTTTTTCCTTGGGTAAAAATTATGATCATGAAGATGAATTCTGGATTGTGGCACATTCACAATGCATTTACCCATGCACTTTATTCCACTCAAGATCATATTATCCTCTATTTGGGTGTATGCACCAAGATGGTGCACAATTTGGTGGACACCCTTAAAAAAATTCTTCAATAGCCTAATCAGGTTATGAATAATCCAATTGATGCAAGGAAGGGATGAACAACTAGGGCTAAAGGCTCACCTAGCCATCCAAACCACCCTACAAGAGTTAACACAACACAAGCAAACACAAAGAACAACAACCAAAGGAGGAGGAAGAGTGAAAAACTTTTATTGATTCATCAAAATATCTTCATAAATGCCCAGCTATAAGACCTTCTAGGTTATGGCCAAATATAAATACATTCACATTCAAAGATCCAACAAAAAATTTGCACTTTCAGTTATCCTCACCAATCCTCTCCCCTAAAACTTTCCTAACTCTAAGCCTAAATACTCTATATATACTTGCCAAAATGGCTTACAGATCATTTTAGAACATTACATAAGAAGAAGGCTAACCCAACAATGGTTTGAACACATCCCAAAAAAAGATCTTAACATAAATGTCACAATCAAAATAAATCCTGCAGGTTAGCTCATAGAAATCATGTCCAAATGCTGACACTCAGCATACACTGGGTAACTCGGCACATGAAGAGTCACTCGGCATACACTGGGTAACTTAGCACATGAAGAAAGTGCTACAATAACTTGGCACATGAAGGAATTGCTAGAGTAACTCAACGCATGAAGGAATTGCTATAGTAACTTGGCACATAAAAGAATTGCTACAATAACTCAACACATGAAGGAATTGCTATAGTAACTCGACACATGAAGGAATTGCTACAGTAACTCGACACATGAAAGAATTGCTATAGTAACTCAGCACATGAAAGAATTGCTATAGTAACTTGGCTCCAACTGAGTGCTATAGTAACTCGGCTCCAACTAAGTGCTATAGTAACTCAACACTAACTTCTAGAATGAACAAAAATGAGTAGGATAGCAAGGCATTCTAGAATGCTCCAGCATCAGACAACTAGGGTTGAAAGAAATGGTTCTCTTGAATCATTGAGATGTCACAACCTAAGCTAAATCCAACTCAAATTGAAAAATCCATGAAGCATCTTCAATATGTCTATTCTTCTACTTGACCAAATATTCATAGCAATCTATTCCTCTTGTGCTCTTGCCAAATCTCTAATCCAATATCTATTCAACTTCTTCAATCTGCTTCTTAGGATAATCATCTAATAGAAAAACTTCATCCTCTAACTTGTGATACTTATACAAATCAGCAATATTGAATATAGGAGATATATCCATGTCTTCAGGTAACTCAACTTCATAAGCATTACCATTGTCAAACTTCTTCAAGATCTTACAAGGTCCAAATTTCTTCATCTTCAGCTTACTGTATGTTCCAATTGGAAATCTTCCTTTCTTCAAATGAACCATCACCTCATCACCAACTTCAAAATCATGATGTCTTCTAGACTAATCGACATTCTCCTTATACTTTTGATTACTTTGTTCCAACCTTAACTTCACTTCCTTATGCAAAGACTCCATAAAATCAGCAAATTCTTCTCCTACAACACTTCTCTTTTCTTCACTAGCAACATCTCTCAAAGATGATGTACCTCTAGAATGCATTCCAATAACAATCTTAAAAGGTGTCTTCACTATACTCCTATTCACGGATTTGGTATATGCAAATTCAACTTGTCCCAAGATCATCTCCCAATTACTTAGCTTATTCCCAACTAAACATCTCAACAAATTACCCAAGCTTCTATTCACAACCTCTATATGTTCATCTATCTATGGATGGAATGTAGAACTAAACTTTAGCTCAATACTCATCTTCTTCCACAAAGTCTTCCAAAAATATCCAACAAACTTACTATCTCTGTCAAAAATGATACTTCTTGGTAATCCATACAATCTCACAATCTCTTTAAAGAAAAGTTCAACAACATGCTCAGCATCTGATGTCTTCTTACATGGTATGAAATGAGCCATCTTAGAAAATCTGTCAACTACAACAAATAACAAATCAAACCCCTTCTCTGTCTTCGGCAATCCAAGAACAAAATCCATACTAATGTCAATCCAAGGTTTCTTAGGAACAATAATAGGTGTATACAAACTAGTATTTTGACTCACCCCTTTTGCAACTTGATAAATTCCACAATTCTTTACAAATTTATGAACATCCTTGTACATTTGTGACCAATAATACTTCTCTTTCAGCAAACTCAATGTCTTATCAATTCCAAAATGTCTAGCTAATCCACCACTATGCTTTTCCTTAATTAGATTCAACCTCATAGAACTTCTAGGAATACACAACTGAATACCTTTGAACAACATACTTTCTTGAATGAAATACTCATCATACTTACTTATGTGATCTGTCAGATTTGTTGCTCTACACTCTCTCGATGCCTCAGAAAAATCAAGATCAACATCATACAACTCTTTCATTTCATCAAAACCAAGAACTTCAATCTTCATTTTAGTCAACAAAGAATGTGTTCTACTCAATGCATCAACAAATCTGTTAGTAACTCCACTCTTATGCTTAATAATAAATGTGAAACTTTGCAAATACTCAACCCACTTCATATGTCTCTAATTCAATATATGTTGACTTCCCAAGTATTGTAAAGCTTTATGATCATTATACAACACAAAATCCTTAGGAATCAAATAATGTCTCCACTTATTCAATGCTTGAACAATAGCATAAAAATCTTGATCATACATAGAATACTTCCTTTTAGCATCATTCAACTTTTCACTAAAGAAAGCAATAGGCTTACCTTCTTGATTTAATATAGCTCCTATTGCATTACCACTTGCATCACATTCAACTTGAAGTACTTTGTTGAAATCAGGCAAAGCTAATAAAGGTAATTCAACAATCTTTTGTTTCAAAGTCTCTAAACTCTTATCAGCTCCATGTGTCCACTAGAATTCATTTCTATCTCCTCTCATTTTTTTAGTCATAGCATTACAAATAGCACTGAAATTCTTTATAAACTTTCTGTAAAAACTAGCCAAACCATGAAATGATCTTACCTCACCCACATTCTCAAGTGTAGGCCATTCCAAAATTGCTTTAACCTTCTCAAGATCCATCTTCAATCCATCAATTGAAATCACAAATCCCAAATACACAATCTCCTCTTGCATAAAAGAACACTTTTTCAAATTAATTAGTAACTTTTCCTCTTTCAACCTCTGTAATACTTGTCTAATATGCTCAAGATGTTCTTCCTTAGTCTTACTAAATATTAGAATATCATCCAAATGAAAAATCACAAACTAACCCAAAAATCTTTTTAGAATTTCATTCATCAACCTCATAAAAGTACTAGGTGCATTAGTCAAACCAAAAGGCATAACCAACCATCCATACAAACCATATTTTCTCTTGAAAGTAGTCTTCCATTCACTACCTTCTTTGATTTTGATTTGATGATAGCCACTATTCAAATCAATCTTGGTAAAATACTTTTCTCCACCCAAACAATCCATTATGTCATCCATCCTCGGCATAGAAAACCTGTATTTCACTGTGATCTTGTTAATAGCTCTAGAATCAGTACACATTCTCCATTCTCCATTCTTTTTAGGTGCCAATATAATAGGTATATCACATGGACTCAAGCTTTCTCTGATCAAACCTCTCTACAACAACTCATGCACTTGTCTATTAAGTTTATCATTCTCTATAGGTGTCAATCTATATGGT
This sequence comes from Cupressus sempervirens, assembly GCA_028749045.1. Taxonomy (NCBI): domain Eukaryota; kingdom Viridiplantae; phylum Streptophyta; class Pinopsida; order Cupressales; family Cupressaceae; genus Cupressus; species Cupressus sempervirens. Next base: position 265,366,152 of record CM053793.1, read on the forward strand.
GCCTTTTTTGGCAAACTAGTTCCAAGAATCAAATACATTCAATGACTTATACTTCTTATTGTAGGAAAACCATCAAGAATATCATTAGCAATAATGTCTTTATACTCATTCAACAATTCTATAATTTCCACTAGTACTCGGCCATCACTATCTGCTATCACTCGATCATTACTAGCTTATGTTGCTCAGTCATTACTACCAACACTTGGTCCTCTAGGAACTATAGCAAAAAAAAAATTGATTCTTCTTTACTTCCTTTCCAAATCGTTTCCCATTAACCATGTAAACTTTTATTGTAGTGCAACTAAACTCATATGGACTTTCAATCAATGGCAACAATATTTGCTTCTTCCCATTCACCCAAAGAGTATATTGATTCAATATTCCACCATGTATAGCATATCTATCATATTGCTAAGGTCTACCCAACAAAATATGACAACAATACACAGGCATAATATCACACAAAACTTCATCAAAGTAATATCCAATCTTGAACTTCACAAGGCATTACTCACTTACCAATATCTTATGCTAAATTTTGATCCATGAAACATGATAGGTTTTAGAATGCTTTAGCCTCTACAATTGCAACTTTGTAACCAGCTCCTTTGATGCCAAATTTGTAGAACTTCCACTGTCAATGATCACTTTGCAGCATTTTCCAGCCATCTTACATCTTGTCTTGAAAAGACTTCTCCTTAAAACAAGTTCCTTATCAGTTCCCTTATTACATAAGACTCTTCTCACCATCAAATTTTCTCTAGCCTTAGTTCCACTTGGTGAACCCTCATCATCTCCTTGAATCACAACATTTATGTTACCTTGCCCATTTTCAAAGGATCTACATTCAAAAGATCTATGTCCCTCTTTACCACATCTGAAACAATTACCTTGAAATCCTCCTCTAGAATAAGAATTACTACTTCCTCAGTAAGAATTAGTACCTCCTTGATAGGAATTACCACTTTTCCATTCAGTCTTTCCTTTTTCATCATTATTCCATTCAGATTTACCTTTATCCTGCATAAAATTGTCAGATCTACCACCTTCACCATAAGATATACCTCCGCCTCTCTGGAATCTACCACCTCTACCTCTTTGTATTTGTTCATGCTTCTTTGTCAATATCCCTCAACTTTCAAGGCATATTTATATGCTTATTCTACACTTTCCAACTTGACAAAACTTATTTCATCTTGTATTCCAAATCTCAATCCATTAATGTACCTTGCAATTTTCTCAACATCATCATCCACACATCTAGATCTGATGTCCAATCTATAGTATTCTTTGGTATATTCTTTCACAATCATGTCCTTTTGTTTCAAATTTTGCATCTTTGCCAACAAGCTAACTTGGTAATCAGCAAGGAGGAATTTGTTCTTTACCTTGTTCACTATCTTTGGCTAAGTTATGATCTTCTCTTTTCCTCTCCTTTGTCTATCAGTTTGTAAGTGTTCCCACCATAGTGATGCATGACCTTTCAACCTAGTAACTGCAATCTTCACCTTTCTATTATCAAGAGTGTTTTCATACTCAAAGAACTTCTCCATATCAAAGATCCAATCCAACATAGCATTGGTATCCTATTTTCCATCATAAGGAACAACTTCTATAACAGGCTTTGAATTTTCCCTAGACAACACTTGTGACAATCTTTCCTCATCTTGATCTTCTCTAGGTTCTAGATTATGGTTTGGTGTTGTTTCTTCATCATCACTTACATCATCAAGATGTGTTCCTCTCGTCTAGGTTGTCTCCACAGCATCTAATCTAGCTACAATTTGTCGCAATTGATCTAATATAGAATCATCAGCATTTCTTCTACCATGAACCATCTTTATAAATTAGGCTCCTGCAAAATCATAACCCTCTACAAGTTATGGGTCAAATCTGCCCTACAACCAAATCTAAATTAGGGTTCTATATGATCCAATCTCCACAAGAATGAAGCTCGGGCTCTGATACCACCTGATGTAAGGAAGGGATGAATAACTAGGGCCAAAGGCTCACCCAACTATCCAAACCACCCTACAAGAGTTAACATGATGGAAGCAAACATAAAGAACAACAACCAAAGGATGAAGAAGTGTGAAATACTTTTATTAATTCATCAAAATATCTTCATACATGCCCAAATATAAGGCCTTCTAGGTTATGGCCAAATACAAATACATTCGCATTCAAAGATCCAATAGAAAATTTGCACTCTCGGTTCTTCTCGCCAATCCTCTCCCCCAAAACTTGCCTAACTCTAAGCCTAAACACTCTATATGTATTTACCAAAATGGCTTACAAATCATTCTAGAACATTACATAAGAAGAAGGCTAACCCAACAACAGTCTAGACACATCCCAAGAAAATATATTAGCATAAATGTCATGATCAAAATAAATCTTGTAGGCCAACTCATAGAAATCATGTCCAAATGCTGACACTCGGCATACATTGGGTAACTCAGCACATGAAGAGTCACTCAGCATACACTACATAAATCGGCACATGAAAGAATTTCTATAGTAACTTGGCACATGAAGAAATTGCTATAGTAACTCGACACATGAAGGAATTGCTACAATAACTTAGCACATGAAGGAATTGCTATAGTAACTCGGCATATGAAGGAATTTCTATAGTAACTCAGCACATGAAGGAATTGCTACAGTAACTCGACACATGAAGGAATTGCTACAGTAACTCAGCTCCAACTTAGTGCTATAGTAACTTGACTCTAACTGAGTGCTATAGTAACTTGGCTCCAATTGAGTGCTACAGTAACTCAACACCAACTTGCAGAATGAACAAAAATGAGCATGATAGCAAGGCAACCCAGGATGCTCTTGTAGCACCAATCAAGTTATTTCAAAATTTTAAAAAAATGACCTAGCTTTGTATACAATCCTAGCCAAAATAATATAATTATAATCTAATTGGGTCATTAAAACTAATGTTGGCTTATAAAACCTTATTGGGTTCCATTAAAACTAATTAAGTTTTTCATTATGTATATATAATTATTGTTGTCTAAGGCCAAAGGCATTTTAACACCTAAAAAATTACACAAAATAGTGATTTGAGCTCTCTCTCTCTCTCTCCCCCCCCCCCTTATGTTATTCATTTTCTACCTCTCTCTTCACACCCCTTTCTCTCCCTCCCTCTCTTTTACCTCTATAAATGTCCTAACTAGCATGTATGTTCTATACTGCTTTTTCTCTATAGTGTTCTCGCACTATATTTTATATTGCACACATGTGCAATAGTGTGATCACACTATTGGGCATATGCACTTCATAATGCATTGGAATTAATGAAGCATAAGGCTTGCATTTTCCTTGGAGATCCAACTCAAAGGTTTGGTAGTCTCAAATAGGTATCCAATGTGTTTTCCATTAAGCATACCAAAAATGCTTGATTTTCCTTTTGTTCTCTCCATCGAGTTTCATCACAATTGAATATCAATAAAATCAGGGTACATGATATTATAGATCTTTGCATTAGCTATATAACCATATGATTTATTTTGGATTCAAACATTTTAAAGCCTTTCAACTATACAATTTTATTTTGAATATATTTCCATTTTCTCTTTACAAACCAATGTGTAGTATTTTGGGGTTAGATTTTAGCACATTCATTAGATTTTGCAACAAGTTAGTTTTTAAAAAATAAATTACTCTATTCTACACACTTAAAAAAAGGTTTTGATTTTCATATGGTTTTCAATTATTTATAGGGGGACTACATAGATATTTTATGTTTTTCTGATGTATCCATTTACAAAATTCATGAAAATATATATACATTAAAAAAATACCTAAAAAATATGGGATAAACTACATAGTGTTAGGTAACTTCTTACTAGAGCAACCAAAGAATTTCAAAAAAAAACTAGTTGTTTAGAAACTAGATTTGGTAGACTATGACTTTTTGTTTTTTCATATCTTGAAAGTTTGAGTGTAACTATCTTCAAATTCTAGTCAAAATTCAAAATTTACTTATTTAAAAAAAAAAAACACAATATCTTATACCCCCTTTTGCTATCACAACTTTGTTCACTTACCAATAGGTTTGTCAAAGGCCATAGAACCTATTAAAGTAGAAATGGTCTCTTCTAAGTTTAATGTAACTAATGCTTCAATACAATTTAGTATCTATAGAGATATTTCCATAGAATGAATAAACAAAAGCAAGGAGTTACAACTATAATTGGATACAAGGAAAAGAAAAAGAGATGAGTGCATTAGAAAATTATGTGATTTTGGGGACTCTATTGAAACACACCTTAGTTCCATGTTAAAAATATATGATAATGCAAAATACTTTGACATCAATATAGGAGAAACTACTTCACTACAAGATATAGTTGAAAAATTGGATGAAATTTATTGTCATATCAGTTTGTCAGGCCTAGAAAAAGATAATGGGAAATAAAATATAGAGAACTAAATAAGGATTTTAGAGATATCAAGTCTAAAAATTATTTTATTTTTGACAAAAAGGAAGAAAATATATGGTAAGTTTTAAGAAACAAATTCTAGATTTTTTTACCTTTTTCCTTGATGGAAAAGGGGGTCAAAATATATGAATTTTTTATTGCATTTTTGTTGTTGGGGGTCTTTATGAAATAATTGTGTATTGTCTTTCATGTTACACAAAATGTCATATCATTGTCAATCAGTGTATGCCAAGCTCACTTGGGAAATGAAGATAGTTTCTTGTGTCTGCTAAGCATTCCAAAGTTTGCCTAGTTTAGAAGATAGTGTCTACTGAGTTCACTCGTTCATCAAAGTAAAGTTTTCAAAAGTTGAGTGTTAAGCAAGCTCACTTGGTTAATGAAGAAAATTTTGGATGGAACCAATGTTAATTGAGCTCACTTGGTTACCATAGGAATTTGCAAATATATAGTGTTAACCAAGTTCAATTGATTAATATAGGAAAATCATTTATGAGTTAGTGTCTACCAAGCATTGTCGGCTAATGAAGGATTTTCTTATTTTGGTATATTAAGTTCAATTGATTTGGTTGTTGGTTCTAGCCAACTAAGAAGCTAAATATTAAGTATTCTAAGTTGTATTCAAGCTAACTTGACAATGTGTAAGATATAAATATAAGGTCAAATTGAGGATTGAATGTGTGGAAGTGATTAGAAGATTTGATGACACTTAGAGGAAGAAAGTTGGAAGGATAAGAAGAATGTCCTTGTTGAGCTACAAAGATACATTTGATGATGAAGGATCAAGTATACAAGCCAAAATTGAGATATGTAATAAGCAATTCAATTGCATCAAAAATCAGTCATGTCATTGTTACTTTGTAACCATTGTAGCAGTGATCTAAATCTCTTAACCAAGTTGGCTTAATAACTATTTGTAAATCCTCTAACAAGGTGGAATTTCTAATTGAATTGTCTAAAGATCTCTAACAAAGCCACTCCTAATAGGGTGATTAAATCCTCTAATAGGGTCACACCAAATAATGTGTTTTGAAAACTTTAACTAGGTTGGCTCCTAACATGGCTCACTTTAGAAGAGGGAAAATCAGTAGCTAGTTACAATTGGTGGTTTTTTCCAAATTGAGTTTCCACATTGAATCATGGTGTTAATTGTGTTCATGCTATTTCTCTTATATGTATGCAACTAAGTTCAGAAATATTAATCACAGATAATATCTTAAAGATTTTCATGTTAAGTAGTTACCGAGTTGTTGTTGTTATTTCAGTGTTTACTAAGTTACAATATTTGATAGTGTAAACTAAGTGCATGTATGTTTGCCAAGTTATAATAGAATATATTTTAATCAGAGTTTTGATTTGTATTGACATCTAAGGGATCTAGGATTTATTTTAGTGGTAAAAAACTCACCCCTCCCCTCTTAGTTACTCCTCTTATATTTTCAAGAATTGGTATCAGATATTATTGGTGCTTGTAGAAAAGGTTTCAAGGACCTAGGCTAAAGATGAGTATGTCTTATAGAAGAGAGATTTCCAAGTTGAACAGAGACAACTTTGTAGCATGGCAAGAACTTATGAAGTTACATCTAGTAACCATCATCAATTCAGGTTTGAAATACTTAAACACTTCTTATAGGGCTCCTATTCGTACAATATCTATAGAAGAAATTGTTGAAAAGAAAATTCATAATATCATGATGATTGATATAGCATCAGCTCTTAACTATGTTGAATTTGTGAAGTCAAAGTATGTGCTACTACTCATGAAATGTGGAAAAAACTAAAGGATATCTATGGAGGTGATGATAATGTAAAAAGAGCTAAGGAAGAAATCTTGAGAGGTTAGTTTGATCAAATAAAAATGAGAGAAGATGAAAAAATTGCAAAATATGCTAATAGAATCAAAGCCAGTGACAGTGCTATAAAAGCATCTAGAGGAGCAACTGATGAGGTAACAGTGGTATGCAAGGTACTCAAAACTCTTCTTCCTATCTATGCAATCAGAGTGTCTATTATTCAAGAGATGAGATATGATCCAAATAATAAGATAACTTTGGATGCTCTAGTTGGAAGGGTGACAACATTTGAACTAGATAACTATGATAATTATACTCCTAGTTCTAGAAATCTTAAGTCTACATTTGAAGCCAAAGTATCAATCAAGAAGAAAGCCAAAAGGACTAAGAGAAAAAAATTGAAAGTGAAAAGGAAGACAATTCTAATAGTGATCTTGAAGCAATTGAAGCATTACTTGCAAGAAGGTATCCCAAAGGAAAAGGAAAGTATAATGGCAAAATTCCTCTAATCTATTTTTCTTGTCAAGAAGTAGGACACATTGTTGCTAGGTGCCCAAATAGAGAAGATAGAGATGAAAAGAAGCAGAACAAGTTCAAAGGCAAGAAGGATTTCAAAAACTACAAAGACTAAAAGGACAAAGGTAGGAAATATTATTTCATAACTAAAGATTCAGATAATAGTGAAGATGATGAAATGGTTTACATTGTCGTAAAAGATGAATCTAATGATGAAGGAGATAAAATGACACATAGCTCTCATTTTAGAAAAAATAATACATGGATTATTGATAGTGGCTACTCATGTCATATGATTAGTGATAAAAAAAAAAAAAAAATTGAACATGTGGAACATTATGATGGTGGTAGTAGGAGATTTGGAAATAATGAACTTTGTTGCATAAAAGGAAAAGGTTGTATTTCACTAACCAATGAATTTAGATGTGACAATGCTTACTAGGTTGGAGAACTAAAGTATAATCCACTAAGTGTGGCATAGTTGAATAAAATTGGATTCAAGGTAGAATTTATGAATGAAAAGGCCAGACTACTGGATGGAAAAGAAAATTTGGTTTGGTTTGACAAACAAACAAAATGTAATCTATTATACCTAGATCTTAGTGAAAGTTCATGTCTTATTGCTCAAGTAGAAGAAAGATGGTTATGGCATAAAAGGTTGTGTCATGTGAACTTTGATAATCTTGTCTAGATAAGAAAAAATGGAAGAGTAAGAGATATTCCTAGTTTGAGGAAACCTGATATGGGTCTATGCAAAAATTGTCAAATTGGTAAGATGAGCAAGACAAGTTTCAGAAGCAAAGACTATCATTAAGACGAAGTCTTGGAGCTAGTACATACAAAATTATGTGGACTTATTGGAATAGAGAGCTATAGTGGAGATAAATATTTTATTCTATTTGTTGATGATTATTCTAGAATGATGATTTCCATGTATCTAAAAGAAAAATTTGAAGCTTTTCAAAAGTTCAAGTGGTATCTGGCAAGAGTAGAGAAAGAAACTGGAAAGAAGCTGAAATGTTTGAGATCAGAAAAAGGTGGTGAATTCATTTCCAATGTGTTCAATTAATTTTGCATTGAAAAGGAATTAAGAGACAAGTATCAACCCCTGGTACACCTCAGCAAAATGGTATAGTTGAATGAAGGAACAAATCCATCATAATTTGTGCAAGAACCTTGATGATAAAAAAGAGTGTTGCAATCAAATATTGGAAGGAAAAAATTAGTACTGCAGTGCATACCTTGAACATAGTACAGTTGAAGAATGACTCAAATCAAACTCCTTATGAAATATGGTATGGCTAGAAGCCCAATGTAAGTTACTAGAAAGTATTTGGTAGCAAATGTTATATCTGGAAGGAATCTAGGAAAGATAAATTTGATGTCAAAGGTGATGAAGACATATTCCTAGGATACTCTTGTAGAAGTAAAGCATGTACAAGTGTTTAAATCTAGCTACTCATAATATCATTGAAAGTGCACATGTGAAAATTGATGAATTTGTAAAAAAAAGTGAAGAGGAAAGTAGAAAAGAACCTAAGGATTACAACAAATTTGTTTGTTATAAACCTGATACTATACCAAATATATTTAGAAGTTAGGAAGCCTCACCTCCCAAGTCCTCAAAATCTTCAAAAGCTATCAAGTTGCATCTTGTGCAACCCAAGTCATAGTCTAAAGGACCCAGGTCATAGATAGATGTTACTAAGCTAGTGCCTAAGAAAATAGAGTCAAATGGACTCAAGTCAGAGACCATGGGACCCAAGCTTAACATAGAAGATTATGAAGAGGTTAATGGAATGTGTTCTAAATCCAAAGTACTTGTGTTAGCAAGATATGATAAAAAGCATCATGCACCTGATTAGATCATTGGAGATAAGTTAGATGGAACTAAGACAAGAAACAGATTGAAATGTACATGTTTGCTTGCTAAATTTGAACCTAGATCAATTAAAGATGCTTTGGATAATGAAAATTAGATTGAAGTTATGAATGAAGAAATATAATAGATATAGAAGAATAAGACTTGGGCTCTTGTTCCTAGACCCAAGGATAAAATTGTAATTGGTACAAAGTGGGTATTCAAAAATAAGCTATATGACTATGGAGAAGTTTCAAGAAACAAAGCAAAGTTAGTATATAAAAGTTATTCTCAAGAAGAAGGTATTGATTATGGTGAAACTTTTTCTCCTGTTGCAAGATTAGAAAGTGTTATAACTTTACTAGCATATGAAGCGCATAGAGGATTTAAATTTTATCAAATAGATGTAAAATCTGCATTCTTGAATAGAATTCATGATGAGGAAATCTATATAGAACAAGCTAAACATTTTGTAGATCCTAGTAAAAGAGATATGGTCTATAAATTACAAAAAGCTAAGAGCTTGGTATGAAAAACTTCATAACTACTTGATGAATATTGGTTTTCAAAGGACAAATGATAACAACAATCTGTATATCAAAGAAGGACCAAACAAGAAGATTGTATTGGCAGAAATATTTGTAGATGACACTTTATTTATAGAAAATGATGACTTATGCAAGACATTTTTAGTAGAGATGAGTAAAGAATTTGAGAAGTTCATGTTTGGAGAGATAAAATTCTTTGTTGGATTGTAGATCCAGTAGAAGAAAAATGGTATGTATATTACTCAATCCAAATATATCAAGGAGATACTAAAGAATTTTGGAATGGAAGATTCAAAACCTATTGGAACACCTATGTCTACTAGACATAAGCTTTCCAAAAATGATGATTCCAAACAAGTAGATTATAACAAATATAGATCAATGATTGGAAAATTGCAATATGTAGTTCACACAATCTTAAAGAAGGAGATTGATGAGAATAGATTGATACAAGTATGATCAATATGTTTCAATCATTATTTTGTCACTATAAATGTCAAACATTTTATTTGTTGGTAAGACAGTTGCTTATATGATTTAAGTACTATCACTTATTTGATTGATGAAGAGAATTTGATAAAAAGATGTAATAATAGCACCTAGAGGAAAGGTTGAGTTATGTTATGTAAAGGAGTACAAGAGTCAACTAAGACAATGATAACATGGTGTATTGATAATCTACTTAAGGTTGCAAAGGGTGGTTACACTAAGAAAGTTCAAAAGAACAAGTTAAATAAAGTTTGTCTACAAATCTTGACCAAGTGGATAGTAGGTGCTGAGTGAAGTCAGTACAAGTCGAGCAAAAAAAAAATTGGAGCCGACTAAAAGTCTATTCTAGTGTATGCCAAGAAAAATAGTGGATGTCAAGTAAAGTTTAGTTGATGCTGAGCACCAGTAAATTTTAGTTCGTGTCAAGTAATTTTATAGAGAATGCCAAGTAACACAATGTATGTCGAGCATCAAAAGTAAGTTAATATCGAGTAGCTGCATTATTTGAAAGATCATGAATTTTATGGATCTAAGATAACAAGTTTATTTTCTTGGATTGTTTGAACCAGGTGGAAGATAAGATTGATGAGCTGGTGGCATATAATTCAAGGTAAACCTTTTTTAGGTGAATTCAAAGAGGATTGAAGGAGAAATTTCTAGAAGTGATATGGAATAAGGGGTAGATTCATTGAATCGTACCTAATATTTCTTAACCTTAAATTGGATGATGGTGAATGAACATAAAAAGATCTTAATTTTCTATTCATAGGAATGGCTAGTCAGAAGCAAGGGTTTCATGTGCAAGAACCTAAGAAAAACAAGGAGTGAAGGGTTTTTCTTCATCAAGTGACCTAAGAGAAGAGTTTGCATTGGCATTTTAAGCAAGAAGGCTTAAGGGTATGGATTCTTGAAGGGTGAACAAGCTATCAAAGCTAAAATGTGTGAAGGCCAAGAAGAATGGAGGACTGAAACAAAGATTTGTAATATGCAAATAGAGTTGTAAGTTGTTATCAGATCAAGCCTTATTATTACTCTCTAATAATTGTATCAGTCTAGGGTAAATCATTTGGATTAAGGTTGACCTAACAGTTATTTGTAAATTCTTTAATTGGGTGACATTCCAAGTGAATGGTCTAAAGTCCTCTAACAAGACTCACTCCTAACAGGGTGATTGAAATCTTTTAATAGGGTCACATTTAACAATGTATATTATAACCTTTAATAGGGTTAGCCTTTCATAGGGCATCACTACAAAAGAGTGAAAAAGAGTATCATGTTACTAGTGGTTTTTCTAAAATTGGGTTTCCACATAAATCATTCTATCAAATGTGTTGCTAAATCTATTATGTTTCATGTTTACATTTTTGCAAATTGATTTGACAATAACCTACAAGTTTTAAGTGATTGCATTAAATTTATGAATGCATGCATGATAATAAATGTTTTATGGATTCAGTAAACTATGAAAAGTTTCATTTATACATCTAGACCTTGGATAACTGATTCACACCCCCCTCCCCTAGTTATTCTAAAGAATGCTAACAATTGGTATCAGAGCCATCTACTTAAGAGGACTAGTTTTGAAGGTATTAGAAGCACAAAGATCAAGATGTCAAAAAGAAATGTACCTGAGCTTAATAGAGATAACTTTCCTGCATGGAAAATTTTGATGAAGATACACCTTGGAGGACTTGGAGATCATGCACAATCTTCCATTACTATCGAGCATGTTGATCCTGTTGGAGCCCTAACTACAGAAGAAATGAAAAAGAAGAAAGATCATAACCAAGAAATGTTGGAGATTGCCTCTATTCTAAGCTATGATGAATTTGATGATATCAAAACTCTTGACAGTCCAAAGAAAATGTGGGATACCTTAATCACCATCCATGGACAAGACACTAATGCTCTAAGAGCCAAAGCTGAAAGTCTGAGAGGTAAGGTTGATGATATGAGAATGCAAGAAGGTGAAAATGCTGCTCAATATTGCTCTAGGATAAAGGACGTTGTTAATGCAATAAGAGGAGCTACTAGCACAATAGATGACGATACTATACTAAGAAAAGTTATAAGAACATTTCTTCCTATATATGCTATTAGAGTTTCTACAATTCAAGAACTGAGATGTATACCAAGGAATAATATATCACTTGACAGTCTAGTATGTAGGCTCACTAATTTTGAGCTATCTAATTTTGATAATTAAAAACCTAAAAATAATAAATCTTCTTTCAAAGCTAAGTTTTCATTGAAGGAACCTGATGAGAAGAAGAAGAAAAAGATAAAGTATGTGTCCAGTGACGATGATATAGATGACAAGGATGTAGATCAACTTGAAGCACTAATAGCAAGAATATTTCACAGAGGTAAATGCAAGTTCAAAGGTAAATTACCTATCATTTGTTTCAGTTGCAATGAGGATGGTCATATTACTACTAGATGTATAGAGAAGAAGAACCAAAAAGGTGGTGACAAGTACAAAAGTAGAAGAGACGAAGACAACAATGATTACAAAGACAAAGACAAGAAGTCTTGCTATATTGTTGAAGAAGAAACAAAAGATGAATCTGATGTACATGATGATGAAGTGTTGTATGTTGCAATTACGGATGAATTTGATGAATATGAGGCAAATATACTTGTGACTTGTGTAAACAAGAATGGCAAGTGGATCATTGATAGTGGGTCTTCACATCACATGACTGGAGACAAAAGTAAGTTCATTACCTTGAATTGTTATGATGGAAATAGTGTAAGGTTTGGTAATGATGCATCGTGCTTCATAAAAGGAAAAGGTTCCATCAAACTCATAAATAAGATTTTATGTGGCAGTGCTTACTATGTTGAAGGACTTAACTATAATCTATTGAGTGTGTCACAATTGAATAATTTAGGATGTAAGGTTGAGTTTCAAAAACAAGATTGCTAAAGTATATGACACTAATGGAAAACTAATTGGAAAGGGTGATTAGACTAGGAGTAATCTATTCTATCTTGACATAGAGGATGCTACTTGTCTAGTTGTAAAATTTGATGATGTGTGGCTATGGAAAAAAGGTTATGTCATATTAATTTTGATAACTTGGTTAGTATCAATAACATGAGAAAAGTTAGTTTTTGCCTAAGTTATAGACACCTGATAATATAATGTGAAAACAATGTCAGTTAGGAAAAATGACAAAGTCAAGTTTTAAGAGTAAAACTCATACCTCTAAAGAAATACTAGAGATTTTTCATACTAACTCATGTGGAATAATTAAAGTGCAAAGCTACAAAGGAGATAAGTACATTATTTTGTTTGTTGATGATTATTCTAGAATGATGACAGTTATATTTCTAAAACAAAAATCTGATGCTTTCCAAATGTTTAAGTGGTACTTAGAAGAGTTGAGAAGGAAACAAGTAAAAGTCTGAAATGGTTGAGATCTGATAAAGGAGGAAATTTTACATCAAATTAGTTCAAGATGTTCTATAATGACAGAGGATTCAAAAGACTAGCATTTGCTCCTAGAACCCCTCCACAAAATGGAATTTCTAAAAGGAGGAACAGGTCTATAATGGACTATGCTAGGACACTAATGATGGAGAAAAATGTTGCTTTCAAATATTGGAGAGAAACTATAAGTATAACTATCTATACCTTGAATCGTGTACAAGTCAAGAAAGGTACTCGTTCAACACCTTTTGAACTATGGTATGGATACTTACCCAATGTAAAATATTTTAAGGTATTTGGAAGAAAATGATATATTCTCAAAGACTTCAGAAATGGTAAACTAGATGGAAAAAGTGAAGAAGATATATTCCTAGGATATTCCACAAGAAGTAAAGCTTATAAGTGTTTAAATACTAATGCCAACAAAGTTGTGGAAAGTGCAAATGTAAATTTTGATGAATATATAGAAGTATATGAGGCTAAACATGTGAAAGAACTAGAAGAATACAAATCATTTATATACTTTTATGAAGGTATGCATGTTGAAGAAGATGTTGCAAATCAAGCTACAACTCAATAGCAAGTTTTAGTGACTATCGAGTCACATACTATGAATGTTGAGTTGTATCCAAGAATCAAGCTACATTCAAATGCTAGTTACAGAATGAAGCTGAGGCACATTCTGATTCTAAGATTAGTGTACATGAAAGAGATGTTGAGCTACCTAATAGAGATGAAAATAGTGAGTTTGAAGTTGAAAGACCAAATAAAGAAACTAGAGTTGAACCAAGATTGTCCAAATATGTCAAGAGACATCATCCTACTACACAAATCATTAGAGATAAAGATGCTAGACCAATGACAAGGAACAAATTGAGAAATAATACATGTTTATTGAGTATGAAAGAACCTAAATCAGTGAGAGATGCCTTAGAAGATGTAGACTGAGGTAAAGCCATGGAAGAAGAAATTGAACAAATTGAAAAAAATAAAACATGGACTCTAGTTTCTAGACCAAAAGACAAAAATGTGATTGGCACAAAGTGGGTATTCAAAAACAAACTAGACAAAAATGGTGAAGTCACAAGGAACAAGGCAAGATTAGTCTACAAAGGTTATGCACAAGAAGAAGGAATTAACTATGGAGAGATATTTTCTCATGTTGATAGATTGGAAGAAGTAAGAACTATACTTGTTTATTCTACATACAAAGGTTTCAAAGTTTATCAAATGGATGTTAAATCTACATTTCTGAATGACACATTAGAGGAAGAATTTTATATAGAACAACTAGAAGGATTTGTTGATGTTAACAATAAGAACATGATATGTAGATTACATAAAGTTCTATATGGTTTGAAACAAGCACCAAGAGCATGGTATGAGAGACTTCATAATTATCTTGTGAAGATTAGATTTGTAAGGACTAATGATAACAATAATTTCTACAGGAAGACAAAAAAAGGCAAAGGTATTTTGTTATCTAAAATTTTTGTTGATGATATCATATTTGGAGGACAGGATGCTTTATGTAAGGCTTTTGCAAATGAAATGAAGCAAGAATGTGAGATGTCTATGTTTGGAGAAATCAAGTTCTTTGTGGGTTGGCAAGTATGTCAGATGAAATATTGTCATGTCCCCTTTTCAAATAATTAAAAAATAATAATCTTTGCTAAGGCAGGCAAGCCCAAGAAAGTGAAGTTTCAAAAAAAGGGGGTTAATCTTTGGAAACCGTTGGACTAATAAATAAAAATTATTATTAAAATATGTTTCATTAACCTCTCTTGGATGTGAGTTGCGGTTATGCCCTCTTTTAAGGGGTTTGGAGGCATTTTGGGCTGATTCCAAAACTTGATTTTTGCTCATTCTTTGTTATTCTTCAGAGGCTGCCAAACCTGTGGAGAAGGAGACCCAAGAACGGGAGCTTGCAGGTTTCCAGGGAGACCCAAGAATGAGAGTTTGGAGGTTTCCAAGAAGGCTAATGATGGGAGTTTGAAGCCATTCCATGTGCATGCTCATACAGAGTTTGTCTTTGTGAACAGTGCAGATTTGTGAGTTTTTGGGTGTATTTTTTGTATGAGTTTGGTGTTTTCAGTTGAGTATTTCATATCAGTTTGGGTTGCTGCTGTATTTCATACTTTAAGGTGTTAAAATAGATCTAAATATATGTATTGGGATGTGAATAAACTTTTGAAATAGATTATTAGTGTTTTTGTGGTGTTTTCGGACATTTTTGTGTTAATTTCGGGAGCCTGATGAGCATAGTTTTTTTCCTACATTTGAGAATTGTTGTGTAAAGGCTATACAGATCTAGAAATGTCATTTTTTAGGCTGTTATGCTGCTGAAATTTCTGTAAAAATGTCCACTTTCATATTTATTAATAATAGGTGAAGCTGTGAAGCTTTTGGCACAATTTCTAGCATACCCGATTTGGGGTTTCTTGAGAAATTTGGTGGATCTTTGTGATATTAGTTGTTTGATCTTGAAAATCTGATTAGAGGTTGGAAATATCATACAAAATTAGAAAAGGGACATTTTAGTGGTATCAGAGCCATGATCTTGCTAGCCTAAGGGTTTGTAGAAGCTTGCATGTCAGTTTTGACAACTACCCAGATCTTGCATGTCATAATTTATGATTGCATGTTGCTTCTAATCAGCTGCATGTCAAAATTTATGGTTTCATGCTACTTCTAATCATTTTCATGTTAGGTATTAGTGAATTTGGTGGTTGTAGAAGTTTGCATGTCAGTTTTGACAACTACCCAGATCTTGCATGTCATAATTTATGATTGCATGTTGCTTCTAATCAGTTGTATGTCAAAATTTATGGTTGCATGCTACTTCTAATCATTTGCATGTTAGTTCTTGGTGAATTTGGTGGTTGCATGTTGCTTCTAATTAGTTGCATGTCAAAATCTATGGTTGCATGCTACTTCTAATCATTTGCATGTTAGTTCTTGGTGTTTGAAGAAGTTATATCCTATTGGGGTTACACTCTACTTTATCTAGAATGGACAAGTATAGTACAGAGTCTCAAAGGACACAATCTTGAACAATTGATATCCAAAGTCAAAACAATAGAAAGGATGGTTATTTAGACATTTGAGATAAACTTATAAAAATAAGCCATGACATGTCTGAACAGTTGGTTGAGCACCACCGTATAATGAATGACATGTTGTCCGACCCAGCTAAGGTGGATAAGTTGACTGGATTTCTATTTGGAAGATTTTCTTACAGGGCAGATGACACAATTACCAAGAACTTGCATGAGGAGTTTGAGAAACTAGCTTATAGCCAGACAAAGGTCTCAGATTATACTCTGCCATAGGAGGTAGTGGGTTTAGATGATGATTATGAGGATGTTGTTGTGCATGATGGTGAGATACCTGGTAGAGATGAGCAGACATTGAGCATTCATGACTTTGCTGAGAAAGAGTACCAAGCACAGCTAGATGCTTCATCACATGAGGTTGAGGCAGGTAGTACTTCACATGATTTGTCTAGCCAACTGAAGGTGAACAAAGATAGTATTGTGACTTCATTATCTCATCATGACAGGATGCAACATATGATAGAGGATCACATTCAGATGATTCAGTTATAGGGTAGACATAAGGGAGTTTAGGCAAAGTCTCCTTGTGTTGACTTACAAGTGATTAGGGAAGCAATGGGAACGATGAAGTTGAGTTATTTACATCTTCTATCAGATCGTGACCATCTTCTTAGCCTTATCAGAGACTATTCAGATGCCTTGAGGAGGAAGGAGGAGGAAGTTGACAGGCTTTCTCATGAGCTTGAGGACACTCGAGCTTCTTTGGTGAATACTCCATTGGCATTACAAGACTGGGAGAGACATGGGGATAAGCATGGCATGGAATTGAGTTTAGTTTCATCTTGCACTCGTAATACTCAGCTTTCTGCGAATGGTAGATCATATGTGGACATTGATAATGTTGTGAGTTCATCTTGCATTCACATCCAGGATATAGGGATAATGTCAGACAGGTATGTGGAATTAGTTGGTATTGGTCATATTACTCTGCTAATCAAATACTTTTTGGTAGCAGTGATGTTTGGGTGCTATCATGGATTTGATTAGCAGATTACACGGTGTTGTCTTTTCTTGTGCCAGTATCTTGTCCGATGTTGGTATTACTTTTTATACACCGATGTTGGGCTTTGTTCATATATCTAATCAACCATACTTATTGGAATGTGTTGATGATATTTCATATTTGGCAGTGTGTATAGATGAGTCCCAGGATCATATTGGCATTGATGACATCCAAGAGGATGCAGTGGGCAGTTTTGAAGACTTAGTTTCCTTGGGTATAGAGGAGTTGGACAGCAATGCTAATGTTTTTGATACTCTGTATGTTGATATGAGCTTTAGATTTGATTCACAGGATATGGATGGTAATACTCTAGAGACTAGTAACTTTGAGGATACTCATTTAGACAGTGCATCAGAGGAGGTTTGTAGGAGACAGTCAAGCCAGTGCCATCATGTGTCTAATCAGCTGAGAGTTAGTGACCAAGACATTGCTATCACTTGCCAGCATTTCGATGCTGCTCATCAGTTGTTAGCAGTTTATGGAGGGGTTCTCCTACTAGTGATGAGCAAGAAGGCAGTTATCTTTCCTTGACAGAGATCCACTCTTTATGGGATGCTATTCGGATTTTGAGATAGAATTATATGCAGTTGGTAGCCAACATAGATTATCTTATGGAGTGGGGCAGTATAGCATATGATGCATTATTGGCCAAGGAAGATTATGTGAGTGAGCTTACTAAGTAGCTTGAGGTGACTTCTGAGATTCTTGAGAGTACACAGTTGGCTTTCAAGGAGTCATAGTTTCATTTGGCTAAGGTGACCATGGAGTTAGAGCGACTACAGTCTTTACTTGATTCTATACAGTCACAAGCTATGGTGTTTGGTTATCCAAGGATGTCCATGGTCGAGATTGTTAGAGATAGTGGAGATGGGGATGCATCCATCCTTGATACTAACATTGGCATATCAGGTTCATTCCCACTAGAGTCAGGTTCAGTTGAGTTGGGTGTTGTAGCAAATTGTTGTATGCCTGACATGGTGGTGGCCTCTAGTACTGATGGCACGAAGACTAGAGATGTATCAAAGATCATGTGTGATGTTGGTGAGTCAGCAATTGGCATGGTTCCTGCTAGTAATACTACTCCCTTGGTGATATTTCAAAGGTAGTAGTTAGTTCCAACATGGTTAATGATCAATTGCAGTTAGTTTCATCTAAATTATAGTCTGAGCCACTGACTGAGATTGGTGAATTCTATTGACATTACACTGTGAGGTACGCTCATTAATATACCTTTGATGACCATGTTGATGAGATGATGATACAAAGATGTACTTTGGTTCCTAGTGCTTATCATTAGTTATGGGACAGTTTGATGCCTCAAGATGAGAGTTGTGATGGGCATGACATGGTGATAGGTTCTGCAGTTGACAGCTTGATAATATGTGAATCAGAACAGGAGTTTGGGAGTGATGCTTCAGTGGGTGTGTTGGAAAATGAAGATGGGGTAACTAAGAGGGGAGGGGTGAATCAGTTACCACAAAAACAAATTCAACAGTCCCAAAGATGCCTTAAACTTAGTTGTTGCTGCTACTTGGTAAACACATAAATTGCTGCTTAAAACTGGATAGATGTTTAGTTAATTTATTAAGCATTTACTGAAATAAGAAACCATGCAAAAGAAAGCAATCATGAACACAGTAGACACCAGATTTACGTGGAAACCCAATATGGGAAAAACCACCAGCAACTAGTTACCAATTTTCACTATTCTGAAGTGAGCCCTGTTAGGAGCCAACCCTGTTAAAGGTTACAAAACACACTGTTAGGTGTGACCCTGTTAGAGGATTTAATCACCCTGTTAGGAGTGGCCTTGTAAGAGGTCTTTAGAACAATTCAACTAAATTGCCACCCTATTAAAGGATTTATGGAATGGCTGTTAAACCAACTCTGTTAGGAGATTTTGGAATCACTGTTACAATGGTTAGAAAGCAACAATGAATGATCTGAAAATACATGCAACTTATCTTGCTGAATATAGATCTCAGTTTAGCTCCACAAGGTCCTTACTGATTAAATATATCTTTGCAGCTCCAAGATTTCCCTCTGCTCAACTCTGCTTAGGCACACGCAAGTCTCTTCCTTGCACTTCCTTGCACTATCCATATCTACTCTCTATTCCACACTTTTCTGCATCTTGAGCACCTCTTTATATACTATACTTAATACCAGGTCGGCCCAACCAACTTGACAAAACATATTTCAAAGTCGACTTGAACTAACAATCAAAAAAAAAATTCTTCACTGGCCGACGTTGCTCAGTTAATACAGAACAAAAAAAAAACTGCTTCCTGTGTTAACCGGCAGAACTCGGTAAAAACCACAATTACCGGGGAATTCGGTAAACCTGCCACTTCCTTTGGAAACCGACTAGACTCGGTAAAAGCTGTCTTTGATTACCGAGTGAGCTCGGTGAAAACTAAGCTTTCCTTAGCTTACCGTGCGAACTCGGTTAACACTAACCGTCCGCTACAAAATCCTTTGATACCCGAGTGATCTCGATAAGAACTAAACTTTCCTTAGCTTACCGTGCGAACTCGGTTAACACTAACTCACCGTGTGACATACAGGAACGCTCGGTATACACTACAAAAGGCTTTACTGACCGACTGAGATCGATAGACTCTGTAAACTATTTTCCTGACCGACAGAACTCAGTAGACTCTGTCTGATAACTGATATGGCATTTGTGTAACATCAAAGACAATACACAATTACTTAATTGTATCCAACAATCTCCCTCTTTGGCTTTGATGGCAACACAACATGTCATAGTAGAAATGAAATTTGAAAGCAAGTCTACAACAACACAACACAATTAATAATTCTCCCTCTAAGATAGAGAACTCTCCCTCTACATAACACAATTAATAATTCTCCCTCTAAGATAGAGAACTCTCCCTCTTACAGTAATCTCCCTCTGTGAAGAAATTACATAATCAAATTTCGGAAAGATATTAGTAAAATTCTCCCTCTTTGACAACACATGCCAAAGACAATCCAATTTCAATGAATTTCATTGTACCTTTAGTACTGATTCATATGCAATATTTTCTTGATTTGCTGCATCAACTGATGATTGTTCAATTTTGTAAGAGCTGATGCATCACTAAAACTTATTTTTAGTGAATTTCAGATAGGGGAATAACCCCTAACTTACCTCTGAGATACAAAAATGTATCCTTAGGTAAAGGCTTTGTGAATATGTCAGCAATCTGTTCCTTTGTATGGACATATTCCAATCTGATTTCCTTGTCCTGCACCAATTCTCTGACAAAGTGATACTTGATTGCAATGTGCTTAGTTTTAGAATGCATTACTAGATTCTTAGATATGTTGATTGCACTTGTATTATCACAAAACATGACAACTGGTTCCTTGATTTCCATCTTCATGCCTTGTAGTATTTGCTTGAACCAAACAATATTAGAACAGTTTACTGCTGCAGCAACATACTCTGCCTCTGCTGTTGATTGAGATGTACAATTTTGCTTTTTGCTTGTCCAAGAAACCAACCTCTTTCCAAGAAAGAATGCACCTCCACTTGTGCTTTTTCTGTCGTCAAGATTTTCTACCCAATCAGGATTAGTAAACACTTTTAAGTCTAGGTTTCCTCCAAATTTATACCATAATCCATAATCTTCAGTTCCTTTCAGATATCTCATTATCCTCTTGATTTCCATCATGTGATTTTCTCTTGGTTTGGCTGAAAATTTTGCCACAATTCCAACTGCAAGAGCAATATCTGGCCTAGTATGAACTACATATTGCAACTTTTCAATCATAGATCTATACAATGTCTGATCTATTTCCTTTGAATCATCTTCTTTGGTAAGTTTTAGTCCAGTACACATGGGAGTTCCAACTGGGTTACAGTCTTCCATACCAAACTTTTTCAATATCTCTTTGATGTATTTTGCTTGAGTGATGTAGATGCCATTCTTGTTCTGCTGAATTTGAAGTCCAACAAAGAATTTGATTTCATTGAACATTGACATTTCAAATTCCTTGCTCATTTGTTCTGAAAATTCTTTGCAAAGATCATCATTCCCTGTGAAAATAGTATCATCTACAAATATTTCTGCCAGGACAATCTTATTTTTTGGTCCTTCCTTGATATACAAACTACTGTTATCATTATTTCTTTGAAATCCAATTTGAATAAGATAGCTATGCAATCTTTCATACCATGCTCTAGGGGCTTGTTTCAGACCATACAATGCCTTGTGCAATTTGCAAACCATGTTCTTTTTATCTGGATCTATAAAACCTTCAGGTTGTTCAATGTAGATCTCTTCATCCAGTATACCATTTAGAAATGCTAACTTGACATCCATCTGATAAACTTTAAAACCTTTGTAAGCAGCATATGCTAATAAGGTTCTAACACCTTCCAATCTAGCAACGGGAGCAAAAGTTTCTCCATAATCTATGCCTTCCTCTTAAGAATATCCTTTGCACACTAATCTAGCTTTGTTTCTTGATACTTTACCATTTTCATCCAACTTATTTCTGAAAACTCACTTTGTACCGATTACATTTTTGTCTTTAGGCCTGGGTACAAGAGTCCATGTCTTGTTTTTCTCTATCTGCTCTATTTTTTCATTCATTGCTTCAATCCAATTATCATTTTCTAATGCATCTTTGACAGTTCTAGGTTCAAAATCAGCAAGTAAACAAGTACCTTTCAACTTACTTCTTGTGATGGTTCCTTCAGATTTATTTTCAATGATCTGATCTGCTGAATGATGTCTCCTGACATATTTGGCTAGAACAGGTTCTTTTCCTTTTGGATGAATCTTGTCGTTATCTTCTTGCATTTCTCCTTCATGCTCGGTTTGGTCTGGCTCGGTATCAACTGGCTCGGTATGCACATGCTCGGTTACCTCTGGCTCGGTAATCTCTAACTCGGTATTTTCTGACTCGGTAGACGTTGGCTCGGTAGATGTTTCCTGCAACTCGGTTAGTGATGACTCGGTAGAAGAAGGTTTCTGATTCTCAGATGCAGTTGATATTATATCCGGTTCACAAAAGACGAATCTTTTGTAATCTTCTGGTTCTCTTCTGCTTTCTTCTTCAGTCTTTTCTGCAAATTCATCAACTTTCACATGTATACTTTCTATGACTTTGTGAGTAGATAAGTTCAAGCATCTATATGCTTTACTCTTGCATGAGTATCCAAGAAATATACCTTCATCACCTTTTACATCAAATTTACCTTTTCTAGATTCTTTCAAGATATAACATTTGCTTCCAAATACTTTCAGATAACTTACATTGGGTTTATAGCCATACCATAATTCATAGGGAGTTTTGAATGAGTCTTTTTTTAACTGTACTCGGTTTAAGGTATGAACTACTATACTGATAGCCTCCTTCCAGTATTTGATAGCAACATTCTTTTCTATCATCAAGGTTCTTGCACAATCCATGATGGATCTGTTCCTTCTTTTAGCTATGCCATTTTTTTCAGGAGTACCTGGTGCTGAAACCTGTCTTTTGATTCCTCTTTCAATACAAAATTTATTGAATTCATGTGAAATAAATTCACCACCTCTGTCTGACCTTAGGCATTTCAATCTTTTCCCTGTTTCTTTTTCTACTCTTGCCAAATACCATTTGAACTTTTCAAATGTTTCTGATTTGTTCCTTAGGTACATGACGGTCATCATTCTTGAATAATCATCAACAAAAAGAATAAAATATTTTTCACCAGTATAGCTTTCAGTTTCAATAGGTCCACATAAGTCAGTATGCACAATTTCTAATAAATCTTCAGACTGATAATTTTTGCTTTTGAAACTAGACTTACCCATCTTTCCAATTTGACAATTCTTGCATAAACCGACCTCTAGTTTCTTTAAATCAGGAATGCCTCTCACTTTCTTGAATTTGCTTATCTTTACCAAATTGTCAAAATTCACATGACATAACCTTTTATGCCATAACCAACTTTCTTCTACTTGAGCAATAAAACATGAATGTTCATCAAGTTCAAGATAGAACAAGTTACCTTTAGTTTGAGTACCAGATCCAATCAGCTTTCCTTTACCGTTCAGCAGTCTTGCTTTGCCTTGGATGAATTCTACTTTGAGTCCATTGTTGAGTAACTGTGCCACACTCAACAAATTGTGCTTTAGGCCTTTTACCCAATAAGCATTATCACATACAAGTTCCTAGGTTAGAGTGATTCTTCCTTTTCCTTTGATGCAACAAGGTTCATTGTTTCCAAATCTTACACTGCCACCATCATACTCTTCAAATTGATCAAACTTTGTTTTATCTCCAGTCATATGATGTGAGCAGCCACTATCAATGATCCAAGTATCATTCTTACTTATGTGAGAGATGAGTGCCATTTCTTCATTGTCAGATTCATCTTTTACAGCAATGTAAACAATCTCATCCTCTTCTTCATCATTAGAATCATTAGAATCTTTAGCCATAAAACATGATTTCTTACTTTTATCCTTAAATGATTTGAGATCTTTCTTACTATTCCATTTATTATCTTTCTTTTCATCTTTATCTTTCTTGTTTGGACACCTTGCAGCAATATGACCGACTTCTTCACATGAAAAGTAGATTAGGGGTACTTTACCTCTGTATTTACCTCTTCCTCTTGAATATTTCCTTGCAAGTAGAGCTTTAATTACTTCAAGGTCGCTGTCAGAACTCTGATCTGATTGATCTTCACTCTCTAACTGAGATTCCTTCTTCTTCTTGCCTTTGTCCTTGAGTGAAAGCTTGGCTTCAAATGCAGACTCAATGTTCTTTGCAGCTGGAACATAATTATCAAAATTATCTAGTTCAAATGTTGTCAATCTTCCAACTACGGCCTCTAGGTTTATCTTGTGATTGGCCTCACACCTTCTTTCTTGAATGGCTGATACCCTGATGGCATAAACTGGAAGTAGAGTTCTAAGAACTTTACTTATGACTGTCTCTTCACTGATACTTCCTCCAAAAGCTTTGATAGCACTGACACATGCTTTAATTCTTTCAACATATTTGGCAATGTTTTCATCTTCTTTCATTTTCATCTGATCGAACTGTCCTCTTAGACTTTCAGCTTTGGCTCTTCTGACATTGTCATCTCCACCATAGATCTCTTTCAGTCTTTCCCACATTTCATAGGTAGTAATGCAGTCCTTGACATCATCAAACTCTTCATAACTCAAGGCAGATGCAATATCAATCATCATAATGTTATGAGTCTTCTTTATAGCAATGTCATTGACTGATAATGTACCTGATGGTTCTTCATATTTCTCATCAAGATATTTCAGACCAGTGTCACCAATGGAAGCTAGATGAAGTCTCATTAATACCTGCCATGCTGAGAAGTTGTTTCGGTTAAGCCTTGGGATTTCCCTCTTGTAAGACATCTTGATCTTTGGCTCAAATCTTTGAAATCTCCTCCTGCAAGCACCAAAAGCTCTGATACCAATTGTTGGAAAATGAAGATGGGGTAACTGAGAGGGGAGGGGTGAATCAGTTACCACAAAAACAAATTCAACAGTCCCAAAGATGCCTTAAACTTAGTTGCTGCTGCTACTTGGTAAACACATAAATTGCTGCTTAAAACTGGATAGATGTTTAGTTAATTTATTAAGCATTTACTGAAATAAGCAACCATGCAAAAGAAAGCAATCATGAACATAGTAGACACCAGATTTACGTGAAAACCCAATATGGGAAAAACCACCAGCAACTAGTCACCAATTTTCACTCTTCTGAAGTGAGCCCTGTTAGGAGCCAACCTTGTTAAAGGTTACAAAACACACTGTTAGGTGTGACCCTGTTAGAGGATTTAATCACCCTGTTAGGAGTGGCCTTGTAAGAGGTCTTTAGAACAATTCAACTGAATTGCCACCCTGTTAAAGGATTTATGGAATGGCTGTTAAACCAACTCTGTTAGGAGATTTTGGAATCACTGTTACAATGGTTAGAAAGCAACAATGAATGATCTGAAAATACATGCAACTTATCTTGCTGAATACAGATCTCATTTTAGCTCCACAAGGTCCTTACTGATTAAATATATCTTTGCAGCTCCAAGATTTCCCTCTGCTCAACTCTGCTTAGGCACACGCAAGTCTCTTCCTTGCACTTCCTTGCACTATCCGTATCTACTCTCTATTCCACACTTTTTCGCATCTTGAGCACCTCTTTATATACTATACATAATACCAGGTCGGCCCAACCAACTTGACAAAACATATTTCAAAGTCGGCTTGAACTAACAAGCAAAACAAAAATTCTTCACTGGCCGACGTTGCTCGGTTAATACAAAACAAAAAAAAAATTGCTTCCTGTGTTAACTGGCAGAACTCGGTAAAAACCACAATTACCGAAGAATTCGGTAAACCTGCCACTTCCTTTGGAAATCCACTAGACTCGGTAAAAGCTGCCTTCGATTACCAAGTGAGCTCGGTGAAAACTAAGCTTTCCTTAGCTTACCGTGCGAACTCGGTTAACACTAACCGTCTGCTACAAAATCCTTTGATACCCGAGTGATCTCGGTAAGAACTAAACTTTCCTTAGCTTACCGTGTGAACTCGGTTAACACTAACTCACCGTGTGACATACAAGAACGCTCGATATACACTGCAAAAGGCTTTACTAACCGACTGAGCTCGGTAGACTCTGTAAACTATTTTCCTGACCGACAGAACTCGGTAGACTCTGTCTGATAACTGATATGGCATTTGTGTGACATCAAAGACAATACACAATTACTTAATTGTATCCAACAGGGTGTTGTTATTGATTCTACTCCTTTGGCTATGACATCTCTTGACTTAGCTAGTGATCAGTCATAGTGGGTTGTATCACTTGTTCATGGTGAGTTGTTGACTGAGGTTGGTTTTTTTAATCAACATTATATTGCAGGGTATGTACATCAGTTAGCATTTGATCCTTGTTTTGAGGAGTTGATGGCAGGAAAATTTGGTTTGGATTCCATTTATTACTCTTTATCTTGTAATGTCTTTTCACCATCAGCAGTGCATGGGAGTTATGGTTATGAGATAGTGGCCGGTGATTTGCAGAGTTGTGTTGACTACAGGAGTTGTACAGTGTGTGGATTCTCCATACTTGGTATAGTTTCATTCGAGAGCGTTTACCGTTGTTGCAGAGTTGGATTGTACATTCTGTATAGGCCAGTGTGATGCGTTGATGGTATTTACTGTGTTGGTAGTTTGATTTGTCCACTTTACTTGGGTTCTGATGTTCTAAGAGTTTGTGTCTCATGGGTTTTTGACTGTGGTAGTGGTGATTTTAGAGTTTGGTTGAGCTATAATTGTCAGTTTGATTATGGATTCCTCTTGGTCATATTGCAGAGGATATTGCAGGAGCCTGTGTTAATTGGTAGTAGTATAGTTCATGACTACATTTGAGATCCAGGTGGATTGATTGGTTTATTGTTCAGCCATTGCTTGAGGACAAGAAATGTTTGGGAGGGGAGGGCTTTTCATGTCCCCTTTTCAAATAATTAAAAAATAATAATCTTTGCTAAGGCAGGTAGGCCCAAGAAAGTGAAGTTTCGAAAAAAGGGGGTTAATCTTTGGAAACTGTTGGACTAATAAATGAAAATTATTATTAAAATATGTTTCATTAACCTCTCTTGGACGTGAGTTATGGTTATGCCCTCTTTTGAGGGGTTTGGAGGCATTTTGGGCTGATTTCAGAACTTGATTTTTGCTCATTCTTTGTTATTCTTCGGAGGCTGCCAAACCTGTGGAGAAGGAGACCCAAGAACGGGAGTTTGCAGGTTTTCAGGGAGACCCAAGAATGGGAGTTTGTAGGTTTCCAAGAAGGCTAAGGATGGGATTTTGAAGCCATTCCATGTGCATGCTCATACAGAGTTTGCCTTTGTGCTGAACAGTGCAAATTTGTGGGTTTTCGGGTGTGTTTTTTGTATGAGTTTGGTGTTTTCAATTGAGTATTTCATATCAGTTTGGGTTGCTACTATATTTAAGACTTTAAGGTGTTAAAATAGAGCTAAATATATGTATTGGGACGTGATTAAACTTCTGAGATAGATTATTAGTGTTTTTGTGGTGTTTCCGAGCATTTTTGTGTTAATTTTGGGAGCCCGATGAGCATAGTTTTTGTCCTACATTTGAGAACTATTGTGTAAAGACTATACGGATCTAGAAATTTCATTTTGTACACTGTTATGCTACTGAAATTTCTGTAAAAATGTTCACTTTCAGATTTATTAATAATAGGTGAAGCTGTGAAGCTTTTGGCACAATTTCTGGCATACCTGATTTGGGGTTTCTTAAGAAATTTGGTGGATCTTTGTGATATTAGTTGTTTGACCTTGAAAATTTGATTAGAGGTTGGAAATATCATACAAAATCAGAAAAGGGACATTTCAAATATGGTATATACATCACTTAGTCAAAGTATGTCAAGGAAATATTGAAAACTTTTGGATTGGAGGATTCCAAACTAGTAAGTACACCTATGGTGATAGGACACAAATTTTCAAAGAATGATGATTCAGCTAAGGTGAATCAAACATTATACAGGTCTATGATTGGAAAATTATAATATATAGTACATAGCAAAGCTAATACTTTATTATCTATAGGGATAGTTGCAAGATTCTCTGCTAATTCCAAGGAAAATCATTTGATGGTTGTAAAGAGAATAATGAGATATCTAAAAGCAACAGAGGAGTATGGTCTATATTATAAGAAAAATAAGAAATTTGAATTAAGAGGTTATACTGATGTTGATTGGGTTGGAAACATTTATGACAGAAAGAGCACCCATGGAGGAACACTTTTCTTAAGAAAGAGACTAGTTACATGGACTAGCAAGAAACAAAACTAGACTTGACAATCTACTACTGAAGCTGAATATGTTGTTGCTACTGTAAATTGTACACAAACATTGTATGGATCAAACAACTACTCAAAGGTATGAAGGAAGAGATCACAGAATAAGTGACACTTTATTGTGAGAATACAAGTGTTATAAATATATCAAATAATCCTATGATGCACATGAAGACTAAGTACATTGCAATCAAGTATCATTACTTGAGAGAATTAGTTCAAGATAAAGAGGTGAAGATGGAATATGTTAACACAAAAGAGAAAATTGTTGATATCTTCACAAAATAATTACCTAAGGATCCTCATGAGTATCTAAGAGGTAAAGTAGGGGTGATACCCCTATATCAAAGGCTATCTAAATAACAAAAGGAGTGCCCTACATCAAACAAATTGATTTTCATATGTTACAAATTTATGCAATAGGTCTTACTTTAAGAGCTACCTAAAGTAATCAAAGAGCTAGAACTACAGATCAATCACAAGCAAGGTGATAGAGTGACAAGACTGAAGAAGTTTATATCTTTATATTAAGATGTCAAGTCTTTGGCATTCTTGTCAAAGAGGGAGACGGTTACTGATCAAGGGAAATACAAGAAAGAGGGAGATAGTTATTGATCGGGAGAAATACAAGAGATTGTAGAAATGAACAAAGAGGGAGAAATCATAACATCTAACTAGTAAGAGGGAGATAATTGTAACCTATTGAGAAGATGAAAGTTGTTGATAGAAGGAGAGATTTCAATACAAGGATTTATTTATTTTTTTGGTATTTTTTTGGTCTTACTACTTTAACCTAGTTAGTTTGGTTGATCAATTTGGTTTACCCCTACATCAAACAAATTGATTTTCATATGTTACAAATTTATGCAATAGGTCTTACTTTAAGAGCTACCTAAAGTAATCAAAGAGCTAGAACTACAGATCAATCACAAGCAAGGTGATAGAGTGACAAGACTGAAGAAGTTTATATCTTTATATTAAGATGTCAAGTCTTTGGCATTCTTGTCAAAGAGGGAGACGGTTACTGATCAAGGGAAATACAAGAAAGAGGGAGATAGTTATTGATCAGGAGAAATACAAGAGATTGTAGAAATGAACAAAGAGGGAGAAATCATAACATCTAACTAGTAAGAGGGAGATAATTGTAACCTATTGAGAAGATGAAAGTTGTTGATAGAAGGAGAGATTTCAATACAAGGATTTATTTATTTTTTTGGTATTTTTTTGGTCTTACTACTTTAACCTAGTTAGTTTGGTTGATCAATTTGGTTTACCCCTACATCAAACAAATTGATTTTCATATGTTACAAATTTATGCAATAGGTCTTACTTTAAGAGCTACCTAAAGTAATCAAAGAGCTAGAACTACAGATCAATCACAAGCAAGGTGATAGACTGACAAGACTGAAGAAGTTTATATCTTTATATTAAGATGTCAAGTCTTTGGCATTCTTGTCAAAGAGGGAGACGGTTACTGATCAAGGGAAATACAAGAAAGAGGGAGATAGTTATTGATCGGGAGAAATACAAGAGATTGTAGAAATGAACAAAGAGGGAGAAATCATAACATCTACCTAGTAAGAGGGAGATAATTGTAACCTATTGAGAAGATGAAAGTTGTTGATAGAAGGAGAGATTTCAGTACAAGGATTTATTTTTTTTTTTGGTATTTTTTTGGTCTTACTACTTTAACCTAGTTAGTTTGGTTGATCAATTTGGTTTACCATCAATGCCAAAGACGGAGATTGTTGAAGAAGGAGATTGATGAGAATAGATTGATACAAATATGATAAATATGCTTCAATCATTATTTTGTCATTGATGTCAAACTTACTATTTGCTGGTAAGACAACTTCTTATATGATTTAAGCACTATCATTTATTTGATTAATGAAGATGATTTGATCAAAAGATGTAACAATAGCATCTAGAGGAAAGGTTGAATTATGTTATGTAAAGGAGTACAAGAATTAGCTAAGACAGTAACAACATGGTGTATTGATAATCTACTTAAGGTTACAAAAGTTGGTTACACTAAGAAAGTTTAGAGGAACAAGTCAAACAAAGTTTGTTTGCAAAGCTTGATCAAGTGGATAGTAGGTGTCAAGAAAAGTTAGTACAAGTTGAGCAAAAAATCAGTTGGAGCTGAGTAAAAGTCTATTCTAGTGTATGTCAAGAAAAATAGTAGGCCGAGTAAAGTTTAGTTGATTGGTGTGCTAAGTAATTTTATAGAGAATGCCAAGCAACACAGTGTGAAGCAAGTTAATGCTGACTGGTTGCATTATTTGAAAGATTGTGAATTCAATGGATCTAAGTCGAAAAGTTTATTTTCTTGGATTATGTGAACTCGGTGGAAGATAAGATTGATGAGCTGGTGACACAAAGTTCAAGGTAATCCATTTTGAGGCAAATTCAAAAAGGGTTGAATGATAAGTTTCTAGAAGTGATATGGAATAAGGGGTAGATTCATTGAATCCTACCTAATCTATCCTAACCCTAAATTAGATGATGGAGAATGAACAGAAAAAAATCTTAATTTCCTATTTATAGGAATGGTTGGTTAGAAGTAAGGGTTGTCATGTGTGAGAACCTAAGGAAGATAAGGAGTCAAGGGTTTTGTTTCATCGAGTGACCTAAGAGAAGTTTGCATTGGCATGTTAAGCAAGAAGGCTTAAGAGTGTGAATGCTTGAAGGGTGAACAAGCTATCAGAGTTGAAATGTGTGAAGGCCAAGCAGAATGGAGGACTAAAATAGAGATTTATAATCTACAAGTGGTGTTGTAAGTTGTTATTAGATCAAGCCTTACTATTACTCTCTAATAATTGTATCAATCGAGGGTAAATCTTTTGGATTAAGGTTGACCTAACAGTCATTTTTAAATCCTTTAACTGGGTTACATTCCAAGTGAATAGTCTAAAGTCCTCTATCAAGGCTCACTCCTAATAAGGTGATTGAAATCCTTTAACAGGGTCACATTTAACAATGTGTATTATAACCTTTAACAGAGTTGACCTTTCACAAGGCATCACTTTAGAAGAGTGAAAACGAGTAGCATGTTAATGGTGATTTTTCCAAATTGGGTTTCCACATAAACCATTGTGTCAAATGTGTTGCTAAATGCATTATGTTTCATGTTTACATTTCTGCAAATTGATTTGATAGTAACCTTCAAGTTTTAAGTGATTGCATATATCTTACGGATGTATGCATGATAATAAATGTTTTATGGGTTCACTAAACTATGAAAAGTTTTATTTATACATCTGGACCTTGGATAACTGATTCACCCCCCACCCACTTCTTAGTTATTCTAAAGAATTCCAACACACAAGGCATGATATTGCATTAGCAATTGGTATAGTGGCAAGATTCTCAGTAAAGCCCAAAGAAAATCACATGATGGAAATCAAGAGAATCATGAGATATCTTAAAGGTACTAAAGAATATGGTTTATGGTACAAAAAAGAAGACAATTTAGATTTGAAAGCATTCACAAATGGTGATTGGGTAGGAAGTTTTGATGACAGAAAGAGCACAAGTGGTGAAGCATTCTTTCTTTGTAAAAGACTAGTGTCTTAGACAAGCAAGAAGTAGAATTGTATTTCTCAGTCCACAACAGAAGTAGAATATGTGGTAGAACTTGTTAATTGTTTCAATATTGTTTAGTTCAAGCAACTATTGGTAGGTATGAAGATAGAGATCAAGGATCTAGTGGTTATCTTATGTGATAACACCAGTGCAATTAATATATCAAAGATTCCTGTGATGCATACCAAAACCAAGCACAGTGTTATAAAATATCATTTTTGGAGAGAATTGGTACAAGATGAAGAGGTAAGATTGGAATATGTGAATACTAAAGAGAAAATTGCAGATATATTCACTAAGCTATTAACTAAGGATGCATTTTTGTATCTAAATGGTAAGTTAGGGGCCATTCCCCTATCTAAAGCTCACTAAATGGAGTTTAGTGATGCATCAATTAGAGCATGTTGAAGATTAGAAAATTGATGTAGTATTAACAAAGGCACATTGCAAATGAACTAGTATATGAGGTACATTAATATTCACTGAGTATTGTCTTTGGCATGAGATGTCAAAGAGGGGTAGTTTCACTATCATATCAATATCAAAAGAAATTTTTTTTGGCGATGTCAAAGAGGGAGAGTTTGTTGTTAGAAGAAGATGTTGCAAGCAGAGTTTTGCTAATAGAGGGAGAAACTGAAGGAAGAGGGAGTTCACACTGATAAAGGGAGTTCTCATGGATGAGAATTAGAATGAAACTAAAGATATGTTCCTTACTTTATTCTTGCTCTAAAATTTCATTGTATTATAACATGTGTTTCCATCAATGCCAAAGAGGGAGATTGTTGGAAATAATTGATTAATTGTGTATTGTCTTTGATGTTACACAAAATGTCATATCATTTCCAGTTAGTGTATGCAGAGCTCACTCAGGAAATGAAGACAGTTCCTTGTGTCTACCAAGCATTCCAGAGTTTTCCTAGTTTAGAAGACAGTATCTACCAAGTTCACTCAGTCGTCAAAGAAAAGTTTGCAGAAGTTGAGTGTTAACCAAGCTCACTTAGTTAATGAAGAAAATTTTGGATGAAACCAATGTTAACCAAGCTCACTTGGTTACCATAGGAACTTTGTGAATATATAGTGTTAATCAAGTTCACTTGGTTAACATAACATAGGAAAATTATTTTTGAGTTAGTATTTACCAAGCATGGTCGACTTACGCAGGATTTTCTTGTTTTGGCATATTAAGTTCAATTGATTTAGTTGTTGATTCTAGCTGACTAAGAAGATGAATATTAAGTATTCTAAGTTGTATTCAAGCCAACTTGAAAATGTAAGATATAATTATAAGGTCAAGTTGAGGATTGAATGTGTGGAAGTGATTAGAATATTTGATTATGCTTAAAGGAAGCAAATTGGAAGGATAAGAAGAATATCCTTGTTGAGTTGCAAAGATACAATCAATTAGGAAGGATCAAGTATACAAGCCATAATTGAGATTTGTAATTAGAAATTTAGTTACATCAGAAATCAGGTCATCTCATTCTTACTCTCTAACCATTATAGCAGTGATCTAAATCTCTTAACCAAGTTGGCTTAATAACTATTTTCAAATCCTCTAACAAGGTGGCATTTCTAATTGAATTGTCTAAAGACCTCTAACAAGGCCACTCCTAATAGGGTGATTAAATCCTCTAATAGGGTCACACCTAATAGTGTGTTTTACAACCTTTAACTGAGTTCGCTCCTACTAGGGCTCACTTTAGAAGAGTGAAAAACAGTAACTAGTTGCAATTGGTGGTTTTTTCCAAATTGGGTTTCCACATTAAATCTTAATGGTGTCAATTGTACTTATGTTATTTCTCTTATGTGTGTGAAACTAAGTTAAGTAAGATTAATCACAAATAATATCTTCTAGGTTTTCATGTTAAGCAGTTACCAAGTTGTTGTTGTTAATTTAGTGTTTACCAAGTTACAATATTTGCTAGTGTAAACCAAGTGCATGTGTGTCTATCGAGTTCTAGGAGAATACAATTTAATTAGATTTTTTATTTGTATTGACATGTAAGGGATCTGGGATTTATTTTAGTGGTAACTGATTCACCCCTCCCCTCTTAGTTACTCCTCTTATATTTCCAACAATAATTTGGTGGTTGTTTCCCATGATTGACATGGAGAGATTGTTAGAAATAAATGTCATTTTGTTTCTTTCATTAATTTCAAACATTAAGGAGGACATTTATCATTCAGAGGTTTTTGTAGTGTACATCTTATTGTCTAGATATGTCTAAAAAATTATACATTATGATTGATCAAATACTATGGTCTAAATAGCTCAAATAGATATATTGCTACCTAGTAATGGAATGAATATGTGTATCCTAAGTAACAATAAA
The DNA here is from genome assembly GCA_028749045.1 of Cupressus sempervirens. Classification (NCBI taxonomy): domain Eukaryota; kingdom Viridiplantae; phylum Streptophyta; class Pinopsida; order Cupressales; family Cupressaceae; genus Cupressus; species Cupressus sempervirens. The sequence goes on from CM053793.1 coordinate 265,400,142, forward strand.
GGTTAGTAAGGTATATGCATAACAATTTAATGTAAGAGGAATTCAAGTCGAAAATGAAGGTTTTGTTACCTATACTTCAATGTTATATTCTTGGACCAAATATTAAAATAATTTAATGAATATAATAAAAAAAATATTAGATTGTTATGATCATGTTGTAATTATGGTTTTTAAAGGTTTCCTCTCTAGAATTTAAGGATGTAGATGTGTAGATATGCTCTATAGTGTTTTTGGGTATTCAAGTTGTAGTGTTATCAAGTTTAATGACATGATCTATCAATAATTTTGTTTAGAAAATATTATAATATTAGTCTTTTGATGTGGATAGTTGGATGGTGTTATATCTTTTAATGTAGCATATTTTATGTGGCTTTTGACATGGCATCTGGATTCTACCATAACATCAATTAGTCTAGATATAGTTGGAAGATGGTATGATGCTTTAGCATATATGTGGTACTATATCTTTATATTAATCATGGAGGATTGTTTTTTTTTTTTTATGAACATGATATTGGGCAAGATATGAAACATGTTCTTGGTCCATCTTTCTCCTTAAGTGGACCATGATTTCATATTCAAGTTTGAGTTATATGTTTAATGTTTTTATCTTGTTTGAATGATTTTATTTAATGTATATTCTTTATTTTGATTTGATCTGTCCTTTCATGACTAACTTCATTGGTAACATATATACAAGCATACTTAGAAGAATAGTTATAGTTCTTTGACAAAAAGTCAAGATGGAAATCAAGTGTTGAGTTTGACTGAGTTATGCAAGAAATCTACATTATTAGGAGGATTTTACTTTATCTGATTTGAAGAGTTGTATTTATCTTTGACCTATCTTTGTTGGCAAGTTCTTACTATTTTTATTTCTAGTTTGGATTCTCCATGTATAAAAATATTAGTGTTAATTGTTGTTAAATTTACACTCACTAATTTTTTTATACATGAATGTAAAAGACAGCTTAGCTGATCAATTATCCAAGTGAATAATTTTGATTTATGTTAACTCAACCACTCCCCCTCTCAACATCTATTATATGCTTAACAACAACTAATGGAGTGACTTACAATGCAAATGCACCTAACTAATATCAACATACAATAAAATTTGATATAGAAAATACTTGTATTTATCAGCATGCCGCTTGTACTTAAACTAATGCATAAAAATAACCTAGTCAAAAAACCTAAAAGGAATAATAAAAGTGCCTATTGTGTATTTTCACCTTTACAATAGTTTCAATCCAGACAATCCCATTCATTTTCGAAATCTACTTTTGTCAAAGTCAAAGGTCTTAAGTGAAGAGAGAAAAAAACTTTTAAGATAAATTGGAATAATAGCTTGGAAAACTAGAGTCCTTAAAATTTTAATTCTCAAACTTTTAGAAATGATATTTACAAAAGAACTAGAAATTCCATCATCTTTAGAGTTTTTACTCCATAAATAATTCAAAAATATGTTCTACTTTTTCATATTATAATGTCATAAAAATAAATAAAAATAAAAATTTCTTTAAAAAATAATATTATCTATTATCATGTAATCTATAAAACCAATGAAACAACAAATGCAACAAAAAATAAATCAATGAATCATCAAAGTAACCTCTTTCATGTAAGCATAAATTGAGAGTCATTTTCTAATATCAACTGTAAGAGATATATAACTTGATGGTCATAAATGTCCATCAAAGTAAATTCATCAATTGGATAGGCCTTTTATATTGTGTATATATATTAGTGAGTTTGAATTTAAATATGTAAAGTTTAGAAAATTGAGGAGCTCATCATTAAGCTTCTTCACAATTATTTTAATGACAAATCTAAAATTAATAAGACAGTGTCTAATAGGTTTCAAGATATATTGTTTTCAAACGTGAGGTCTTATGAGAAGAGAAAAAAGGGAAACCTTATAGGTATTTTGGAATCACAGTTTGGACAATAAGAATCTTTACACCTTTTTGTTCTTAAATTTCTATATCAGCTACATTTACAATAGAACTACAAATTTAACCAACTTAAAATTTATTTTTACATAAAATCAAAAATATATACTACTTTATAATATTAGCAAATGCCATATGAAAATATCAACAATGAGAGAAAATATTGATGGCTATAAATATCCATATCAATGAAAATCTAGGATATGGATAGATCTTTTTCATATTGAATATATGAACAATTAAATCAAATTCAAAGAAAATAAGGTTGAAAAAACTAAAAATACTTTTTGACATCCATTTTGTCAATCTTTTTGGCAACCATTTTGACATATTTGAGAACTATTAGAATACAATTTAAGGTTTTTTATACTATCAAAAATTAAATTTTTTTATTGTATTATATTCCTTATCCTTCTTCCTAGCATTTTAAATACCTGGATCTTGGAAAATAGACATCTTCATGCTATGTATATGATTGAAGAAATCAAATACAGAGAAGCTTGTTTGAAAAAAGATAAATGAAAAGTTCATCAAGCTTCTTAAAAGTCATTTTGAGAAATTCAAAAATTAATAAAAACAAGTCTTATTGTTTCATACGTCATTACATTAAAATTCTTTCATTGTACTATATGCCTTATCCTTTAACCAAGCATTGTAAATCCATAATTGGGTATGCCTTTTTGAGTTGAGTATATATATTGGAAAATCCATATTCAAAGAGGATTAAATTGACAAAATTAAAAAGTTCATCATCAAACTTCTTAGCAATAGTAACTAGGGCACCAATGGTGATTTGAGGTTCAATAACCGCTCACTCTTTGTCATTGTCATAATAACCCCTAATAACTATTCATTTAAATAATCTCACATAGACCAATAGTAGATTAATGCATCAATAATTGATCTTTTTTGCTCTCTTTATTCATGATTGGCTTAATTGTTCAATACTATTGGAGAGTTGTCAACTATTACTAGGACATTTGTGCACCATTACTATGACATTTGTCCATGGTGATTTGAGCACTATTGGAGAATTGTCAACTATTACTAGGACATTTGTGCACCATTACTATGACATTTGTCCATGGTGATTTTGAGCACTATTGGAGAGTTGTCAACTATTACTAGGACATTTGTGCACCATTACTATGACATTTGTCCATGGTGATTTCAATGAGTGAATGGTTATTTGTGAAATAGAAGTCATATATCTATCAACTCTTTGAAATGACCACTTTTTTACTCTTCCCTACATAACCATCATCATTATTATTATTATTCGATCGAAGCTATTATGTGTTAATCGTGAGTAGATTTGAACCTAAGACCTCCCTGATGAAAGACTTGCAATTGTATTGCTATGTTTCTGGATTCGATTGTGTTAAGATCTTTACCATCAACATTTTGAATCACACTACATGATCCATCATCATCACTTTGTTTTGTATCTCTTGCTCTTCATCCGAGTGATGGATCGCGTAGTGTAATTCAAAACATTAATAGTGAAAATCTTAACACAATCGAATCCAAAAACATAGAAGTACAATACAATGGATTGTGGAATTTTGATCTCTTTAAGACTTGCAATTTACTGATACGTTGTAGACTCTTCCCTTACATAACCATCGTTATTATAAACCTTAACTTTTAACAATTATTACGCATTCAAAACAATTGTGACATTGCTATCATGATTCAAGTGTGTGATTTTGAATCAAACTCATTGACTCATGTTTACAATGTTGACAATCCAATACATCCCTTAAACTTGACTATAACCACTTGTGATATCTTTCAGCACCTATCACATTAAAATTAATTTATTCTATTCTACTTCTTATCCTTTAGCCAAGGATTTGCTTTAGCCTAGAAGTTTACTGATGATGGGCAGAGTTACCCTTACTAGAGCTGTGTGCAAGGAAGTGACAAGTGATACATGAATACGCCCATTCCTATACAGCCGTACATAATGCATCCAGACTCAACTACTTATCCGCAAGGGAACAGGCTGCTACATGTGTCCACTCTCAACCAGACAAGGAAACCATTTTCTGACACACTGCATAACTATTCACAGTCCGACATTCCAACTGTGCTGGAGCACGTTAAATAGTTTAAATAAGCTCTGTTTTCTTCTCAAGTACGCTCCAAAGAGAGGGACAGCGAGCGAGTTCTGATTAATCATTAAAAAATTTAATCACTTTGTAATACTAAAGTTTATTGATAGATCATAGCTGAGTAAAACAGGTTGTAAATGTATGAATCAAAATGGGCTATAGCTTAAAAAGTGTTGATGCAAGATACATAAGATAGATAAGATAAATTTATTAATGTCTAGAAGGAGACCAGCAAGGGTCTATGGGACTGAAAACTTACAAAACAAGAAGTAAAGAAGTAGCAGACCACCAAACAGTGGTTGAGAAAGCAAACAAAAGAGAAAGTGAACCAGATATGACACACAGACTAAGAGTTCTTCCTATGCTGGAAGAATTTCAGCACTGAGGGATACAGACCTAGGCAGGGGAGAGCATGCAGTCGTCTTTGAAATCTGTTGGTGGGATGACGTTGATGAAGATGAAGATGAGGATGAAAATAAGCCCTACGGGTTCACACGGATCTAGAGTGAACAATGATGGAGGCAACAATTAGCTAGTGGGTCGCAAGAATATTCAATACATTCCAATGTAGAAATTCATATAGAGGATTATCATGATTTCTTTGAGATTACAGTAATTTGAGTAAATCATAAGTCAGAGTAAGTTAAACTTATATAAAGGTAGAATTTGGCTTAAATTTTAATGGATGACTTCTATATTATATATCAATTTTGTTTAATGAATCGAATTATAGTTGTTTGATAATTTAAGGTTGAAAGATCTATTCTATAATGACAAGTGAAGTGTGTTGATGAAAATTCTTATATTCTATCTTTAATCTAACAACCATTAATGTTATGATATTGTTCTTAGGATTCAACCATGTAGTTTTGAGTCAACAACATTGGCTCGTGTTTTATGAGTAGTGGTTCACAAGAACAAACCTATGGTGAGATTTCACCAACTTAAGTACATTGACTTGTTACACAAACACTTGCGACTTCATACTTTAAACCCTTATCTGGTTCTGTCATAAGCCAAACCAAGCCATGATCTATAGAACTTTACTCTTATTGATATCACTCCATATACTTGTTGTATATAGCATTCTCTTGGGAAAATAAAAGCATCTTCAATAATCAGGGATACGTTGATTACCTTTGGATGATTATATTGTCTCTTGGACTTAACACTCATTGTATCTAGGTGATTGTCATAAAGATCAACTATGGGGTCTTCTCAGGGTCAATGTGTACTACTCCAACTCAAGCATGCTTAAACATGAAATTTCTGCTATGGTTTGACTCAAAAACAGCATGGTTCAATCCTAACAGCAATATCATAATGTAGCTTACTATAGAAAGTATCTCTTAGCTATCAAAAGATGGGCTAAAGGGAGTCTATAACAAATATTCATTCTCCAAATGAGATAGTTCAAGCTAAATGGACTTGACCTTGGGAGAAACTCCATTGCTAAATATATTTGAGTTATAGTAATATTTGGAAGGATGGCCTCCCCAAAAAACTAAATGCTTCATTTATATGAATATCACCTCAATAACTAGAATCTACCATTCATTTTATGAAAAATGAATTCTTATAAACTATAAATCATGAAATATAAATCAATAGATTTCATAATTATTCATATATCAAACTATTGATATCTAACAAACATAACATTTCTAATATAAGCAATCAACAAAATAACTTAAACTTATTAAAATACCTTTTTCAATACTCAGAATAAACCGACATTGACATCATTCCATATTAATATATATGTATGTGACATTTCTAGCATTTCAATGCAAGCCTGCCAAGCACTTTCATATCACCAGTGTTGAACAAAAAGCTAGGCATCCATTGATAAAACTAGTCTTCTCAGTCTCACGGTTATCCACAAAGCTAGGTATTTATTTTTCCATGTAATGGGCTCTTGTCATTTTCATTGTGCAGGAAAGCAGTGTATATTATGGTTAATTGGATAGAGTGCAAGTGTAGTCACACATATCAATGGCAGTCAAAACTGGAGCCGCCATTCCCTCCTTCTGCAGCCTCTGTAAAGACATAGAAACATACAAACATGTTTCTTCTTTACTTCTTTGATTGATCAACTCATATACGCCCGGATGGCACACTTTCCACAATATAAGCAAACAACACAAACTGTTTGATAGTGTTTTTATAAGGCTGATCAGCTAGTCAGGCAAACAGATGTATGACTTGTCGCTTCCATTATTTTATATGGAATAAATAAGCTCAATCTAGGAAGCAACTCAGGCTTTTTAACCAGCAAAAAGTTATGTCTATCATGTCACATTCATTCTTTTCACTAAAATAAAATAAGAAAAGTTTAGCAGAAAGATAACTATCGTGTAATCATCAGATTTTAGAATAATATCTATAAATAAAAATTTGGATTCAAAAGAATTAGTTTACAACAAATAATAGTTTTAATTACTCTATTGAGAAGTATTGTTGTGAAGTGAAAAAATTGGTTGAAGAACATACTAATAAAACATATATCATGGATTCTAATCATAACTTAAATTCATAATACAAATTGACTTACAAATGTACTGGTTAAATCGTAAAATGCAAATCTTAAGCTCTAATCACAACTTGAATCTATAATATTAATGATAAGACTAGCAAAAACATAGTCTTTTAAGAGTAGAATCCGAGTGCCTTCTAAATGTTTTGAGTAACAATATTAGCCTTTTAAGAATAGAATCTAAATGTGAAGCTAAGACTACTTCAAGATTTTCTATAATTTTTCATGATTACATTAATCTTTAGGACTCAAATAATCTACTTAATACAAATAGCATGACATGGATTTGTAATTTTTATCTCTTAACACACCTTAATTTCTTTAGTTCTAAATAAAAATTCATATAAGAATCTAAGCAATTGTTTAGAGTTCCCAAAGTCACTATATAGATTTCACAACAAGCATTTTTAAAAATATATTATAAGTTGTAAAAAAAAAATTGTGTTTAAGTTCAATTTTATAATATAATCTTTTTTGTTCTATAATTTCAAAATATTATCAATGATTTAAACATTTATTTAGATCAAATTCACTCTTTCAAAATTTGAAAACGGAGTTAATAATAGATCTAATCTATTACTTATAATTTTCTTTTTAAAAAATTTACATTGAATTCTCATAAGAAATTAACAATCTCAAAAATATTATCAAACTAGAAAGAAATAGAATTAAAAAAAGTATCTAGTAATTTTGAAATAAAAAATATAATTTGAAAGTTGATATTGAGACCTTTCCTTCAATGGTGTGTATGTACATTACTAACATATCTGTGCAGAGTACAGATGGCCTTTCTAATTAGTGAATCATTATTTGACAATCAAATTTAGTACCCGAAACTAAAAAGTTAAATTCAAGCAACATGGTTGCCTTTTACCTAATATTTTCATGATGATTATGATTCCAAAGTTACCCACAGATTACACAACAGACCGGTAAAGAAGAAACGAATCCATACGTAAAACTACAATTCTTATGATTTTTGAAGGCGTACCTTAATCTTGCCTAAGAAAAAATCATTACATTTCACAGTAAATTGAAGGCGTACGCTAATTTTTCCTAAGATAAAATCATTGTATTTCAGAGTAAAGATGTACAAATTCAAGCTCGGCATGGGAACTAGGGAGGAGTAGCTGTCGAGCTCTCAGGATATGAGTTCCTTGTACCAGGGGAAGAATATTATTGAGATTTTAATTTTGTACATTTGTAGAACTTAAATTATATGTATGATTTTTACTATGTTTTTCCTAGTTTTCTTATGTGGGTTGACACATTAAAAAAATGGTGTTTTGGGTATTAACAAAATTTCTTATAAAGATTGGAAGTGTCAAAGTGACCATTTCAAAGATCACTTGATACCTATTCAAACATGTATCAACAATATGTCACGTCTCAGCTATCATTGGGGTGGGGTGTGTGGACTTAAACCGGGGACCAGTCCCTTGATATTGTGGATAGAGTGCCCTTCCTTATAATGATTTCTTCTCTTGTTAGGGTTTCCTCCAAGGATATTGCTAACCCCCCAATTGCGTAGGATTTTTCTATGGCGCAAGTGGATGACTTTCTTAGCAACAAGCAGGAGGTCAACATGGAGATCAAGAAGACAACTGGCAATGATGTGTAGGAAAGAATTCATGTGCTAGGAGAAAGAATGTGTCTTCTAATAAAGTTCACTATCAAGGTGACACATACAGCTACTACCACACTTCACTTGCTTAAAGATCAGGAGGATGATCTACCTAAGGAGGACTCCAAATTGCTATTTGACTTCCTCGCAGAAGACTGGGTTAAGATCCTCTTAGGGAGGAAGGAGGCTAAGAAGCCTTAAAGGCCCTTTCCTTTTTGTTTTTCATGTTGTTTTTTTGCTAGTTTTTAAACTTGGTTTTGGCTATGGAGGGGCCAAAATGCACCTCATAACCAATTTGTTTGTATTTTTTTAACAAATGAACATTCATATATAAATTTATAATCAATTAATAAAAGTGCATTTTGGTCCCTGTATAGACAGTGCCATTAAACTTGGTTGGGTTTAAGGCTTTTATGCATTTGTGTTTAATATATTTTCGTAGCTTTTTTAGTTATATTACAGGCAGTATGTATGTCATGCCTGTTGATACTCTTTTAGTTAAGTTTCCAAGCTTTTTTTTTGTATTTTAAGTGGTAGGGGGTACTTTTGGTTGTTGGTAATCTATTGTTAGTTCGCTATTTTAACTATTTTTAGGGCCAGCCCCCTAGTATTGGTTGCTTTTAATTCAAAAAAAATATGTTAGTACTTAGTAAAATTTCTAATAATTAAACACAAATATCCCAATAGCAATGCACAAATGAGTCAAATACAAAAGAGCTAAAAATTGATTGCCTATTGGTACATATGTTATTATTTTTGTGACTCATTTAAAATTAGTAACAAGAAGGTAAGTGTGTGCGTGTAACTATTAGAACACAATCAATTATTGGTGTTCTTCCCTTACCCATCAAATACTCCCAAATTTAAGTCAAGGGTGAATCTCCCTTAATATACAACAAATTCTCATCTACATTATAGATAATTTAGAATTTGAACTATTTAAAGAATGCAAATTTATATGTATAGTCTACATTAATCAATTTAATATGACAAAGATTGTGAATTGTTTATGTGAAGTGATTTATGTTAATAATTTAGAATATATATCAATATCTAGTAATTAACAATCTACTAACTAATGTGCATTTATATTGTAGAGTGGACTAAGTTTAGTTCAACAATAAGTAGCATTACTCTTTAACGAATAGAACCTAGTAATTAATCACCCTAGCTTCATGTTTCAAAGAATCTTATAGGGAAAATTCAAATTGATCCCAATTTCGTACAACATCTTACTTAACAAGTTGTGTTCTCATATAACTAAATTTTGGAGGCCATGTCATCAACAATGATGACCCATGAATATGTTTTATGCTAATAAGATATTCAAAAGGACTTCCAAAAAATGTTTGAAACTAATGGTTGTGAACTATGATATTATCAATACTAATGTAACATTACATGGTTTATTTCTTTTAAGATCTAAGGAATCTACTTCATTGGATTATGGGCACTCATAATCAACACTAAAAACTCTATAGTCAAAACTATCAGTACTATAATAAGAAAAATATTTGAAACTAAATAAGCAAATGTTTCAATGACTATTATATCATGCTCAACTATTGGATCATTTCCCTTATAGACTAAATATCTCTAAAGTTTTGGATATGATGTGCAGTAAACCCTTATCAATATGACACACTAATAAGAAATTGAATCCGCAACCCAAAATACCTAAAAAATAAGAAATTATGTACATAGTCTATAATCATCAATATCCAATATGACAAACATTATTGTGCTAAGCATTTATATGAAGCAATTTATCTTAATATTTTATTTCATTAATATCAAATAATTAACAATCTACTAATAATATCAACAAGAATATATATTGGAGAAAAATAAGAGTTTAGCTCAACAATTTGGAGCATTGTCCTTTAAAGGAGAGGACTTAATCTAGTTAAGCACCTTAACTTCATGTCATCTAAAATCCTACTTAGCAAGTCCAAACTATTCCTAAGTCTTTTAAGGCCAAACATCAAATATGATGTCATTTGAATATGTTTTCTAAAAAGTAGTCCAAATAGACACCGCCAAAAAAATGTTGGACCCATAGTTATGCACTATGCAATATTTTTTTGATGTCTTAACATGGCATCAAATGATTTGTCATTTTTCTAGATCTAAGGAATAATTTTCTCTCAATTATGACAACTCATCATCAATAGTAATAATTTTAAACCCACAACAACGGACACTTTAATTTAAGGAATATTGGACATTAATCAACAAAAGCCATAACAAGAATTAGAAGATGCTATACTAGTAAATGTTTATAGTGGATTGAGGTTGGTTTAATGGAGATGAATTTATTGTAATCTTTAAATAGAGTCTAGGAGTAGGGTAGATATGTCTTCCTTGTACCATAGGTGTATGCAATGAGTAGGGAGTAGTCTCATATTACTAGGGGAAAAGAACTAGTAGTGGTTATAGGCCTATCTTCACGCACCCATAGATGCTAAATGGTATATTTATTTTTTGACAATTTCTATTGTTGTCTTTATATGTGAATTAACCAATTAAAGCAATGGTTTCAACTTCTACTATTAACGATGTACAATGTGAGAGTTGCTATGCGCAAAATAGTCAAAAACTGGTCATTTCAGAATGTTGCCTGCTTGAAGATAGTCCAATAACCATCCACGCAAAATCACCAATACATGTAGACAAATGTCCTAATAATGGTGCACTAATATACCAATCATGAATAATAAAAAGTCAGCAAATGATCAATTATTAGCACATAAATGAACAAATATTGATACACAGGTAACTTATTAAGTGTATGGCTAAGGATCAACATAATACAAATGTTTAGTTATTAGGGGATCAACATGACAATAAATGAACATTTATTGATACCTAAACTACAACTAGTACCTTTTCATAATAAGTGTTTCATTCATTCTCATGAGAAATGGATTGAGGCGAATCATTACTCATAAAACATGGTCAATAAGTTTGACTCAAAAACTACAAAGTTAAATGCTAATGCATATCACAACCATCTCATTTATTGATACCCAAACTACAACTAGTACATTTCCGTAATAAGTGTTTCATTTATTCTCATGAGAAATGGATTGAGGCGAATCACTACTAATGAAACATGGTCAATGAGTTTGACTCAAAAACTAGGCAGCTAAATGCTAATGCATATCACAACCATCTCATTTATTGATACCCAAACTACAACTAGTACCTTTCCGTAATAAGTGTTTCATTTATTCTCATAAGAAATGGATTGAGGTGAATCACTACTCATGAAACATGGTCAATGAGTTTGACTCAAAAAACTACTAAGTTAAATGCCAATGCATATCACAACCATCTCATTTATTGATACCCAAACTACAACTAGTACCTTTTCATAATAAGTGTTTCATTTATTCTCATGAGAAATGGATTGAGGCAAATCACTACTAATGAAACATGGTCAATGAGTTTAACTAAAAAACTGCAAACTTAAATACCAATGCATATCACAACCATCTCATTTATTGATACCCAAACTACAACTAGTACCTTTCCATAATAAGTGTTTCATTTATTCTCATGAGAAATGGATTGAGGCAAATCACTACTCATGAAACATGGTCAATGAGTTTGACTCAAAAACTACTAAGTTAAATGCCAATGCATATCACAACCATCTTATTTATTGATACCCAAACAACAACTAGTAACTTTCCGTAATAAGTGTTGTATTTATTCTAATGAGCAATGGATTGAGGCAAATCACTACTCATGAAACATGGTCAATGAATTCGACTCAAAAACTACACAGTTAAATGCTAATGCATATCACAACCGACCACCCTTAAACATCACACACTAAGGAGAAAATTAAGTTTGGTAAAAATACGTCAATTTTGACTATTTAACACTTTTAGTCTTGAAATGAAATTTAGTATGTGATGTTTAATCTGTCCAATGCAACCATCTCTAAAGCCCCTCCAAAAAATTATGTTAAACTATTTCTGTTTCCATTTCTCCTATTAAACAAAACTCCCTCAACTCTTCAAGCAATATTGAAGAATTGACAAGCATCCCATAAACAAATCAAATGAACTACGTAAAACAGATATTTATTATTATTATTAAAATGTGGGTCTTGGGCAATGATAATAAAGAAAATAATTGTTTGCATGGAGAGAGCCTGCGGAGGTAACTACTGGAATGCCTATGCTGTGGGCCCTTCTGGTCGGCCTTCGCTTTCCCTGCAAAACAACTCGTGAACCACACTCTTCCACCAACGTTAATCCCACTGAAAACCATTATAAAAATCTGTAGACCCAATTTGAAAATACTCGTGTCCACGAGCGGGCAGGAATACGAATACGCAGCGGGATTGGCGAGATTCTTCTAAGTGGGAAAACGAGCCCCTCAGAAAATGTTGCTGCATTCGTAGAACAAGGCCTGCCATTTGATGTGTGATTGCTGGATTCTCTTTTGGCTCTTCCGAATTACTTCCAAGTTTCACCTGTCGCGGGTTCGACCCCCCGGGCTTCCAAAAAGTATGGCTGCCCCACACCCGCGGGCCCCGTCTGTCACGGCTGCCCGGCGGCTCCGGCGGGCACGCCACTGCCTTGCTGCTTGGACTTGGACTTGTCCAACATCTTCAGTTCACACTTCACCTTTTGCTTTGATGACTTTGTGTTCGGGAGAAACTATGTGGATTTGTCATATCATGGAAGAGTCCAACATTGATTTTACTAAAGGGATAACATGGTTTTGAAAGTGATCTATGATAATTATGTAAGATTTAAGTGTGTAATTTCAAGTTAAATTTATTCATCTACTTATGTATTATGAGTAGTGCTTTCGTAGTATCTAGATGTAATGAGTGATAAGCGTTCTGTTTCTTTTCATGAGAGATGGATTGTAGTGGAGTACTACCATGAAACATGGGTCATATTCATAGAGGTGAAATGATTGATAACAGATGTATCATCCATTCCGATAAGAGATGGGTTCTTGTGAACCCTGCTCATTGATCAATGCTTTGTAAGTAGTGGTTCAAAAGACTTTATCTCATGGTTTTGAAAGTGATCTATGACATTTCCATAAGATTAAAGTGTGTAATTTCAAGTCAAATTTATTGATTTATCTGTTTCGAGTAGTTTTTAATAAGATTTAATTGTTTTACTTAATATTTGATATGTGTGTAAGCATCACATAAATGCAATGATTGAGAAGTGTACTATTTATTTTTGGGAGAGATGGATTGTAGTGGAGCACTACCATGAAACACAGGTCATATTCATAGAGGTGCAATGATTGCTAATGATATCATCCATTCCAATTAGAGATGGGTTCTTGTGAACCACGACTCATTGATCAATGCTTTGTAAGTAGTGGTTCAAAATAGTTTATCTCTCATGAGAATGAATAGTACACTCAACACTCATTGTATCAAAGTGATGCTCACAGAGGTGCAATGAGTGGTAAGTGGACATGCTCACTATGAGGCAAACCAAAGTGCACTCTATTAGGGGACAGGGCCCAATAGTTGAGCACCCTAACTTTGCACATCTCCAAATCCTATGTGGAAGTTTCAATTCATCTATGATATTTCTATAAGACTCAATTGTGTAATTTGGAGTCAAATTTATTGATCTATGTATTATGAGTAGTAATTTACAAGAATGATTTGTTTTTTTACTTAATATTCAATGTATCTACGTAACCATCACCTAGATGCATTGAATGATAATTGTACTATTCATTATGTGAGAGATAGATTGTAATGGAGTACTACCATAAAGCACGGGTCATGTTTATAGAGGTGCAATGAGTGCTAATTGTGCCATCCATTCTAATGAGAGATGGGTTCTTGCGAACTACTGTATCATTTACCCATGCTTCGTAAGTAGTGGTTCAAAAGACTTTTTCTCTCATGAAAATAAACAATACACTTAGCACTCATTATATCTAAGTGGCACTCATAAATGTGCAATGAGTGGTAAGTGGGCACTCCTAACTATGAGGGAAACCAAATGCACTCCATTAAGGGAGAGGACCCAATAATTGAGCACCATAACTTTGCACTTCTAAAGTCCTACTTGGTAGTTTCAAGTCACTCTCATTTTTTTTTATAGCAACTTACTTGGCAAGTCCTCTACTTATAACTAAGGCTTTAGGGCCTTGCCATCAAATATGATGTCACATCAACATGCATTTTACCAAGGTTTCCAAAACAATCAAAGAAAAAGGGAAACCAATTGTAGTGCATTGGGGACCCCATACTTGTGAAGTTGATGCAATATCACATGATTGGTTTCCTTTTAGATTAAGGGGAAATAGTTTATTCAATTGTGGGTAGTCATCATTACCAAAAAAATATTAAAGTTGCAAATCTTGGTAAAATAATGTAAAAAATATTGGATAGTAAATCAAAAAGTGCAAATATTTAATTAATAATTGCATTCACAACCATTGGAATGTATTAAGGTACTAGGTCCTTTCCCCTATGGTTCTTTTCTTTTAAAGTTCAATTATATATATGCTCTATATATACCTACATTTAGGTTATCCTGTTAATAGGGTTGTAAGTGCATCATTCATTCTTGTGAGAGATGGGTTCTTATGAAACAACACTTATGTGTCATGCTCATAAAGATGCAATAAGTGTACCATTCATTCCCATGAGAGATGGATTATTGTGAACTTTCAATCATTGACTCATGTTTCATGAGGAATGGTTCAAAAGAATCCATCTCTCACGAGAATGAATAATTCACTTGAAATTCATTATATCTAGGTGATGTTCATAGACACTACTACATTTGGCCCCAATTTCTGATGTCAAGTTTCGATGAAGGGGTAAATTTTATGAAATTGGTGTTTTTTATATATAAAAATATCCCTAACATAATTAGACTGTGAAGAACCTCCTTATAGCAATATCATGAGAATGCTCGAAATAAAAGAATACAAAGTGATAGCAGAACTCAGAATGAATCTACTGATCGCAGGCCACTTCGAGGGGGTAACCTCCTTTGAGCAAGCTCAATACAATAAATTCGTCTGTGCCCATCAAGGGCCTCAACCTATTCTTATATACTGGGTACGATCTAGAAAAGTAATACTACCTATGCATGTGGGATAATAAAATATACTCACGGGACGACTTACAAAGCATATGCGTCCAACAACACTACTCTAACAAAATAAACAGAAGGAACACACAGGTTCCTAACATCCCCTCTCCCTTAGAAAAAAGCTTTGTCCTCAAAGCTTAAGGTGTGGAAATTGTTGTTGAATCTGAAGAAGGGGTTCCCAGGTAGCATCCTCTGGTTGCATGCCATGCCACTGAATCAAGACCTCAGAGATGGAGCGAGAGCGAAGCTGGCGAGTGCGCTGGTCAATGATTGCCACCGGCTCCAGGATAATGGATCCTTCCGTATCCATTTCAGGGAGAGTAGTTTGTGCTCTGACAGTGGTACCCAGAACTTTCTTTAGACAAGAAACATGAAAGACTGGAGGAATGCGGGAAGAAGGAGGAAGTTCCAGTTTATAAGCAACTGAACCAATCTTCTGCAGAACCTTATAAGGCCCATAAAATTTTGGGGCCAGCTTATGACGCCCTTTCAGCTTTAGGGAGGATTGTTTGTATGGCTGTAGACGAAGAAAAACCATATCCCCAACTTGAAATGAGCGCTCAGAACGGTGTTGATCTGCTTGCTGTTTCATCCGATTACGGGCCATGTGAAGATTATCCTGTAAGGTACGAAGAATCTGATCCCTGCTGCGGAGAACTATGTCAACTGCCTAGACTGGTGAGCTGTTGGGAGTGTAGGGAAGGAGCACTGGAGGTGCCTGACCATAGACTGCTTCATATGGAGTCATTTTAGAGGCAGTGTGGTAAGAGGTATTGTACCACCATTCAGCTAAAGGGAGCCACTTGGCCCACTGATGTTGCTGTTTGGAAGTGAAGCAACGAAGATAAGTTTCCAAGCATTTATTGACAATTTCAGTTTGACCATCAGTTTGTGGGTGATAGCCCAAACTCATCTTCAGTTTGGTGCCAGTTTTCTGAAACAGTTCCGTCCAAAAATGACTGGTAAAAGTTGCATCACGATCAGAGACAATGGAAGAAGGGAGTCCATGAAGACGAAATATCTGGTCCATGAAGATTTGTGCAACAGAGGAGGCAGTATAGGGGTGGCTGAGGGCACAAAAATGACTATATTTCGAGAGACGATCAACCACAACCAAGATCACTGTCTTGCCACCGGATTTAGGAAGCCCTTCAATGAAATCCATAGAAATATCAGTCCAAATCCGTGTAGGGATGGGCAATGGTTCGAGCAAGCCAGGAAGGAGGGTCGTTTCACCCTTGTGGCGTTGGCAAGTATCACATTCAGCCACCATCTGTTGAATCGTCTGTTTCATCCCTTTCCAAAAGAAGTTTCTCCTTGCTCGCTCATAAGTTTTGAGGAAGCCTGAGTGCCCTGCTGAAGGAGAAGCATGGAGTTCATAAAAAATAGCCTGATGTAGAGCTGGGTTCTGAGGAAGCACTAGCCGACCCTTGTATCGAAGAGAAGCACCATCCCAAGAGTAATGTGGTATAGCAGAAGGATTATTGGCTAGCTGGTGAATGATTTGAGATAAAGAAGAGTCACTGTCATAGCCCTGCTGAACAGACGCTAACCAATTGGGAATGGGCATAGAAATAGCGGAAAGGGAAGCTTGATTATCAAATGTGCGAGAAAGAGCATCTGCCACAATATTCTCCTTACCCTTCTTGTAGGTGATCTCATAATCATACCCCATGAGTTTGCTGACCCATTTCTGTTGTGTAGGAGAGGATACCCGTTGTTCCAGGAAGTATTTCAGACTTTGGTGATCGGTTCTGATGCAAAAATGACTCCCTAAGAGGTATGGCCGCCACTTCTGTACAACATGCAAAATAGCCATCATTTCTTTTTCATAAGTAGAGAGGGCTAGATTCTTACCAGAGAGGGCTTTGCTAGTGAACGCAATAGGATGGTCATCTTGCAGGAGAACAACACCCAATCCATTGCCGCAAGCATCACTCTCAATAGTGAAGGGTTTGGAAAAATCTGGCATCGCGAGAACAGGTGTACTGCACATAGCCTGTTTCAGTTGTTCAAATGCAGTCTCAGCAACAGGGGTCCAGGAGAAGGCATCCTTTTTTAACAGAGCTGTCAATGGTGCTGCAATTTTCCCGTAATCTTTGACAAACTTGCGGTAGTAGCCAGTCAACCCCAAAAAACCCCGAAGGCTCTTGAGAGTTTTAGGATGCGGCCAAGTTTTCATGGCATCTATTTTTGTAGGATCCACCCGCACTCCATGGTGTGCAACAATATGCCCGAGATACTCCACTTCCTCCTGGCCAAACACACATTTAGATAGTTTTGCACAGAGTTGATGATCAGAGAGAAGTTGCAAGACAAGCTCCAGATGATGGAGATGCTCAGCCCAAGTTTTGCTATATATGAGGATATCATCAAAGAAGACCAGAATGAATTTTCGGAGGTATGGTCGAAATATGTTATTCATCACTGCCTGAAATGTTGAAGGAGCATTTGTGAGGCCAAAGGGCATGACTAAAAATTCATAGTGACCATCATGTGTGCGGAAGGCAGTTTTAGGTATATCCTCCTCATTAACCCGAATTTGATGATACCCAGAACGAAGATCTAACTTGGAGAAAAAATGAGCCCCATGAAGTTCATCAAGAAGTTCATCAACAACTGGAATGGGAAACTTGTCCTTTATAGTGAGATGATTAAGTGCTCGGAAATCAATGCAGAGTCGCCATGACCCATCTTTTTCGCGAACAAGCAGAACTGGAGAAGAAAAGGAACTGGTACTAGGGCGAATAATACCTTGCTTCAGTAAGTCACGGACAAGTATCTCGATTTCGGTCTTCTGATGAAATGGGTAGCGGTAGGGCCTGATGTTGGGCGGAACACTGCCAGGAAGGAGTTGAATACGGTGGTCCTCTGGACGAGAAGGAGGTAATCCCACAGGTTTAGCAAATATACCAGAATACTTGTCCAAAATGTGTTGGAGATCGGCAGGAGTGCTAGAGACTGCTGATGGCTGCATCTGAATGGAATGGAGCTGAGCGATGACACCATGTGAATTCTTCTTAAGAAGTTTTTCCATACGGTGTGAACTGATGATGCTGAGAGACCTTGGTTGTAAGCCTTTCAAAGTGTGTTGGTGCCCCTCGGCTGAAAACTGCATCCAAAGTTCAGCAAAATCCCAGAGAATGGGGCCAAGAGTGCGTAACCATTGGGCACCCAAAACCACATCACAGCCACCTAAGGGTAAGGCAAACATGTCAGAGCGCATGTTATAATCTCCAATAGAGAGACGCACATTGCGACATTTCCCTTTACAAGGTAAAGTGCCCCCATTGGCAATCATGACTTCAAAGCTAGAGCAGGGATGGATAAAGCAATCAGCCTGTTTGGCTATTCGTGGATCAATGAAGTTATGAGTGCTACCAGAATCAATGAGTATAGTAAGAGGGATCTTCTTGAAGAAACCCTGGACCCGCATGGTTTGTGGAGTAGTGACTCCTGCCAAAGCATGGACAGATATCTCTGGTGGAGCTTCTGGTGAAGGAGGTTCAGGCTGGTGAGGCTCAACCTCATCATCCACTGTTTCCTGAGCATCTACATATTCTTCCAGTTCCGGTGGAGAATCCACATCCAAGAGATAGAGCTTTTGCTGAACACATCTATGGCCTCGAGACCATTTCTCATCACAATTATAACAAAGCCCTTTGTCTCGCCTGACTCGCATCTCTGTTTCAGACAAGTGCTTGATCGGAGTAGTTCTGGGAGCTGGTATGACTGGAGGGTTGTGAGAACCTGTATTTCTGAATGGAACAAAATTAGATCTGGAGCGTTGTAGAGCACTAATCTTGTCTTCCGCTAACTTAGCCAACCCAAGGGCTTCCATCATTGTAGTAGGTCGAAACATTTTGACTTCTGAGCGAAGTGCATCCTTCAGACCACTGACAAAACAACTACGGAAGAATTCATCAGACAAGCCCTCTGTGTAATTAGCTAATTTTTCAAACTCTGTCTGGTATTCTCTTACAGTGCCTGTTTGACGCAGTTTAGTGAGTGCTCCTGTGAAATCATCAAAGGAACTAGGGCCAAAGCGCTCCAAAATGAGGGTGCACAATTCTCTCCACGTTGGGCCTACATTAGCCTTGATGTACCAACGGAACCATTGAAGAGCTTCATGTTCCAAATGAAAAGATGCAAGGGAGACTTTGTGGTTATCCAAAGTATTATGCAAGCTGAAATACTGCTCTGCCCTATAGATCCATCCAGTCGGATCAGAACCATCGAAGCGTGGAAAATCAAGCTTTGGTCCACGGAAATTGCCAGAAGAGGACCCAGTATCTCCTGAATGGTTTCGGCTCATGGCTGACTGCTGAAAGTTAAGACCCAGAATTTTGTCATCCAGATCTTGAAGTTTGGTTTTGAGGGATGCAATTTCCTCTTCCATGATTTTTTCTCCTGTACGCGTAACAACCATAAAACAAGGTTTTTTTTTTTTTTTTTTGAAATGGGTAGAAGATGAGAAACAAAAACATTTTTAGTTACAGCAAACTTGGATTTGGGTAAAACTCATATAGGAAATGGGTGTTCGACGGGTGGTGGGAGACTATCTGGGGACAAGGGAAAAAGAAAAATGAGGGTTTCAAGGGTAGGGAGGCGAAATGAGGCGAACAGTCCAAGAGGGATAAGGGAGCAAAATGAGGAATTGAATCTTGTGGCTCAGTTTGGTGGCGATTGGATGAGAGGTGAAAAAGATAGGGCAAACCCTAAAATTAGATAAATGAGGGATTTAGGGCTTTGATATGCAAAATTTGGGGTTGGGTCGCCAAGGAAGGAAGTATGCGAAATGATATTGCAGACGTTCTGCGAAAGTATGAGCAGAAACAGAAAGCAAACAAGGAAGCTACGACTAAAAAACAGAAAAATTTTTACTCTTTTTTTTTTTTTTTTGAACAGTCGACTTAGAAAAATTCACTCACAGACAGAACAACTGAAAAGAGTGATTGCAATAACAAGAGATATTAGAAGTGAGAGGAACCTGAAGGCCACGACAGAAAAAAAATTTGATGTAATTTCCACCCAGCGAGCCCAAGAGAGTGCTCTGATACCAGATGTGAAGAACCTCATAGCAATATCGTGAGAATGCTCGAAATAAAAGAATACAAAGTGATAGCAGAACTCAGAATGAATCTACTGATCGCAGGCCACTTCGAGGGGGTAACCTCCTTTGAGCAAGCTCAATACAATAAATTCGTCCGTGCCCATCAAGGGCCTCAACCTATTCTTATATACTGGGTATGATCTAGAAAAGTAATACTACCTATGCATGTGGGATAATAAAATATACTCACGGGACGACTTACAAAGCATATGCGTCCAACAACACTACTCTAACAAAATAAACAGAAGGAACACACAGGTTCCTAACATAGACGTCTGACTACTCATTTCATGAACTGTCAAAATTCAAACAATAACGACATATCATTCAAAAAAAGGCAAACACAAAATCATTTTCACTAGAGTCTGCATAAGAAAGGCATGATTCTCATTTGAGCACAAAAATGTGAGTACCACTAAATGTTGCAAACCCACTAGCAACACTACCAAGGTAAGGATGTGTATTTATTTTTAAAACCCACTAGTGATACTACTTGGGTAATGGCTTTTATTCTTTCAAGTTTATGTGATTTAAAAATGAAATTTCTTGAAATGTGATTTATGTGATTTGAAAATGAAAGTTTTTGAAACCTGATTTATGTGATTTTAAAATGAAATGGCCTAGCTTGAAACTTGATGTTATTTGGAAATGAAAACTCTGGGAATGAAAAAAAAAGAGTGTAAAAACACCACTAATTACAACCTACGAACGCAGTAACCCTTGTCGCATTTGAGCAACACAATTTGTGGCGACAATCTTTTCAAGATGACATCTTAACAACACTAAGATATAACACAAAAATAATATCTTGGCCTAACTACACAACACGCTATTCCCATGGTATTCATATATTCATTCAGTACATCCACACGCTAACCCTAATTATATATTTTTTGAATTCTAGTTTGTAGGGTTTCAATTTAAAGGTAGGTGGGATGTGACGAGAAATAGCTAGGACTTTTCCAAGGGGGTAAGAATATAAACAAAAACCTTCCCTCCCCCTCCTATAATGATAATGGTATATACATATACTCTTTTGACACCAAGAATACCTATTTATGGTGATGCTTTTCTTACACATTTATACACCAACCGGAGAGAATTCATTTCAAAATAGCAATAAGATTCATTCGTATTCATCTTTGATCTGTGCCTCTCCACATATCCCATCTCATCCCATTTTCCCACCTCTCCTATTGCCAATATAAGAAGTCGACACAACATCTCCCCACAACCCACATATTAGATTTTGTAAAAGGCTAAGTAAGCATCTAGAAAATTGGGCAATGATGCCTTAACCTATATAGTGGAGGACAGTTGAAATAATCTATTTTTTCTTGTATTTTTATGAGCAGAATGGGAAGATAATTCATTAATGGAGGCTCTTAAGTTTAGTTACAATCATGAAAAGGGTAATGCACACCTAACTCTTGGATTCAAGTTTCATCCCATTGATGAAGAGCTCATAACACATTATTTCATTAGAAAGGATTTAGACAATTATTTCATAGGTTTGTTTTGGGTTTGTCTTTAATATCTATATGCATATGCATATGTATATGTATATGCATTTTTGGAAATGAATTGACAAAAAAATGATTGAGAGGAGGGGGGGGGGGGTGTGGGGTGGTGAATTAGAAACCACTTAGACTTTTCACACTTAGAATACTTCTTCGTTTTACTTCATTAGATTATCTAATCTACTTTCACGCATTAACATAAAACAATAAAGAATTCAATACCATTACACTTTGGCACAATATTTGGTAACCCAGAAACCCACCAAGGAGAAGGTAAAATTGGGGTGGGGATGACACCCACAATGCTTCACCACTGCAGTAATAAACTTGGCCTATTAGAGCTTACAATTGATCACTTTTGGTGATCTACTTTGTTAGGAGTATGAAGGATGGTTAGATCCACCTTGTGAAAGGATTTTACAATACAATGAAGTATGTACTTTACTAAGAAATTCAACAAAGAACTGTTAGGTCCACCTTATGAAAGGATTTTACAATATAATGAAGTATGCACTATGTTAAGTGATTCAACAAAGGATTTTTAGGTCCACTTGGTCAACAAAGGATTTTTTGGTCTTACTCAATTTGCATTATCTTCCTTCTTTATTCCATATTCGCTTCTTTGTCTTCACATATTCATGTATATCACTTCATACATCTTAGACAAACTAATTTTTCTTCCTTATATATCCATCAACCAATAATTTTACACCAAGTTAGCTTAGACAAGTGATAACTTAAAAATAACCAAATTATACCTTTAAGTTGGCCAAATGTTGGTGCTCAAGTCTTGTTGTGCATTTTGGTGTTCTATTAATGCTTAGGAAATGCAACGAGCCTGGGTGATACTCTAGCACTTAGGTAGCACTGGATGCTTGGGTAACACTTTATCACTTGGGTGTCACTGGAGCATATTGACTTGAACTTGATAGCTCGGTTCATATTGAGAACTCGACAAGAACTGTGAACTCAGTTCACACTAGGAACTTAGTTTCCACTAATAACACTAATTATTGGGTTTATACTATGAGCTCGGTTTGTAATGCCCCTCCCAAAGATCTTTGGAACAAAGATAAATAAAAGCCAAGATATTTTTATAAAAAGGTATGGGTGCACATGAAAATCAACATACAAGGATCACAAAGATTGCAATGAAAGACTAAACAAACATCCAAACACCAATGGATCTCCAAATGCCACTACCAACCAAAAATGTCAAAAATAAAAGTCACAAAACACATTCGAATCTGAAACATCTTGAATTTGAAAGGTCAAACACTATGGTTCAAGAACACTACAAAGGGTATCACAAACACCTCTCAAAACCTATTGGTCAAGTCGAAAAGTGCCCATTGGTCGCCCCAACAGGTTTTCTCACAAACCCAAGCGATACTTTCATATAGCTTGGGCAATACTTTCCAGTATCATATGACCTTTTCTAAAAGGGCATATGATACTTTTAGGGTCAAGGTGACACTTCCTCTAAATTTGTGTGATGCTCTTCTAGTGTTGCACAATAGTTCACCAAGAGGCATGTGATGTGACACTCTTCTAGTATCACATGACATTTCTCCTTAAGACGTGCAATACTTTCTAGTATCACATGATACTTCTTCTTTGAGCATGTGATACTTTATAAGTATCACCCAATGCTAGAACACTGTCGCCCAGGAAATGCAAGAATGCTCCAAAAAACATTCAGAGGGGTAAGTACAGAGTTAGAACCTCTAGACTGGGGAGTACCAGATCCACAAGTCAAGGCTTGGACACTCAAACACCATAACCACAAGACAGAAAGAGTTGTAAGATGGAATGAGAAACTAACCATCTAAAGCATAGTAGTATAAGGAAACTTACTGAAAGAAACATCGCAATGTAAAAAAACAACCACACTATTACACAGTTCCTCCCAACCATAATAACATCATGAGACCTTGAAGGTCCTAGCCATCCCCACATGTAACATCCCCAAACTACCAACCAAATAGTCAGAGCTATCTTATGAGGGCATCACTACTAAAATGTAATAACATCATAAGGACAAGGAAATCTAACATGCTAATCCAATAAGCAATAGATACTCCAACTAAGTTAATCACATCATCTAATCATATGCTAAACATCATAATATAGGAATGTGTAAAGTAACTAACAATATCTAAAAGTGATATCCAAGCATTCCAATGAAAGCATAAATCACAAGGAAGCATACTCCAGAATCTTGAATGTACCAAGTGAAACATCAAGCATCAGTCGCACTAGAATAATAGATCATCTTTTTACATTGGTCCCTAGCAATGGTATAGGTAGCTACGCCTCCCAACCACATGAAACCCATAGGTTCACTCTTGCCATGCTAATGGAGATAATGATCCAACCACAAACACACATAAAGAAAATGTCCATGGCTAACACTCACACCAGACAGTAATGATGACTGAAACTAGATCATGAAACAATGCAAGTACAATAGGACTTGGTCAGACACTCAATGGGTAACTATGTAGGGAATCTCCTAGAGGGGAAATCACTTGGCATCAAAAGCCCAAGCTAAATATCGTGTGGTTCAACTTCCCAATGGAAGGCTTTCGCCCTATGTCCTTGAACTTAATTAGGTGCTCACACATTTTACTATCTTAAATTTATTACCCAATATTTTATTTAGTTATCACTTGTTAGAACTTCTTCTTGCCTACCCTATGAGCAATGGTCACCAGGCTACGAGAGAGAAGCCCCCTCCATACCACCCCACCCTACCCATACTCATCCAATGATGAGTTCCTGTAGCCATGCATATTTCCAACCCAACCTAAAATGAAGATAACTCCACTAAAATACAAATAGGAGTTCTGGCCTTGCAAGTCACCTGACAAATGCACGTACACATGCTTGTTTGTGGCACACCACCATCACGAAGATCATAACACAAGGGATGAATGAGAACACAAGAAAAATAACACTCAACCAAATATAAGCTCAGGAGGATGGATGTGAAATGCATCCCAATGCAACATAAAAGTGCAACAATGGTCTAACTGACATCCTACAAATAATCCAAGTCCATGACCAACATTATGCAAAAAAAACTTGAGAAAACTAGACAACACACAAATTGAGGTTAAAACCTCAAAACTCAAAAACTTCAAAATTAAAACCCATTTGGTCTTAGGACACAAAAACCACAAAAATCTAATAAAATTCAAGTTTGGAAACCATATGAAAAAATGGCCAGCATAACAGTGTGAAACCCCAAACCCTTATCCTGAAAACCAGGAAAGTTTTCATACCTATCTAACCAGGCATAACTAACAATTAGAAATAGAGGGGAACACTAGTTCTCAACCTCCTAATACACAACTACTAGAAATGGAAGCAAAAACAAAGCTAAAACACAAAAATGCGAGAGCCCTACTTGACAGCCAAAAGGGATGAAACGAGAATTAGCTAGGTAAAATAAATATCCCATGAAGCTATTGAAAGTTGTGACAAACGAAAGTCTCCCCAAGCTAGATCCAATGAGACTGATCTCACGAAGATCCCACGCTTGTAGCTCTCACAACAAATAGAAATGCAATCCTCGAGAAGAGGATTTTGGAAAAAGCTCTCAAATTTGTAATTTCCAAAAGTGAGAAGTGAGGAATAAATTTTCTCTTTGGATACTTATTCACTTTTTGAGTGAATAATCGATTAGGGTAATTAACTAGGTAACCTAGTTAAACTCCGAATCAACCCAAACAAAAACATGCTATTCCAAGTAATTGGAATTCACCTATGGAAAAGATGCTGTAAATTAAAATCAATTAAAATAAACCTTGAAAACCCTTAAACCAAAATCATAGAAAACCTTTAAAACTTTTGCAAAAATTGTGAACCTCTAGATGCACAGAAATGTTCATAGGTCTAGTCACATAATGCAAATGAGTCTGGATTTAATCAAATCACCAGAAGGTTTAATTTAAACAATTTAAAAGATACATCGGCCATACAGGGATGACATTGTATAAAATGAACAGTTGAATCACTAACTCCACGTGTCACTACCAAGGATATAAATCCTGCACACTAAAACACATGATTAAGTGTAATTGTATATAATAAAATAGCTGAAGCAATAAATGCATTAAATAACCTAATTTAACCATTTATTTAATTATATTGAAATAATCCATTTACATCACTCATGTTCACATAAAGCATAATAAAGAAAGAATGAAGTAAATAACCATAACATTAAATCCAACATATAACCAAATCAAAGATATGTCCAAATACTAGATAACTAGATATCATCATAAACATACTATCATCTTATAATGGCATCATCATGCAAATATGATCAACTTAACAACATAGTAATCTAACATCTATGATATTGAAAATTAAAGTATAACATTTGACCCTTAGGTCATCTCAAATGTAAAAATACCATGAGAAACAAGTATCTCTCAGATCAAAATATAACAAGGTATAGACTGCAAACACAAGAGGCACTAAATGGTTAACACAACATATCCTTGAATTGCTTAGATTACACTAGAATCTAATGTCTAATGGAAATCTTGGTTGTAGTATTAACCAACCTTCCTAGATAACTTAAGTTTTTTGTCACTAATTGACAATATGTTTTTCCATAGGGTCAATAATGTATATGTATATGTATGAGTGACTCAACACTACAAACCAACATAACATTGACACTATCTAGGTAAGGATGTGTGTCACTTCAATTTTATGTGATTTGAAAATGAAATTGGTTAAAACTTGATTTATGTGATTTGAAACTAAAATTGTCTAAGCTTGAAACCTGATTTTATTTGAAAATGAAATTGCTTGAAATGGCAAGAAAACTGTGCAAAAGCATCATCATGGGCCCTTGAGCTCTTTTTCACCTATGTTTTACTTTTCAAGCTTTTGAAATCAATTGTAAACATTTGAAAATAAATATACAACATAAATGTGTTGGACATGATTAATGCGTTTTCCATGCATTTTGTTTTTCTATTCTGACTGCATTAGAACACCATAACATCTATGAGCCAATGATCTTGGAATCATTTGTCTATAAAGAAATTGATCTCAATTGTGCATCAGTATTTTATTTGATTATTCAGCCTTACATTAGTTCAATGCCTTATAATTATGGTGTAATTATGGAACACTATAAAATTTGTGAGCTACTTTTCTTATATTGATCAATGACTTGTAACATTTATGTAGTTTTGATGTTGTAGGGTTGATGGCTTTCATGAATGTACCAAAATGTTGATGTGGTGTTGGCCCATGTTTGTTGAAGACCTCGAACACACAAACTAATCCTGAGCATCAATTTTTGTGTTGCTTGAATAGGAAAAAGGATTGTTAATAAAATTACTAATTGTGTTAAAGATTAGTGTAATATCTAATTATTATAGTAAGAACTAACAAAAAATTGATATGGTAGGAAAATAATGGGTGTGGATACTTTAGTTGGGTCAAGATTGATGCACAATCAATAACTATAGCATGTGATGAAGGAACAGAGTGCAAGTGTTGTAAAGCTCAGGATGCTAAAATTTTCTTTTCACAATGTCTTCTTTGCATTATAATTGCACTTATTTGTTGGAACCATATGCGAGAAAGTGCATAACTATAAATTATAAAAGGATTGATTTCTTTGTTTAAATCATAGCTAGACTACAATTATATCATAAATAATTAAAATTCTATATATACATAGGTTTGAATGCTTATTTTGAAAAGTTACTTTTCACCATCAAGATGCATGTGTAAATAGGAACACATTATCTCACAATAAAGGTTTTAGATAATAGTTTCAAAGTCATCTTTATTATCTATGTACATTGTTGGTGTTTGAAACTACTAAACAAAAAAATGCTCAATACCAAAGTGATAATACTCACATAACATAAGGATTAGCCAATTCCTATTAACAATTACATGTGCAAACAACTTGGACCCAACTTCAACAAAATCAAGGATGGTTTTCTACTCTTTAGGCTCTGCAAAACCAAGGTGGATATACCTAGGGATGATTCTAATGCAAACCGTTGTATGAAAATTATCTTAGTTTCATTCCGATTCTAATCTTCTATCTTCATACACATACACAGTTTACCAAATTCTTCAATGCTTTCAAGTTTATATGCATCCCTTATAAGAAGATCTGGTCATAATTCTCCTAATGCAAACCGTTGTATGAAAATTATCTTAGTTTCATTCTGATTCTAATCTTCTATCTTCATACACATACACATTTTACCAAATTCTTCAATGCTTTCAATTTTATATGCATCCCTTATAAGCAGATCTGGTCATAATTCTCCTAGGGTTTACAAATATTTCTAGAAATAGCAGCTATCTAAGACTCATAAACTAGATATAAATGAGTAGTGACCAGAATTTGTAACTTTGAACAAAATGGAATGAAAATGATTTCGAATTGATAATTGTTTTAACATATAGAAGCAAAATTTACTCTCAATCATTTATGATTTATGTGACCATTGTCTTATCCATGGGATCAAAGAGTCAACTATTGGTAGGAGATCTTGTTTAATTAACTTGTAATTGAATTTATCAACTATAATCACCTATTTCTATTCTTATGAAATATCCTTTTCATAAACTCATGAATTCTACTGATTAACTAAAGCATTTACGTAATCCCTTGAATTAAAAGAAGCAATATAACCAATACACAACCCATCCAAACTGCATTCAATCAATTGAACCTTATTCAAAAGATCTCAAAATTAGAAAACTCATGAAATGGAAATAGAAATTGGTGACACAGATCTAGTGTAAATACCCCTTTGCATTATCCTTTTAGATGACTAATACAATAACCAATAGAAACTTAATTGAAAGCCCATAATATTTTGCTGATTCTATCATTTCCTTATATCATCAGAAAGTAGATTATTGGAAGTAAACTCAAAAACAACTACAACTAGATTAACTATACTTTTCTTGAAAAATGAAAAATATATAAGCATTCAAACCATCACAATGCCTTGAAAACTTATTTATATAAGCATGAGTTGCAACAAGCAAAGGGAAAATGTGATGGACATGTTTCCTTTTACAACAAGAAATAGAACAACCTTTTTCAAAATTTCATGGACACCTTAACTCAAAAGGAAATAATAAAAAGCAGTTGCAAATGACAACTAGAGCATCAAATCTTTAATTTTATCTTTTCTCTAATTGCCCCCTGATGGTAAAGCCTTTATTTTTTTGATTGCTTCCCATACAATAACCTCTCTTTGTTGGCCATTCACATGCTTTAACTATTACTAATTCACCAATAGTCTTCTGCCACCTAGCATTGGTAATCACTTTCCCCCTTGTGATAAATCTGTTCATTTCAGTTTCAATTTTGAAGAGAGTGTCAATAAGTTCATTAAAAGCACACTCATCAATATCTCCTTCAAAAATGGATGCCATCTGTGGAAAGACTACAATATGGTCAAAAGAATTAGACCATTCATTCAAATTCTTCACTTGATTGCTAGAGTCTAGAACATAAATAATCAAAGAATAAAAACTACTTGTCAGCACTTTCATCTTATTTTGGATTGCTACCAATTTCCCTGTGAAGAACTGCAATAGATCTTTTACCTTGTCCATGCCCTCTTTAACAACAATAATTTTATTAGGAAGGTTTGGCTTTTTGGCTAGCAATGGTATTAATCTATCAAAGAACTACATGTAGGGTCCTCATTGTTGGAAAATTGGATCAAGTCATCCTACTACTTCTTTACACATCTGTTCTATAGTTTGTAAATTGATGAATGGATTATAGGCATCTTGAGATATTCTCTTCAAGATGCTTATTCTATGACCCAACACATTCTTCTTTATTGCACTGTCAGATTGGGGAACTTCTATTTCCACATTAACCACAGGCACTGGCAATATCACCCCTATAGATATATCTTTTGTTTGGGCTTCTGCTTCTATAGTGTGCCTCACCTCTTCCACATGTCAAAGTGCATGTTTTGCCTCCACTGTAGTCTTGAGTTGGTCTTTTAGGGATGCAACCTCTGCTTCTAGGCTTTGAATTCTCCCTTCCAACTCCTCTATCCTTTGCTTTTGCACATAGCTCATGTTGAGCTCTTCCTCATACTGTTTTTTGACATCTAAACATTCATTGTATGCAACAGCTAGCTTATCCACAATTTGATCTACCTTTGCCTCATTCATGAGTGCAAAGTGTTTAACTAGGCTAGAGATCTCTTTTCTAGTAGCATTGTCCAATGTCCACACAATCATGTTGCCCTATGTAGTTTCTTGTATGTCCATCATCTTACGTTTTTTGGTGTCAGGGGAAACACTCCACACTGCTAGGGTCTTTGTGTCTATATTGAATCCTGACCCCCTCTTTAGTCCTTCACTACTATTGGCTTCATAGTTGATGGCTTTGTCTTGTCTCCTCATTTGATCAAGAACAAAAGCTCTCTCAATATCCCAATTTGGTACTAGAATCATACCACTCCTATGCACCAACTCCCTAGCCTTTGCAAGGGTCATAGTTTCACTATCCTAGTCATAAGATAGCAATTTGTCATCCAATTCTTTGTTCTTCTTAGGATCCTCTCCTAGCATGAGGCTCAATGTGAGCTCATTTTGCTTTATTTTGTAAAGAAAACTTTTAAATTTTGATGATTTGATGAAATCATCATCCTTCATAAATTTTTTAGATTGGATGAGTTTGTCATCGAATCTTGATGCTACAATTTGAAGATCACTAGAGACTCTTCTTGCCTTTGTAGCCCTCTGATGAAAATAATTTTGCCTAATGTCAGCAAAATATTCATCATTTCCTAGCATCACTTGTAAATCCCTACTTATCAGCCTCTCTAGGATGTGCATTGTTTTTTGCCTCTTATTGCCCTTTGGGACCCATGTTGAAGAAGATGGTTGCTCCTCCTCAAAATCAACTTCCAATTGTACAATTGGCTCAGGGGATTCTCTATTTACAGTTGCCTCCTCTCCCTCTAGCTCATGTGACATTTGAGACATGATATAATCAAAGTTCTCCACCATTTTTCTCAAATTTCTAGGGTATGGAATCTCTATATAGAAACCTTTGAAATCAGGGATTATTCTTTTCAAGGCCTCCTCCACCTTTCTTATCTCATAGTATTTTCCTAGCATCTCATCAGCCTCCCTTGTTGCTACTATGTTAGCAATCAAATCTTCTACAGGGATTGGATTGCTAGGAGGTAGAATGTAACCCCTGATGGCATTAACCTCATTTGTTATGTAATTCTCTGGGTCATACATTCTATAAGGCCTAGTAGAAAATTTGTACCGACCTAGGTACTCACTCAGCTCTTCATAGGCATTTTTCCCTATTTCAAAATCTCTTACCTTAAAATTTCTACAAACCAATGTGAGTTTGTGGAGAGAAGGAGAGATCATATCTTTGTTCATTGATAGAAATTGCCAAAAGAATTCATTAGTAGCCAATCTATGGGGTAAATACTTGGGCAGAATATGAGGAGGTTGTGTGCATGCATATACTCTCATCAATGTGCACTCCTTAAACAAAAATATGTCTCCCCAGGTATGATCTAATTTAGTTTTCTCATTCAAAAAGGAGGGTCTAAGGAAAATTTTCAAAACATTTGGGGCCCTAAAGAAAGTATGGTCCACCACTCTCATAATCACAGAGCTAAAAAAACTGAAAAAGTCAAGTGCATTTGAATAATGATAGTTTTTATCCCAAATGCAAGTCCATAGTTGGATAGGTAACTCACCAAATTCATCAGAAGTTTGATCAATGAAGTCCTGGCTGATGTAACCAATGTTGTAATACAAGATTAGTTGCATCAACAATGAGTAATGATGAAATTTGAAATCTTTCATCTTTCCTTTCTTTGTATTGACAATTTGATTGTGCACGTTGTCCATGATAAATGCCACATAATCATATTTTTTGTTGTGAAAAGGATCTTGTATGTCACATGCCATCATAAAAAATGAACCATATACACAGTCCTCTACACCATCACTTCCCAAAATTTTGTGCAGTCCATATACAATATTCTTAAAGTAATTCTTGAACCTACTCAAAGGCAAATGATCCCCTACCTTCTTTGGAATTAGCCCTACCTTTTTTACATTATATGGGATGTGGGGCAGCATCACATTGTTCACAAAATATGTCTTATTCTTCCCAAACTTGCTTTCTAAATTTGCAATGTCTATAGGCACATCCATTTGTCCTTCTAATCGAAAAGCTTCTATGAAAGAAGTTTTGTCTAGTGCACACAAAAAACTCCCGTTATGCTTGTGGAATGTCTTGGTGACTGGATTGTAAGAATTTATCAATGCCTTTAATAATTCCACATCAACGAATACCTTTGGGAATATTAATTTTTCCATGTCTCTATTCCATGGGTTCTAGACTGGTATGTTTTTAGTTCTATTTTGGTAGAAATACATAAACAGATTTAAACCATCAATCCTAGGGCATTTTGCATCCTTGACCAGGAAGTAAGGGTCTTTGAAAATATGGTCATTTGCCAAAATGGCATTGGATGACTCTAGAAGAATTTTTAGCCAATCTTCTACATGCTTGTTTGGTTTCCTAATGCTTGACTTCTTCTTTGTCTTTATAGCACCCTTCTTCCTTTTTCCTTTAGGTGTGACCTCTACAACATCATCACCCTCATCTTCAACCTCTACTTCTTCCTCAAGAATGTCTTCAACTTCCTTATCAGTCATTTTCTTTGCAGATTATATCTCAAACTCTTGCAATGGTAACACAAAAATCACAAAGCTATGGACACTTTTGAAATTCTCAGAACAAAAATAAAAGCTCTTCAAAATGGAAAATATTCTGATGTTCAATCAAATCTTTATGGTTTAATCATGAAATCTACCAGCTTTTTCAATAAATTTAGCATGCACGAGCTTTAAAACCATTCTTGCAGGTTGTCAACAAAGTATATCAATCGCAAAATTCGATCCTAATGTACCTTTTAGTGTTTTATTTTACTTGGCCATAGTGATTTTGTCCTTTTCTTCTTACTTGGCATGACACATTAGCCACTCCCTTTTCAAATTTTGGTCTTCTATTCATACGGTGAGTCAAAACCTTTCAATCTTCATAACCTTGAAAACACACTTAGCGAGCCTTTATGTCTATCT
Organism: Cupressus sempervirens; assembly: GCA_028749045.1. NCBI lineage: Eukaryota > Viridiplantae > Streptophyta > Pinopsida > Cupressales > Cupressaceae > Cupressus > Cupressus sempervirens. The sequence goes on from CM053793.1 coordinate 265,433,276, forward strand.
AGTGACACTTTAGAATACCCCAAGCATAGAAGCGTTAGGGTTTCTTTAGAACTATATGAAATTCCTTTTATGCTCTTATGTAGTCACTTACCCCATAGAATCTCAAGCCTCCTCAACAAGTACTTACATTCTTACACTTCAAACCTTCCTCGTATGAGTGTAAAGCCTTTGTTACAACCTTCACTTTACCCTTTACACTAATACACACATGTATCACCAGAACCTTTAAAAAACTTCTTTACATTGTTAAACTCACTTCATTACTTGGGACACCATAACACCTTACATATCCATCCTTCAGTTAGACACTTAAGGCTTTACCCATGGCATCGTAATTCCTTTTACTACTCCTTTACGCCTCTCTGGGTTACCTCATACTCATAACATCAGAAAGCCTTTATAATTTACATTCTGTTCTTATGTTTCAATTTTCTCGTATCAGCGTAAAGCCTTCTTTTCATCTCCTTGTTTCTCTTTTATGCTTATATGCTTAGGCTTAGCTCATAACCATAGATAAAGGAATACAATAGCTCTTCGATCATATGGTGACCATGAAATCATAAAGGCGTAATGAGAATTTTCTCTTTTCACTTATCAAGAACCTGGATTAAATATCAAAAAAATAGAAAAGAATCATCGCCGTTGATTTTAGGCACATGCAAAATAAAGAACTTAAGTCATCTACCACATGGGTTGGGCCCATCTAACATGTATGATGTGTCACCATTTGATTTGTTATCATCAAGGCCCATCTGACAACTCAATAGGTCCCACACAGAATGCTCCCATTTATAAAATTGCTTTACGGTTACCCATGAGTCAAAGCATTGAAGGCTCATAAAAAAATTTAAAATTTTCTTCGCTCATATGAGTCCCTTTTATACGTAGAACTGTAGAACCACTTTATGTCTTCTCATGAGCCATCCTTTACACCATCTCAACATACTATGCCTTTATGCCACTCAATGTAATGTAGGTGCGTAGATCAAACCACAATACCTTTCTACCCCTTTGCTCAATAGTTTACTTGTATTCCCGTAAAGTCATTTGGCATAGCTCCTTTAAATCCTTTTACGGCCACACGCTTAACACTTTAACATATGATTGAAAATACTTTTTCAAACTCCTTTCACTCACCCGCTCAACTTATCACTGTAGAGCTATAAGACCATTTTGAAAGCATTAAAACCCTTTATGCCTCTTCACCCAAGGATCAAGCGTATGATCGGGGAACCCTAAAACAAACCTCTCTGCTATTATGGAAAACATAACCATATCCATGTGAGACATGAATTCCTTTATGCCTTTATGCCACTTGGTGAAGCGTGACCACGATTCTTATGGGAAACCCTAACACCATAAGATCGTAAAGAGAGGAACTTAGGAGCTTTACAAATCCTTTTAAAAATTTGAAAAATGACCTAGGGTTTTTACACACTTAGAGTATTTGAATGACTATGCCAATGACAAACCTTGAGAATTTAATAGAATTCAAGAAATACAGAAATCAAGACATGATTAAGGTAACACAAAATTTTGAAAGATTGCAAGAACATAAACCCTAATCTGTAGGGCACATGGATTACATGATTTTTTCACTAAAATTTTAGAACTTCTCTACATTGTGAAAAATTAGACCAAGAGTGGCTCTGTTTGGGGATGATAGACTACTTGAGTCTATGTAGGAATTTAGAATCTATGGAAGAGAAGACCACACACTTGATACAGCTATGAAAACTTCTTTAGACAAAACATAAAAAAACACTAGAAACAGGGAACTAGACTACATAGAGATATTTATAGATATTCACAAAATATACAGAATGTACAAGAACACAGAAAACCTTAAAACTACTGTTTATGGAAAATAGATAATTTTAGGAAAAGTACCTCTTTAAGAATTGTCCATGAACTAGCAATTCAAGAATATCTCCAGTTAAATCCTTCAAAAAATATGAGTCTTCACCATTTACATCACAAATTTTATATGGGCCAAGCCAAATTGGGTCAAATTTACCATGCTTTCCTTTATCCTCCATTCTAACATTCCACATCAATACCATATCATCTATTTCAAATTTCCTCTCAATGGCCCTTTTTTCATATTTTTTTTCCTTCAGCTCTCTCATCCTGATGATGGATTACAGAGTGTGATCCGAAACGTTGATGCAAAAATTGTAACACAATCTACCCAGAAAACATAGCTAAGAATTCTAATGGATTGTGGAAAACTACTATCTACAACTCTCTCCTTGTTTCTTCAAATTGCAAGATATCATCCATTCTGAGTTGCATCTCATCAATGATATCACCTTCATATAGTTGAACAAATTTATACATCTCCTTTAGGTTATTTTGTGGAAGTCTGGCTTGTATACCATAGACCAAATCAAATGGAGCACATCTAATGGCCTTTTTCATAGTAACCCTGTTAGCCCACAGAGCTAATGGCAATTTTGAGTCCCAGGCCTTCTTGTTCTCTCCTAAAATCCTCTTGATGATTTTCAATATGCTTTTATTACTTTCTTTTTCCTAACCATTTCCTTGGGGATGATAAGGCGATGATGTGTATTCTATAATGCCATACTTCTTACAAAAATTTTGATATTCCTTAGATCTGAAACACATAGCATTATCAGTTATAATTTTATGTGGGCATCCAAACCTGGTCACAATATTATTTAGAATGAAATCAATTACTACTTTACTTGTTGCATTCTTAGTAGGAATTGCTTCAACCCACTTAGTGAAGTAATCAATAGCCACTAGGATCCAAGAATGTCCACCACTAGACTAATTTGAAATCTCACCAATGAAATCAATTCCCCATTGTTGAAATGGTGCTTGCACTTCAATACGTATTAATGGTAAATTCCCAAAAAAATTAACTTTCCACTAAACATTTGACAAGTATCACATGTTTTCACAAACTCATGAGCATCTCTCAAAAGTGTTGGCCACCAAAAACCAACCCTCAGAACTTTATGAGCAGTAGTCTTTTCCATATAATGACCACCACATACAGCTTCATGCATATCTTTTAAGATCCTCTTAGACTCAAATTCATCTACACATTTCAAAAGGACTCCTTCCATACCTTATGGCTTGCAACTTCAGAGATCTTTTCTGGTTTTCTATTAATCTTGATGGAGACTTCATGCTTTGCAAATAATAGATCACATCTCTATATCAATCAGAGGTATCCATATCAAAAATATTTTCTCTAAAATTATTATCAAGCTAATTGATTTGGTTTGCCTCTAAATTGGCTTCTATCATCAATTTGGTCAAACCATGACCCTTAACTAGTTTAGTGATCTAAATATCAATGTTAAATTCTTGTATTCTATTAATCCATCTACATCTTCTACCAGATACTTCTTGTTATAAAAAAATATCTTTTACAGTAGCTGTAGGAACAAATACAATAATAGTAGCTCCCATTAAGTAACACGTAAAAGCCTTTACCCCTTTCACTAGTGCATATGCCTATTTCTCAATTATATCATATTTGAGTTATGCTGCTTGCAATGACTTGCTAAAAAATGTAGTGGGATGTTCATAACCTTCTTCATTTTTTTGTAACAGTACTATAGCAACAATGTGAAATGAAGCAAAAGAAAATATATGCATTGGCTTGTCATAATTTGGTGCTTTGAGAATAGGAGCATCCTTAAAAGGCAATACTAGGCTCTCCATCCCACTTTATCTCAAATCCTTTCTTTAGCATCCTTGATATAGGTCTACTAATTTTTGAAAAAAACAGTCACAAATCTCCTAAGAAAGTTAATTTGTCCAAAAAATGACTAAATTCCCTTAACACTCTTACGTTTATGAATCTTGTCTATTGCTTCTACCCTTTTAGGGTCAATCCTCACTCCATGTTTACCAACCATATGCTCTAAAAAATTTCCTTCAGTGACACCAAAATGACACTTTCTGGGATTTAAAGAAATACCTTCTTCAGATGCATGCAATGATCATTCTCATCCTTAGAATAAGCAGTTAAATCATCCTGATTTATAGCCAAAAAATTATCAATAATATCAACAAAAGCTACATCCATTTCACATTGAAAAGTGGCCCCGACATTAGTAAGCCCAAAAGGCATCCTGACATACACATAAGTACCACATGGAGTGGTGAAAGTAGTCTTAAATTGTTCTGATTCCTTGACAACCACTTGATTATAACCTAAAAATCCATCCATCATAGACATAAGTTATGAACCAGTGAACCTTTGCAACATAGCCTCCATGTTTGGCAAACCATAGTTATCTTTTAATGAAGGTATATTAAGATACCTGAAATCAACACACAACCTTATATCTCCATTTTTCTTCTTTACTAGCACTAAATTGGATTCCCAAGAGGAATGTCTAATACGCTTTATGATGCCTGCATCTCTTAACTTGATCAATTCTTCTTGTGTTTTGGGAGCCAAGGTTGGATTTATTGGCCTTTGCTTTTGCCTAAAAGGCTTAGCATTTAGCTTCAAAGGGATTTCATGTTGAAAAAGATCCTCTCTATAAGCCTTTAGGTCATCATATGACCATGCAAACACATGCCTATATTTCCTTAATAGATCTATTAAACCCTACCTTATTTTAGGAGATAACTTCTTGCCAATATATACCTTCTTAGGTGCTTCTACAGTTCCAAAATTTACTTCCTCTGAGTCTTTAGCATTATATTCACTAGTATCCATTTATGAACTGTCTTGGTTGTCAAAAATAGTTTCTAAGACAACTAGACCCTTTGGGATTTTATTTGTTTTTAATTTCATAATTTCTTGCCCAAAAATAGTATCTTTTCCATTTATATTTTCTACATAAGACGCACAATCAATCTCCTACCTAGACAACATGTTTTCACAATTCAAAAATCTTAGGATGTCCTTGTCATCTTCAAATACTTGCCAATTCTAGACATTATCAAGAATAGAGGGCCTAGTTTGAATCTCAACTTTAGATATACCAAAAAATGTAATATCATCAGGTTTTATTACTATATTTTCTAGCAAATCTTCCATCTTATTGTTACTTCTATCCTTCCAAACTATCCCAAATGCATCAAAACATTCAATCATGTCCCATGCAACATTTCTATATTGTTTTATTGTTTTATTCTTTGACACATAAGAATTTCTTACTTGGGATACAACCAATTCCGAATCTCCTATAACATGTAAACACTTTATCCCATGCTTATGAGCTATTCTAAGTCCTAACATCAAAGCCTCATATTCTGCTATGTTTTTAGTAATGTTACTCCAACAGGAGAAATCAATAAAATACCTGCACCTGCTCCATCTTTGCAACAAGCACCATCAAAGAACATGGTCCATAAATCACCTTTATCTATTTTTATCTGAGCTTCTACTTCCATCTGAGATTTGTGCTTTCCTTTTTTCAAAGTTAGAACCTCAACTCTGAATGCATTGACATCTGTATCGACAAAGTTTGTCATATCATCCTCAATCTCCTCTTCTATCATGTATATGCTCTTTGGTTCTCTATTTATTTTTACCAAGTTCCCATCAATGTTAAGAGTAACAAATGATAAATTTGTATGTTACTCCAATAGGAGAAATCAATAAAATACCTACACCTGCTCCATCTTTGCAACAAGCACCATCAAAGACAATGGTCCATAAATCAGCTTTATCTATTTTTATCTGAGCTTCTACTTCCATCTAAGATTTGTGCTTGCCTTTTTTCAAAGTTAGAACCTCAACTCTGAATGCATTGACATCTATATCGACAAAGTTTGTCATATCATCCTCAATCTCCTCTTCTATCATGTATATGCTCTTTGGTTCTCTATTTATTTTTACCAAGTTCCCATCAATGTTAAGAGTAACAAATGATAGATCACATTGCAAACTCCTTGCTACCATGCCATACTAAGGTGGAATATCAACAACCAGTACACTCATGGTAAGTTCTTTGTTTAGATAGGCTATTAGTCTATAGGGTAAGGCATTAATAGTACCTATGAATGTCACTTCTCTTTTATCCATAGTACAACATCTTCCTTGAGTAGTATCAACTTTCAAGCCTAATTCCTTCATTATTTCAAAAGGCATAACAATATTGGAAGTACCATAATCAATCATGCAATCTTTTAACATTTTACCATTCACTCGAATACTCAAGAAAAATGGCTCAAAACTTCCTATACATTAATTAACAGAGCTATCAAAAAACATTTGAGGAATTTGAGACACAACTACTTTAGCTTCTTTTTCTTTTACCTTTTCTTTTCCTCCTTCATTGGGATCATGAACTTCATTGCAATCTTGTATTATCCTTACATCAATATTTCCCAACCATGCTATAGCTTTATTTTAGTGTTTATGAATCCTTAATAGTTCAAACAAAGGAACCCTCATAGTAATCTATGATAAAACAGTATGCATATCTATAGAAGAATATGAGAGATCATCACTAATTATGTTCCTCTTCTCATGATGTTTATCAAAAGTATTCATAGTACTTTGATAATTCTTCTCATTTATAGTGATCACTTTTGATACCTTCTCATCTAATTTCTTGGGAAAATTATTTGAGAACTCCAAATCCTTAGGATTTCCTCCCTTCTTTGGTTCCCACTTTTTATTTATAGCTTTGACCTTTAGAGTAGGAATATCCTTGGGCTTTACAACTTTCTTTTTCTTAGGGTTAGCTTTCTTGATAAATATACTAGCCACCTTACCACCATCAACACTTTGAGCCATATGTCTGGTCTATACTTGAGCTATCATGCTAGTAGTGATCTGATCAACCTCTTTTCTAGAAGGTTTCCTTAGTATCACCTCCTTTCTAGTAGATGCCATGTTACATATATTGTCATTGACATCACTTTCTTCTTTAGAAAATACCTGCTGTTGCATATGATTTTGAAATTGTCTTTGCTCCACTACATCCCTGTCATGATCATCACTGTCATAATGGTCATAATGTAACTCAAAAATATTGCATCCTACATCATCACTATTCTCTTGATGTTCCTAATTTTCTACTACCTCAGTTTGATTTCCAAAAAAATGACAAAGCTATTGCACAATACTTAGGAGCATGAGGTAATTGACAAGAAAAACACCATGTGGGTTCAACAATGAACTTAGGATCATCCACCACATTTACTAATTTTTTTGATAAAGGATCAGGGGTGACCTTCTTACTGGTATTCTTAGGAGGGGGAACATTGGGGTGACCATCCTTCCAAGTAGTGCTATAAGGGAGATTTTGCAATCTATTCTGTCTGCTAGAGTTAGACTGATAAGGGACCTTATTTTCAGTGTGATTTCTATCATTCTTTCCCTAAGGAATATTCAAACCCTTTATAGCATTTAGAATTTGACTCATCTCACTAGGCTCTTTCTTTTTTCCTTCTGTAGATTTGTGTTCTTCTTTTCTATTTCCCTTGTTCCCAAATAACCTAGGATCAACTCTTTTACTTTCTAATCTCCTTGAAATCCTTAAATTATTTTTTATATTTATAGCAATTCTAAAAGAATCTCTTAAGGTTCTAGGCTCCTTATCGCTAAGCTAGTATGTCATTTTACCATCAAAATCATTCAAATAAGTGATCATACATACCTTATCATCAACTTGCATGGCTTGCATCATCTTATAAATCCTCTTCTAGAACCTAGTGTTGAAGTCAGTAACAGATTCATTATGCAACTTCTTAATATTATTGAACTCACTTAAAATATAACTCAAGTTTTTTTTATCACCATATTATTCCTTGAAACAATATTCAATGTCTTTCCAATTTGCAATGGATGACTCAGGGAGCCTCTTGAACCATTCTCTAGCATCTTCTGTTAATGATTGAATAATAGCTTCATGATAACATCTATAGCCTCAACCTCATAATCACTCATCATGTCAAGAAAATTCCTCAAGTGGTCCTCACAAGTGATGGCATTATTTCCAACAAACTTAGGCAATCTTTTCCTCATTTCTTGTGGGATATGGTTAGGGAAACCAGGAATACCCTCAAAGCGTATCTACCTATAACCTTCTAACTAAATAGGTCTCCTTTGTAGATCAATATTAGAGGTATTGACAACATTTCTTTCACTATTATTAAAAGCATTACTAATACTAGCATCTGCAGTAGATTTATTAAGATCTAATTTTTGTGATGAAGAAGACAAGAAAGAAGTAGACAACTTAGCAGCATTCTGATTTGCAATATTTGATCTATCATTATCTTTAGGAGTAAATATAGGTTGCTTCTTGGCATTCTCTAGAAACTTAATCTTGTTATTCATCTCAGCTATGGCTGCCTCATCTCTACAATTTCTAGTTTCTTAGCTAGAGCATCCTTCTCTTTCCTCCTTTTCTCCAACTCAATATCAAAAGGTGACAAAGAATCATGGGTTTGGATAAGCTTTGTTGGTTCATTGATCCTAATACCAACCTCATTTTTTCCCCCTTATCTTGAACATCTATAGCATGTTCTACATCCCTTTTTGCTTCTAGGGTCTTATAACTCTTGATTTGTTGTACCATAGGACCCTTTGGGTTTGTATCCTGGATTTTTAGCAGCTTCTGCTCTTGTAATTTAAGTTGTTTAACTTGACCCACAATTTCAAGCTCCCAAGCACTGGCTACTATCTCATTCTTCTTCTTCAAGGCAGTAATTTGCCTAAGTAATTATTACTTTTCTTCATAAGATTTCATGATCTTTTCTTCCCTTTCCTTTTGAAATTTCCTATCAATTGCTTCTTGATCAGCAAGTTGCATTCTCAAGATTTCATTCTCATTAGGGTCAAGAATGGTAAACTTAGAACTAGAGGTCTTCTCATCATTGAAACTCTTAAGTTCTAAATGTTTAGGTCTTACTCTTTTAGGAGAATAATTTGACATAAAAGGGTTTTTACCATGCTAGAAAAGATTATTACTATTCCTATCATCCAGACTAAGTGCGTGTGGTTGTACAACTTTCTCTTGACATATCATTTCAGGAGTATTGTAGAAATCATCATCAAACAAACTAGGATGAGATCTAGGACCCTTGCAGAAGGGTTCCTTTTCAACAACAAAAAGGTAAGTATTATTTTCCCTTGCCATTTACTCATGGGAATAATTTCCTTTCAGCACCTGAGCTCCGTTCATAGCCTAGTTTTTCTTTCCTTTAGGAGGAAGATTAGTCTGTAACTTAATAGTTGGGTTTTTCTTTACATTTTCCCACATATTTTTCACACTTCCCATGATCTAACAACTTTTTAAAATTTGACACAGGTTAAAACCTTTTAGAGTTGCCACCCACCTAGGGGAATAGTAATGCAATAATCTTATTGACCTTGTAAAATATCACGAGATTATCAAGAAGGAAGCTGACAAATAGAATGCAACCAATCATAATTTGTTTTGGCTTTTTTATGGATAAGATACCTTTGCAAGGACCATACATGTTAGTGTACACCTGTGGTGTAGGGGTTTTCTCTCTTTCTTTTAAATTCTCAAGGTTTGTTACTAGGAAAGCCCATTAAAACCACGGGTAACTTCCAAAGGATCTAACAAGTGTAATACTAACATGGCCAAATAAAACATAGTAATTCAATACCTAAGCATGTATTGTATAGTTTTCCCTAGTAGAGTTGCCATTTTGTTGGTATTTGAAACTATTGAACAACAAAATGCTCAACACCAAAGTGATAATACTCACATAACGTAAGGATTAGCAAATTCCTATTAATAATTACCTATGCAAACCACTTGGACCCAACTTCAACAAAATCAAGGATGGTTTTCTACTCTTTAAGCTCTGTAAAACCAAGGTGGGTATACCTAGGGATGATTCTAATGCAAACTTTTCTATGAAAATTATCTTAGTTTCATTTTGATTCTAATCTTCTATCTTCAAACACATACATAGTTTACCAAATTCTTCAATGCTTTCAAGTTTATATGCATCCCTTATAAGTAGATCTGGTCATAATTCTCCTAGGGTTTACAAATATTTCTAAAAATATCATCTACCTAAGACTTAGAAACTAGATATAAATGAGTGCTGACCAACATTTGTAACTTTGAATAAAATGGAATGAAAATGATTTTGAATTGATAATTGTTTTAACATATAGAAGTAGAATTTACTCTCGACCATTTCTGATTTATTTGACTAGTGTCTTATCCATGGGATCAAAGAGTCAACTATTGGTAGGAGATCTTGTTCAATTAACTTGTAATTGAATTTATCAACTGTAATCACCTATTTCTATTCTTATGAAATATCCTTTTCATAAACTCATGAATTCTACCGAGTAACTGAAGCATTTACATAATCCGTTGAATTAAAAGAAACAGTATAACCAATACACAATCCATCTAGACTGCATTCAATCAATTGAACCTTATTCAAATGATCTCAAAATTAACAAACTCATGAAATGGAGATAGAAATTGGTGACACAGATCTAGTGTAAATACCCTTTTGCATTATCCTTTTAGATGACTAATACAATAACCAATAGAAACTTAATGAAAAGCCCATAATATTTTTGCTGATTCTATCATTTCCTTATATCATTAGAAAGTACATTATTGGAAGTAAACTCAAAAACAACTACATATGACTAGACCGTCTGTACTTTCCTTGAAAAATGAAAAATATATAAGCATTTAGACCATTACAATGCCTTGAAAACTCATTTATATAAGCATGAGTTGCAACAAGAAAAGGGAAAATGCGATGGACATGTGTCCTTTTACAACAAGAAATAGAATAACCTTTTTTAAAATTTCCTCGATAGCTTAACTCAAAAGGAAATAACAAAAAGTAGTTGCAGATGATAGCTGGAGCATCAAATCTTTAATTTTGTCTTTTCTCTAACTTCCCACTATTGGTAAAGCCTTTATTTCTACAATTGCTTCCCATACAACAACCTCTCTCTTTGTTGGCCATTTGCATGCTTTAACTATTACTAATTCACCAACAGTCTTCTGCCACCTGGCATCAATAATCACTTTCCCCTTTATGATAAATCTATTCATTTCAATTTCAATTTTGAAGAGAGAGTCAATAAGTTCATTAAAAGCACACTCATCAATATCTCCTTGAAAAATGGATGCCACCTGTGGCAAGTCTACAATATGGTCAAAAGAATTAGACCATTCATTCAAATTCCTCACTTGATTGCTAGAGTCCAGAATAGAAATAATCAAAGAATAAAAACCACTTGTCAACACTTTCATCTTATTTTGGATTGCTACCAATTTCCCTGTGAAGAACTACAATAGATCTTTTACCTTCTCCATGCCCTCTTTGACAACAATAATGTTATCAAGAAGGTCAAGCTTTTTGGCTAGCAATGGTAATAATCTATCAAAGAACTGCATGTAGGGTCCCCATTGTTGGAAAATTGGATTAAGCCATCCTACTACTTCTTTACACATCTATTCTATAGATTGTAAATTGATGAATACATTATAGGAATGTTGAGATATTCTCTTCAAGATGCTTATTTTGTGACCCAGTACATTCATTATAACATTCTTCTTTGTTGCACTGTTAGATTGGGGAACTTTGGTTTTCACATTAACCACAGGCACACCCCCATAGATATATCTTCTGTTTGGGCTTCTGCTTCTACAATGTGCCTTACCTCTTCCACATATCTAGGTGCATGTTCTACTTTGACTACAGTCTTGAGTTGGTCTTTTACGAATGCCACCTCTACTTCTAGGCTCTGAATTCTCCCTTCCAACTCCTTTATCCTTTGCTTTTGCACATAGCTCAGCTTGAGCTCTTGCTCATATAGTTTTCTAACATCTAAACATTTATTGTATGTAGTAGCTAGCCTATCCTCAATTTGATCTACCTTTGCCTCATTCATGAGTGTAAAGTGTTTGACTAGGCTAGAAATCTCTTTTCCAGTGGTATTGTCCAATGTCTACACAATCATGTTGCCCTATCTAGTTTCTGGTATATCCATCATCTTAGGTTTTTTTGTGTCAAGGGCAACACACCACACTGCTAGGGTCTTTATTTTTATATTGAATCCTGACCCCCTCTTCAATCCTTCACTGCTACTGGCTTCATAGCTGATGGCTTTGTCTTGTCTCCTCATTTGATCAAGAACAAAAGCTCTCTCAATATCCCAATTTGGTACCAAAATCATACCACTCCTATGCACCAACTCCCTGGCCTTTGCAGGGGCATAGTTTTACTATCTGGCTCATAAGATAGCAATTTGTCAACCAATTATTTGTTCTTCTCAAGATCCTCTCCTGGCATGAGCCTCAATGTGAGCTCATTTTACTTTATTTTGTAAAGAAATTTTTTAAATTCTGATGATTTGATGAAATCATCATCCTCCATAAATTTTTCAAATTGGATGAGTCTATCATCCAATCATGATTTTTCAATTTGAAGATCACTAGAGGCTCTTCCTACCTCTGTAGCCCTTTGATGCAGATAATTTTGCCTAATGTCAACAAAATATTCATCATTTCTTGGCATCACTTGTAAAGCCCTACTTACCACCCTCTCTGGGATGTGCATTGTTTTTTGCCTCTTATTTCCCTTTGGCACCCATGTTGAAGATGATGGTTGCTCCTCCTTAATGTCAACTTCCAATTGTACATTGGGCTTAGGGGATTATTTGTTTATAGTTGCCTCCTCTCCCTTTGGCTCATGTGGAATTTGAGACATGATATAATCAAAGTTCTCCACCATCTTTCTCAAATTTCTACAGTATGGAATCTCTGTATAGCAATCTTTTAAATTAGGACTTCTTCTTTCCAAGGCCTCCTCCAACATTCTTATCTCATAGTATTTTCCTAGCAGCTCATCATCCTCCCCTATCGCTACTATGTTAGCAATCAAATCTTTTATACGAATTGGCTTGCTAGGAGGTAGAATGTAACCACTGATGGCCTTAACCTCATTTGTTATGTAATTCTCTGGGTCATACATTCTATAAGGCCCAGTAGCAAATTTTTACTGACCTAGGTACTCACTCAACTCTTCATAGGCATTTTCCCCTGTTTCAAAATCTCCTAGCTTAAAAGTTCTACAAACAAATGTGGGTTTTTGGAGAGAAGGAGGGATCATCTCTTTGTTCATTGATAAAAATTGCCAAAAGAATTCAATAATAACCAATCTATGGGGTAAATACTTGGGTAGAATATGAGGAGGCTGTGGGCATGCATATACTCTCATCAATGTGCACTCCTTAAACAAAAATATGTCCCCCCGGTTGTGATGTAATTTAGTTTTCTCATCCAAAAAGGAGGGTCTAAGAAAAATTTTCAAAACATTTGGGGCCCTAAAGAAAGTATGGTCCACCATTCTCATAATCACAGAATTGAACAAATTGAAAAACACAAGTGCATTTGAATAATGAAAGGTTTTATCCCAAATGCGAGTCCATAGTTGCATAGGTAACTCACCAAATTCATCAGAAGTTTGATCAATGAAGTCCTGGCTGATGTAACAAATGTTGTAATACAGGATTAGGTGCATTAGCAATGAGTAATGATGAAATTTGAAATCTTTCATCTCTCCTTTCTTTGCATTGACAATTTGATTATGCATGCTGTCCATGATGAATGCCACATAATCATATTCTTTTTTGTGAAAGGGTTCTTATATGTCACATGCTATCAGAAATAATGAACCATATACAGAGTCCTTTGCACCATCACTTCCCAAAACTCTGTGCAGTCCATATATAGTATTCTTGAAGTAATTCTTCAACCTGATCAAGGGAAAATGATACCCTACCTTCTTTGGAATTAGCCCTAGCATTTTAACATTGTATGGAATGTGGGGCAACATCACATTGTTCACAAAATATGTCTTATTCTTCCCAAACTTGCCTTCTAAATTTGCAATGTCTATAGGCACATCCATTTGTCCTTCTAATCCAAAACTTTCTATGAAAGAAGTTTTGTCTAGTGCACACAATAAACTCTTGTTATGCTTGTGGAATGTCCTGGTGACTGGATTGTAAGAATTTATCAATGCCTTTAATAAGGCCACATCAAAAAATATCTCTAGGAATATGAAATTTGCCAGGTTTTTGTTCCATGGGTTGCAAACTGGTATGTTTTCAATTTTGTCTTGGTAGAAATACATAAACACATTAAAACCATCAATCCTAGGTCATTTTGCATTTGTGACCAGGAAGTAAGGGTCTTTGAAAATATGGTCATTTTCCAAAATGGCATTGGATGACCCTAGAATAATTTTTAGCCAATCTTTTGCATGCTTGTTTGGTTTCCTAACCCTTGACTTCTTCTCTGTCTTTACAACACCCTTCTTCCTTTTTCCTTCAATTATGACCTTGACAATGTCATCACCCTCATCTTTAACCTCTACTTCTTCCTCAGGAACCTCTTTAACTTCCTTATCAACCATTTTCTTTGCAAATTATATCTCAAACTCTTGCAACCATAACATAGAAATCACAAAGCTATGGACAATTTTGAAATTCTCAAAAAAAAACAAAAGCTCTTCAAAATGGCAAATATTCTGATGTTCAATCAAATCTTTATGGTTTAATCATGAAATCTACCAGCTTTTTTAATAAATTTAGCATGCACAATCTTTAAAACCATTTATGTAGGTTGTTAGCAAAGTATATCAACCACAAAATTTGATCTTGATGTACCTTTTAGTGTTTTATTTTACTTGGCCATGGTGATTTTTTCCTTTTCTTCTTATTTGGCATGACACATCAGCCACTCCCTTTTCAAATTTTGGTCTTCCATTCATACGCTGAGTCAAAACCTTTCAATCTTCATAACCCCAAAAACACACTTAGCAAGCCTTTATGTTTGTCTGGTGATGCTTCAGAAACCTTAAGCATAGAAGCGTTAGGGTTTCTTTAGCACTGTATTGAAATTCCTTTTATGCTCTTACATAGTCACTTACCCTATAGAATCTCAAGCCTCCTCAATAGGTACTTACGTTCTTATGCTTCAAACCTTCCTCATATGAGCATAAAGCCTTTGTTACAACCTTCACTTTACCCTTTACACTGATACACAGTATCACCAGAACCTTTAAAAATATTCTTTACACTTCTATGCTTGCTTCATTACTCGGGACACCATAACACCTTACATATCCATCCTCCAGTTAGATGCTTAAGGCTTTACTCGTGGCATATTAATGCTTTTAACTACTCCTTTATTCTAATTTACACCTCTCTAGGTTACCTCATACTCATAACATCAGAAAGCCTTTATAATTTGCATTCCATTCTTATGTTTCACTTTTCTCGTACCAACGTAAAGCCTTCTTTTCATCTGCCCATTTTTCTTTTATGCTTATATGCTTAGGCTTAGCTTATAACCATGGAGAAAGGAATACAATGGCTCATCATTCATATGGTGACCATGAAATCATAAAGGTGTAATGAGAATTTTCTCTTTTCACTTATCAACAACCCAGATTAAATATCAAAAAAACAAAAAAGAGTCATCTTCGATGATTTTAGGCACATGCAAAATAAAGAACATAAGTCATTTTTCCACGTGGGTTGGGACCATATGACATGTATGATGTGTCACCATTTGATTTTTTCTCATCAGGGCCCATTTGACAACTCAAAAAGTCCCACACGGCATGCTCCCTTTTATAAAATTGCATTATGGTTACTCATGAGTCAAAGCAATGAAGTCTCGTAAACAAATTTAAATTTTACTTTGCTCATATGAGTCCCTTTTACACGTAGAACTATAAAACCACTTCATGTATTCTCATGAGCCATCCTTTATGCCATCTTGGGGTATTACATGCCTTGATGCCACCCAATGTAACATAGGTGCATAGATCAAACCACAATACCTTTCTGCCCCTTCGCTCAATAGTTTACTCATTTTTCCATAAAGTCATCTGACATAGATCCTTTAAATCCTTTTATGCTCACACACTTAATAATTTAACATATGATCAAAAATACCTTTTCAAACTCCTTTCGCTCACCCACTCAACTTATCACTATAGAGTCGTAAGACCATTTCGAAAGCATTAGAACTCTTTACACTTCTTTTCCTAAGGATCAAGTGTATGATCAAGGAACCCCAAAAAAAACCTCTGGACTATTATGGAAAAAATAATCGTATCCTTTTGAGACATGAATTCCTTTACATCTTTACACCCCTTGGTGAAGCATGACCACAAAAACATGAGCATAAAGCATTTCATTCTTACAAAAAACCCTAACACTGTAAGACCGTAAAGAGAGGAACTTAGGCGCTTTACAAATCCTTTTGAAAATTTGAAAAATGGCCTAGGGTTTTTACACACTTAGGGTATTTGAATGACTGTGCCAATGAAAAACCTTGAGAATTTAATAAAATTCAAGCAACATAGGAACCAGGACATGATTAGGGTAACACAAAATTTTGAAAGATTGCAAGAACATAAACCCTAATTTGCAAGACATGTAGATTACATGATTTTTTCACTAAAATTTTAGAACTTCTCTACACTTTGAAAAAGAAAACCAACATACATCATGAAACTCAAATTCCTTATGTTTAATGGCCTTGTAGACTAAATACTTAGAAGGATTTAGGCATGAAGATTAATTCATCAACACAACGTCTGCCCACAACCCACATATGAGATTTTGCAAAGGAAAAGTAGAGACATGCCTTGCTTCCTTCTATAATTTTTGCAAAGATGAAGTGGAGACATGCCTAGCTTCCCTCTATACATACCATATTATATAGTCATTCCTTTGAATACATAAATTTAGAAATTGCAATTACATAAATTTCAAATGTGAATTAAAGTCATGTAAATAAAATTTATCAAAAGGATACGTACTAGGAAAAAAAATTACATAAATATCAAATTCACAAGTAGCATAAATATATTGTTTTGAGAAAATTAAGATGAACTCTTGTGCGACCATGAACTCTGATCAATGCATGATTTTTTTAGTTTGCATTACTAATTAAAAAACTAAAAATGTTATGCATAGTGTGGTAGATGATTCAATGATGTAGAGACATACATCTAAACCCTAGCAGTGATGTGTTCTTTCTATCAAAACCTTGGTATGTCTTGATACATCATTAAATCAACTACCACACTATGCATGCCAGTTTTAGTTTTTTGAATTAGTAGTGCAAATTAAAAAATCCTGCATTGATCATAGATTCTGGTTACATAAGAGTTCATCTTCTTAATTTTCTCAAAGGAATTTATTTATGCTACTTATGACATTGATATTTGTGTAATATTTTTTCCAATATGTGTCAATTTGATAGATTTTATTTAATTGACTTTAACTCATATTTGAAATTTTATGCAATTACAATTTATAAATTTATGTATTTAAAGAAAGGACTATATAATATGATTAGAATCATGTTTAGGCTTAGGGGATTTATCAAGGTTCAAAGGTTAAGCCTAGGACCCACTAAGTCTCTGTAGATAACATTGATGGTTCTTAACTTTGGTTATAGTCATGTTGATTTTGATGCACAACTACATCCTAGATTCAAATTACATCCCATTGATGAAGAGCTCATAACACATGATCTCACATGTAGGTGTACGCATATGTATATGTAAATGTAATGCTTCAAGTTTATGTGGTTTCAAGAAATTTCATATTCAAATAACATAAATTAGGTTTAAAAAAATTTCATATCTAAATCACAAAAATCACATTTTAAGAAATTTCATTTTCAAATCACATAAACTTGAAGCAAAACACATTCTCATCATGGCTCTTAACCTTGGTTACAATCACAATAAGGTTAATGTACAATTTCCTCTTGGATTCAAGTTCCATCCCATTGATGAGGAGTTCATAACACATTATCTCATGTATATTTGTATGTGTATGTGTATGTGTATGTGTATATGTATATGTATGTGTATGTGTATGTGTATGTGTATTCACATGCCTAGGCATATGCATATGTATATGTACATATACTACTTCAAGTTTATGTGGTTTCAAGCAATTTCATTTTCAAATGAAATCAGGTTTCAAGCTACACAATTTCATTTTCAAATCACATAAATCACATTTCAAGAAATTTCATTTTCAAATCACATAAACTTGAAGAAATACACATCCTTACCTAAGTAGTTGTCACTCGTAGGTTTACAACATTTAGTGGTTTTGACATTTTTGTACTTGAATGAGAATATTGCCTTTCATACATAGTCTTAGGTGAAAATGAGTTGGTGTTTGTCTTTTTAACTTTTTAATGATAGCTCATTATATGTATATGTATATGTATATGCACGCATATGTATGTGTATATGTATATACATATACTACTTCAAGATTAAGTTTGATAAATGAGAGGGGGTGAATTAGTTATGTTCAATTATCATATAGTCCCTTCAAACATTTCAATACCAACAAAACTTTACAATCATCATAAGAAATCACTCAACAATCTCATTGAACACTTATAATTAATTTTCACCAAACTGTAAACTCAATGTCTTTGTCATTACGAAATATTAGAATATAACTTTACTATATACCTAATTGTTACATAGTTGTACTAAAAAATAAATATCATGAAATTGAACTTGCAACATAACAACAATAACATATTTGACACCAAGATTTTTAACATGGAAACCCTACAAAGGGAAAAACCACCTAACACTGAAAACCCAAAAAATTCACTCTTCTAAAGTAAGCTCTACTAGGAGCCAACCTTGCTAAAGGTTTACATACACATTTTTGGAAATATAAATGGGAAAGTAATTTCTGAGAGGGGGGGCTAGGTGAATCAATACTAAAACTTTTACCATAAAAATATTTCACCATTCATCCATCTCATAACTTAACAAATACACTGAAATATCTAACTATGTATCACAACCATAGCATAATGCAAATCAACACATGAGACAAAAGATTTTGGTTACCTAGATACCCTCCAAGGTGAAGGTAAAACTGGGGTGGGGATGACACCCACAAATCTTCACTACTACAACAATAAAGTGTGGCCAATTATGGCTATAAAGTTTTGATCATAATCTATAATCATACCATGTGAAAGGTATGCCTTGTTAAAGGCTTACAAGACTGTTAGGTCTTACCTTGATGAAAGGATTTAAACTTACAACTAAGTAGGCACTCTATTAGGAGATTTACACAAGTCTGTTAAGACTACTCTATTAAGAGATTTACCCTATATCACTTCTCAAAATGATTCAATGCTTGATCCTTCAGTTAGCACCTTTTTATTAGATATCAAATATCCTCTTTTTTTGTTATATCTTGATCCTTCTGATCAAATATCTCTTCTCTAACCCTTCACTACTTGTATACTCAAATGACTTTGTTCTTTCAAATGAGTTTGTTCTTATCAACTAGATTTACATATCTAATCCTTCAATTAAGCATCTTCTCCATCATAAATGCCTTCTATCCTCTTAGCATTCTCTCTTCTTCACATATGATACTCCTCTTCATATCTCTCTTACTCTCCCTTAGGGTTTGCCTCTTTAAATAGGCATTTGGAGAAAATCTTAGGTAATTATCAATGACTCTAGTTGATTCTTATTTCTAATTAAAGCTTCCCTTTTTCTTATTGGTTGCATGGGTTACCTTGGGATGCATGATATGACTTGTTCTTATCTCACAATATTGAAAGTTTAAGATTGTTTCATCCAAAGATGGTTTATGTATACGAGTTTGTGTCATTACAAAATTTTATGCCCATGACTAGTTTCTCAACATCAATAGACTTCTAATTCTTAAGCTTAACTATTCTCTCTACTATCATCAACCTCTAAATGGCTTGACATATACTGTTGCTTAGGTCCTGAATGACTCGACACATACTGACATGTCATATCACTTGGCATGTATTGTATGAATGCTTATGCTCGACATGTTCTATTCACTTGGCTTTCTTTGTTCACTCGACTTGCTATGTTCACACAACTTTCTCTATTCACTTGGCTTGCTCTGTTCACTTGGCCTAACTAGCAGCTTAGTCATACTGATGACTGACTAACTCTACTAGATAATGACTAAGTGTTTTGTCACTAACTTTGTGAAAACCACAATGAGATCAATAATATCAACCTTTGACATGAGTGGAAAAAAAACTTTGTCATGGCATATATTATTGTGTAGCATACATAAGTCAGACAATCTATAATAGCTACTCAGTTTCCATACAAAATTTCAAAATCTTCAAAATTTCCTATCTCATTACCTTGTTACTCCCCCTAAGTAAATACTTCAAAATTTTGCACATTGGTTTTGTAACTCCCATTGAGTAGATATTATCAAAAAAATCTTCTTCTTCAAAAACATATTTCCCCTATTGTCTACCTTGACATAAAATCCTCAAAAATTACAAAATCCCCCTTTTTTGAAACTTATGTCATGAAGGGCTATACACTTAAAGTGTATTTATCCAAAAATGTTTTGTGGACTTGCATAATGATTCCCAGTGTGGAATCCCAATTATCTTTAGCCACATCTAAAGATTGAATGTGAATCTCCAAGTTGGTTGCCATGTCCACTAGGCCTTCTTCAGTTGAAAGATGAGAATCTTTCTTCAACAGTGATCCAAAAAATGTGAGAGCTCTTGTTGCAAAACTTTCATGTGAGGGGTCAACATGGACTGGATACTGATCAAAGTTGATTTGATGTTGGCATCCTTAGCTTGCAAGTTGACAACTCTTCCTTGTGTAAGAAGTAATCTCTGAAAATATAATTGATTGGTGCAAGGAGATGTTTTAAATGTAGTTCTAGTATACTTTAGCTCTCATTGCAACCTATCAATATTTTATTGAGTTTGTTGAGTAAAGAAGTCAATGTTACAAAGTTAGTATACAAAGTGTTAGGATTAAACCTCAAACAAAAATAACAATTACATGCAAATATAAACCATATAAGAAAATAATAGATCACACAGAAAAGAACACAAGAAACAAAGATTTAATGTGGTTCACCCAAACCTTGGGCTATGTCCACCAAATAGCAAGTCCAATATTTTATGATCCAATGATTACAATCAGATCACAATTCGTAATCTCTTACAACTCAATACCGCTACAAGAACCAATTTTCACATCACCTTATAAAAAAATCCTTAACCCTAAGCCCTTTTATATAAGTATTAAAACACTTTAGGGTTATAATTAATAATACATGTTGGCCCAAAATCCTAATAAAATAGGGCCCAATGAATTTATGAAGTATGTATAGTACTTTCCTAATCAGTCACCACAAACTAACACAAAGAATATATATTTTCCAATGTTTGCTTCACACTCTCCATCTTTGTTCACAAGTCAACCTATCTAAGTTCTATGGCACTGGGGATTTTATCCATGGACTTAGTGTGAAACCTCTTTTCAAACTATTCCAATAACTTGGCATTAGTCTCTATGTCCTCATCTTTTATCCTATAGACTATGTGTACAAGTTATTCACTGATAGGCTTATTGGTTAATGAATCTAAAATATAAAAAGAATCTACAAAAATATCTTTAATGTCACAAAAAACATGTTTTTGTTTATGCTCTCTCCTGAGCTTTTCTTGCCTTGATTTTTGTTGTAGAGACTCTTTAAGAACTTCCATCTCTTCAAGTATGATCGTTATTGGATTGAACTGTGGCAACACAATCACTTTTTCCAAATTGACATCCTCAAATGATGTAGTGTCAGTACTATTTGGTGTGCTAGTACTTAGTATTGATATTTGTAAAGGTGTTTCTTGAGTACCTAGTCTATGAAGAGTCTAGCTACTCAGAGATGATGTATTAACTAGCAAGGTAATCATTTTCTGTATGAACACCTACTCCTTGGTCTTAGTAGTCATCTTATGTTCTTCTCCTTGTTCATCCTCCTTACGATCTTCAAAAGATTTTAGTGAGGTGGGTGTAGGACTGTCTTCCTTACCCTTATTTTATGCACTTCCATCTTTATCAATTACCACTACTACTAGTATACCTAAGATTTGTAGATTAGGTAGTGATATGTCTAGTGTAGCTAACTCTTTCTCTTTCATCTCAATGAAAAATGTGTTAGATTAATTAGTTGTTTGCACTTATTAATTAAATCACTTTGATTTAATTAATTAAGTTTCCTATTACTCTTGTTTGCTTAAGCTATCTTGTAGGTGCATATAATTAATATTTTATTAATTATATTGTGCAACCTAGCTTTTTTAGGCTTTAGTTTCTTTTTTTGGGTTTTGTGATTCCTTTATAAGGATTCACCCCTTTGTAATTATATAGTTCAGTTATTGGAGCATAATAGATTTTTCTCTTTGCATGTCCATAAGATGGATCTGGCTTTTGGCCTCCATGATTTTCTTCTTGCTTCTGTTCTTTGCTTCATCCATGTGATAGGGTTATGCATGCAAGTGTTCTTGGGAGATTAGTTTTTCACCTAATCTAACATGGTATCAGAGCAAGCTTGTTGCTTGCTGTTCGTGGTTTGTTGAAGCATTTCAGAAACTGTGTTTTTTAAGGGTTTTAGAAGCTTTTTATGTGGATTTAGGGGGGACCTTTGTTTTTGGTCACTTTGGGCTCAAACAGACATCACTGTTGCACTCACAGTGCCCAAAAACCCCAGAACCCATATTAAAATTTGTCCATTTTGGACACCGTTGGTCCAGGAGGCAAAAAATTTTGGTCTGAAAGGACCGTACGGCCCTTGCACGTGTTACGAGGTGAAATTTTTCAAAAAAAATTGCAAAAATAAATAAATTTGTGGTTTTTTACTGCAGTGGTTTAAGAAAACCGTCGGCGGTCACTACGACTACTAGCGGTCGGCGGTAACTGCCTGCGGTAAACTGCCGGTGGTCCTGCTGACCGCAGTGGCTCCTAGTAGCCCGCTGGCAGTGCCTCCTGACCGCAGCGGCTCTTCGCCCTCCCACCACCTAGCCATCGCTCCACTGGTGGTACGGGGGTGGTGGGTTTTTTAACTTTTTATTATTATTTTTAAAAATAATTTTTTCTTGCATTTCGGAGTTCCTGTTGGTTTTTTCTCGATAACTTGAGCATAAGGACGTATTTTTTCGATCCAAAAAATGTGTCAAAAAGTTGGTTCTGAGATGGAGATGCTAGTATAGGTATTTTTGAGTTTTGATGCAGTTTGGTTGCCTATTTTGGTAGTCAAAGCTGGATGTTCTGTTTTGCACCTGGGAGGCATATCTTAAGCATCCGATCTATGATTTTGGACTTCTTTATATCATTGGAAAGCTCTTTTTGTGATCTTTTTAGTGATGCTGGTTGTTGTTCAAGATTCTTCTCCAAGAAATTTTTATTCAGCCTTCTACTTTTTTGCATGCTAGTGAATATCCTAGCTGTTTCAGGTTCAAGGATCGATTTTGTTGCTTCAGATACTTTGTTTTGAGCTCGCCAGACTTTGTTGGAAAGTTGGTTCTATGAGTTATTTAGTTGTAGAGTTTTTTTTCCAGATTCTACTATAGGTTCTTTCTCCTTCGAGTTTTGCACTTTTGCACTCTTGCGAATTACTTGGGTTCTACAGGTCCTGGGATCTCTTCTTCTATTCTTTTGGCTCACTCTTCTTTCTGACTTCCGAGCATTGTATGCCTCTCTTCTGTTGCATTCTTTTTTCTATAAACACACTAAGATAAAGTGCCATACTACATATGTATTTTCATTTCAGTTGTTTTCCTTTGTTTGCCTTCTGATTCGAGTAGTGTCATCCGAGGACACTCGTATATATTGCTTTTTTTGGGATTCATCATATCTTGTGCCTTATTGTACATGCACTACTCTGATAAAGTGCCATGGGGGGTTAATTTTTTTCCTTAGTTTTCCATCTTCCTTTGTCCAAGTGAGTGTCCCTTCCGAGACATTAGCCTCATGCCATGTCTGAGATTGATCACCTCAGTACACACATATGTACTCTTTTGTGCATCATGATCATGGTTCTTTGACATGCAGTTCTTTTTGGCCCACTTTCTTAGTTTCCTATCACCTCTCCCTATTCAACATTAAGGGGGGGTTATATTGTTGGTTCTATTGCTTCCTTGGTTTGGTTGAGTGATCTATGTATTCAGTTTTTGTTCCTACATACTAGGAAATTGCAATGGTTGGCTACCTATGCATTTTGATGAGATGGATCATATACTATATAAAAACTCATTCATCCCTACTTTTGGAGGTCACCTCTTTGATTGATCAGCTCTTCAGACTTTGTCTTCTCTACCTGGTCATGCACTATTTTAGTGGGGGTTCCAGCAGTTTCTTCTGACAGTGTTTGCAGCTTCATGCTTCGGAGATGCTTCTTGCTCTTTTTTGTTCCTTTCTTTGGGACATTTCCTAGATTGGAGGCTTTGTTTCCTTCATCTAGTTCTTTTTCTTGTACTTGGGTACCCGATCAGGCCTTGTTGCCGGGACCCATCTTTTCCTGCTTTCTTAGTTGTGCTAGGTTAGGTTACCCTCCTGAGCTTCGCTTAAGGGGGGGTGTTAGATTAATTAGTTGTTTGCACTTATTAATTAAATCACTTTGATTTAATTAATTAAGTTTCCTATTACTCTTGTTTGCTTAAGCTATCTTGTAGGTGCATATAATTAATATTTTATTAATTATATTGTGCAACCTAGCTTTTTTAGGCTTTAGTTTCCTTTTTTGGGTTTTCTGATTCCTTTATAAGGATTCAACCCTTTGTAATTATTTAGTTCACTTATTGGAGCATAATATATTTTTCTCTTTGCATGTCCATAAGATGGATCTGGCTTTTTGGTCTCCATGATTTTCTTCTTGCTTCTGTTCTTTGCTTCATCCATGTGACAGGGTTATGCATGCAGGTGTTCTTGGGAGATTAGTTTTTCACCTAATCTAACAAAATTTAGGCATTGAAGATGGTCCTTATTAAGATCATCTTTCTTCTCCAAAATATTGTCCTGAAATATTATTTTCTCATGTGACTCATTCTCCTTGACATCTGCAACATGTGGTAGGACAATGGATGTATCTTGTTCTTGTTCCTCAGTGGATGAAATATCATCCTTAGGAGATTCATCAACCCTTATCAATATATGATTTTCACATGGAATGGGTGCATCAGTGGATTCTTGTTGCAATTTGTTGATGTCATTATCAGTGAGTTGATTGACATTTTATTTAGTGTTGTTAGGGATGTCTTCAATAGTTACATAGTCTTGTTGACTCTCTTTCTCTTCTTGTGGAAGATTGATGTCTAGCATATCATTATTTGTGTTCTCTTGTGTGCCTTCTCTTGTTGTTTCTTCCTTCTCTTGCACTATTTCTTTTTTCTCTTTTACTACTTTTGTGGTCAACCCATAGATTGATTTCCAAAGTAATGTACTTTGGGTTACAACCTCTTTAACTTGATTCCTTAAAATTTGAGAATACCTTTAAATTGGAGCAATTTTTTGCTTATCTAGAGCAGGCATAACTTGAGCTAAATTAGTCTCTTTTATTTGCATTTTAGTCATCATGCTAAATTTCCATTTTTTCTCTACTCTCTTATATAAGCTTTTAGGTATTGAATTAGCAATTTCTAATGGAGTAGTCTTCAATGTAGCCATCATATCATATATAGCCTCTTCAATGTTTTTTTTCTCAATTATCTAACTTATCAAAATCAATATGTGGAAATCTTGATAGATCTGGATTATTCTTTACATTGTCACAAATATTATCTATATCATATGAGGGATTGTGACTTACCACTTTGAATTGACTTATGTCATCTAATTCTCTTTTCTCCTCGTTTGATTCATCTTGGCATTTTTTATTGCCTCCTTGGTTTCTTTGTAGGCTGGCTGAGCTCTACAGTATCATTCTTCCTCTTTCCTTTAGATTGTGATTCTTTTTCTAGTGTAGTGGCTGCCCTAGTGCTTGACCTTGTTAAAGGTGCAACAGGCTTCTGATCATTCTTTTTTGGGGTCTTATTCTGCTTCTTACTATCCTTCTATCCTTTTCTTTTCTTTCTTGTTTCCTTAGCCTCTTCCTCAGCTTCTTCCTCATTAGCATCATGGTCTTCACCTAACCCTTGAGTTAATTGTAAAATTCTTTGACCTTGTTCCTCATCTTCTTCACCAAATTGCTCTTTTAGTTTCTTCATCAATTTGTTTTTCTTCCTATCAATGGTAGTAGTTTACAACTTGATAGTTATCATTGTCTTTTGTTATTTATAATTACCAAATGCATTAGCTTTTTTTTCTATATCCTCTATTAGTAATGAAGTGATGGATGTAGATTCTTCATCTACTTTTACATCATAAGATACATGTTTTGGCCATCTTACCCTAGGAATAAGTACTTGTACATAGGTGTAGTTGCGATCTACTAGGAAAAAAATATCATTGTAATGCTACTCCATTAGAGATACATATATTATTGATCTCTACTTCATTGACTTGTTGAAGTCTTCAAAATAACTAGTCATTACTGAGTCAAAGTTATCTCCTAATTGATCAATGTAATCCCCTATTTGTTGGGTAATGGATTGATTGGTCTTCCGTACAAATTTACCAATTGTGGGAAATGTGATTTGCACATAGAAGAATATACAAACAATAAGTGAGAAAAAATTACATGAGGAATTCTTGGCTTTTCTAAAATCTCCAAGGTTTTCTAATAGCTGTTGAAGTTGTATCTCGGTTAGGTCATAATTATGATCCTTTTTGACAATCTTGTGACCAAGGTCTATTGAATACATGGCACATTGTTGAGTAGGCTTGACTGAGAAAACTTGTATGCAATCACACATACTACAAATACAATAATGAGGTCTGTAATTGTGTCTATGGACATTGTCCTTTTGTTCCAGGTAGCTCTTGTAGCCTTTTCAATTGCTTCCTTGGCATCACACCCATGGTCTTTGGTCTGTCTAGGGTAGGATACTTTGTTACCCTATGTATGATCCTCTTTCTGATTTTTATAGGACCATCATCCAACTACCATTTTTTATCATGGATTTAGCTAAAAATTATCTTGGTCAATTCCATCTTAAAATCTTGCAAAAAATCTAGGGCACAGGTTAACCCTTTCTGCTCAACAATTTTATTCTCCTCCTTCAAAATTCCATTGTCACATAGCTTTTGGTATGTCTCCCTGATCTCAAGGTCTCCAACCTCTCCAACCTTGCACATGTAACAATATCTCACATCATGTATCATTAAAAATTTTGATAGAATCATTGACAACATACTTGACGAATCTCCCTTGTATGCTATCTCAAGTATTGCTCAAAACTTAGGAGGTTCATGTACATCATTGCTGATCAGTTGAACATTAGTAACCTCTTTTCCTTCCTTCCTCTCTACTACTGAAGAGCTTTCTACCATTTTAATCTGCTAGGGTTTGAAATTTCACAAAAATAATGTAACTCAACACAAGAAAAATACCTTACAATTTGATGAAAAGTGTTGAGTAGTAGTTGAATCACGTTTACAATCACTTGAATCCTCTTTGCAAAAATTGCCTTGATGCTCTTGATTGTATGGTAGGCGAAAATGATCTAAAAATTGACTATATGGCATTAAAAAATCTTTTTATTTAATGCTTCATACCTATACAACTATTAGCTTGGTTTCCATAGAGCTTACATTGTGCTTAGTCAATACAGATTACTCAGTTATCATAAAAATTATTTCCAATACTCGACAGTGACATAAAAAATCTCATAACAATAGAATATTTCATCCTTCTAATCACTTAATTGTATCTTTATTTTTTCTAATAAATCCTTTTCATACCTTCAATACTTGGAACTAATGCAAAATATATCAAATCAAGTGTCAATTCTATACATACCTTTTATTTCTTAGTTGGGGGTGATGCAATCACCTGATCCATTAGATAAAGTGATCTTATCCTAGATAGAAATGCTGCAAACTTCTTTCTTTCTCCATGTTTTATTCATCTAAATATTTACTTTTTTAGCACCTACCTTACCTTTTCCTTTGTTGAGTTCATTGCTCAGTGCAGGTGACCAAGTTGGGCAATTTCTGCTTACATGATCAACTTTAAGATAACTAAAGCATACAATCTCTCCATTCATTGACTTTTTTAGTTGCCTCTAAAGTGTTTCCTTATGCAATTTTCAACAACATGACCATATTCTCCACACTAGTGACAACTATACCTTGTATTGTAATCCCAATAGTAATAATTTCCATGATGATGTACCTATGTTTGTTTGATTGATGTCCACTTAGGTTTAGATCTGCATTCATATACTTTGTGTCTACACTTTTGATAGTTGTAACAATAACCTTCAAAGTTCTGAGTGTTGATGGTCTTTTTCTACATTCATGTGCCTGATGTCCTTGCTTCTTGCAGTTATGGTAGTGTCCCTTATATTTTTGCTAAGGGTTTTGATTACTAGTATTAATTTTGTAGACAATTGTTGTGTGACCTATTTTTTCATAATGATGACAAGTGGGTTTGTTGTTGTTTCCTTTATCACTCCTTTTCTCACCACTTAAAGATGATTTTCCTTTCTCAGTAGTAGAATATCCCAATCCAACAGTATCTCCATTTTTTCTTGGTGTTCTCATCAGTTCTTCAAAGAACATTATGGCTTTACTCGACCTATAAATTTTTTAAATGAATTCTTTTTCTACTTTCAATTCATTCTATAGTAGGTCATTTTGTGATTTCAAAGTTTCAATCTCAATGTCTTTTTTGTTCAGTTCTTGATTTGTAATCATCAGTTGATTCATTAAATCTAGTTGAGTGTTTGTAAGTTTTTGCACATCTGATGACTTCTCTTCAATTCTATTTTCTAGTAATCTTTTATCTTCTTCAATAATGCCTTTATCTTCCTTACCTTTCTTTTTCAATTCAAATGCCTCACACAACATTACCGATTCAATTTCATGTTCCTTTTTCAAATTATTGACTTTTTCATTTAGGGCATAATTCTTTTCCATCAAATCTACAATTGATGCATCAAACTTTATTTATTTCTTGTCCTTAAACAATCCTCTATTATCTCCTTCTTTATATTGAGTGTCATTTTTTCAGAATGGCTAGATCCTTTCTTCTCCTTAATGATTACTGCAGTTCATCTCTTGCCTCCTTCAATTAATTTAGGACAAGATGTATCATCTTAAAATGGAAGCACTTACATGCTAAGAGAATTTAGCCCTTTGAGTAAGGCATCTGGGTTCATGTCAAGTGCCTTGAATAGGTCTTTGCATGTATTTGGTTGTTTTCCTATGTTTTTACTTCTCTCCCCTTATTTCTAGCCTTTTTCTGACAACTTTATCTGAGAAACTAAAGACTTTGAATTTTTGGGTCAATGATGACCTAAAGGGTCAAGGTTGACCTCGAACCTAACCTAGGTCAAGGATGACCCCAACCCTTACTTAGGGAAAATTTGACCTCATCCTTGACCCTAGGTCAAAATTTCAAGTTCAGGAGGTTTGGGGATATCAGGCTTCGAAAAGTTTCATTTTCCTACTATCAGGTTGACCGCTTCAAGTTTTGGAATGGTAAACTGTTAAATTTAATTTAATCTAGGTCCATTTCTAGGGGCTAAGGTTAATTGGGATTTAATTCTCTAGTGTTGGCCTCTCTAGAAGTTTGTGCCTTAGATCACTGTATAAGGAAGCCTCCTCCTCTCATTTTCTCTAACCATAAGAAGACAAGAACAAGAAACAAGAAGATATTAGAAGATCCATTATTTTCAAAATCAAGAAAGCATTCCATCAAGAATTTTCAAGGAATTATCCAAGCCATTTTCTCCATTCAAGTTCTCTATTGAAGATCAAGGATTCAAGCATTCAAGCCTTCAAAGGGATTTAGTTCAAGCATTCAAGATTCATCATTCAAACCTTAGATATAACTGTCATGGTGGTGTGATCTTCCTTAAAGATCCTTTGTTCATCTTCTAGATCCATTCATTCTTCTCTCAAGGTGGATTCCAAGCATACAATCATGGAGGTTTTGATTAACATTCTCTAATGCTATGTTTAAGCTTTGATATTGACATACTTGTTTACATTTCAAATACAATTGCATATCTATTGAATATCATAGCTTCATTGTGAGATCTAATTTTACTACGTGCTAGCATTCTTTATTTCAATTCCATTTTTAAGGTTGATTCCAAATCAAGGATTGACCAAGGCAAACCACTCATCTAAACAACAAAACCATTTTCCTTGCAGATATAGGTACAAGACAACGAATTGAAGTTTAGATTTGGATAGGCTTTTTGATGAACTTCTGGGATCTGTAAATAGAATTTTTGTCAGATTAGTGCAGGTCAAGGTCAAATTTTTAATGTAAAATTGTACCTAGGGGTAAGATTGTGCTTCGCTATTTGGGTCAAGGTCAACCTATCTTCAAAAGGACAAAAGTTTTATGGGTTTTCTTTGTCTCAACATTTCTAGTCCATAGCAGGTTGCAAAATTTCTCAAAATTGTGAATAGACATAAGAAATAATCATTTTCCAATTTTTTGCTAATTTGAGGTTAGTATTTTCCTTTTATTCATTCAATATTTCAAGTACATACTTTCTATAGTAGATTATAGGATTTCCTCCTTTCTTCATATTCTCCATCATTGATTCCTTGGTGCATTGATCACTTCTTTGTGATTGATCAATTTGGTTCTTTCCTTTTAGGAATTTGGGTTAAGGATAGGTCCTATATTCCTCTTCATACATCATATCATATCATACTCTCACATATTTCTTTGTCCTCTCCATATTTTATTCTATTCATCTATATTTTGATCTTCTAGTTCTCAATAGTCTTTAGCCAATTTGTAGGATTTCATCTTCAAGATCTTCCTCTCAAGCTGTCAAACTTTAATTTCTAGAGAACATGGATCTGATACCAATTGTTGGAAATATAAATGGGAAAGTAATTCTTGAGAGGGGGCGGGGAGCTGAATCAATACTTAAAACTTTTATCATAAAAATATTTCACCATTCATCCATCTCATAACTTAACAAATTAACTAAAATATCTAACTATGTATCACAACCATAACATAATGTAAATCTATTGAAGTTGATAAAAGATCAACCCCACAACTCCCAACAATCACCTGCATGTAAACATCTGACACAGAAAGAGAGAAGAAAAAGCTACGGAGGTTAGAATTCCTAGATCCACATATGAGACATTCTTGATGAGCAATAAGAGAGATTTCTCTTATCAAAAGTGAATTAATAAAATTACAAAGAGATCAATCCTTATAAAAGGAGATCAAAACCCTAACAAGGTAAAACTTAGGTTGCATGATAATAATTAATAAAAGAATTAATTATTATATGCCTAAATTTTTACTTAAGTAAACTAGAGATAATAAGTGACTTAATGATTAAATAAAAATGATTTAATTAATAAGGCAATATCTTATTACTCTAACACTACCCCTTAAGATAAACTTAGGGAGTAGCTAAAAACCTAGAAACTATCGTTGAAAAAAAAAAAAAGATCTAAAAGCCAAGCCAAACTTCTCGTAAATAGAATAGGGGCATGAAGATTTGGAGCTCTGGTACCATGTTGAATTTGATGAAGATTAACCCCATAGCTCCCAAGAATCATGTACATGCAAACACCTGTCATAAAAAGAGAGAAGAAAAAGCTATGGAGGCTAGAATTCCTAGATCCACAGATGAGACATTCTTGATGAGAAAAAAGATAGATTGCCATTATCAAAAGTGAATTAATAAAATTACAAAGAGATCAATCCTTATAAAAGGAGATCAAAACCCTAATAGGGTAAAACCTAGTTTGCATGATAATAATTAATAAAAGAACTAATTATTATATGCCTAAATTTTAGCTTAAGTAAACTAGAGATAATATGTGACTTAATGATTAAATCAAAATGATTTAATTAATAAGGCAATATCTTATTACTCTAACACTCCCCCTTAAGATAAACTTAGGGAGTAGCTAAAAACCTAGAAACTACTATTGAAAGAAAAAATACAGATCTGAAAGGCAAGCCAAACTTCTCATAAATAGAATAGGGGCATGAATCTTTGGAGCTCTGGTACCATGTTGAAGTTGATGAAAGATCAACCTTACAGCTCCCAAGAATAACTTGCATGCAAACATGTGTCATAGAAAGAGATAAGAAAAAGCTATGGAGGCTAGAATTCTCAAATCCATAGATGAGACATTCTTAATGAGAAAAAAGGGAGATTTCTATTATAAAAAGTGAATTAATAAAATTACAAAGTGATCAATTCTTATAAAAGGAGATCAAAACCCTAACAGGGTAAAACCTAGGTTGCATGATAATAATTAATAAAGAATTAATTATTATATGCCTAAAGTTTAGCTTAAGTAAACTAGAGATAATAAGTGACTAAATGATTAAATCAAAATGATTTAATTAATAAGGAAACATATTATTACTCTATCAAAATTAATACATAACACAAAAGATTTTGGTTACTCAAAAACCCTCCAAGGTGAAGGTAAAACTGGGGTGGGGATGACACCCACAAATCTTCACTATTGTAGCAATAAAGTCTAGCAAATTATGGCTTATAAATTTTTGATCATAATCTATGATCATACCTTCAGAAGTGTATACCCTATTAAAGGCTTACAAGACTATCAAGTCTTACCTTGATGAAAGGATTTAAACTCACAACTAAGTAAGCACTTTGTTAGGAAATTTACACAAGTCTATTAGGACTACTTTGTTAAGAGATTTTCCCTATATCACCTGCCAAAATAATATAGTACCTGATCCTTTGGTTAGCACCTTTTTGCTAGATATCATATCTCCTCCTTGCTGGTTATATCTTGATCCTTCTGATTGAATTTCTCTTCTCTGACCCTTGACTACTTGTCTTCTCAAATAACTTTGTTCTTATCAACTAGTTATATATCTTAGGTCCTTCATTTAAGCATCTTCTCCATCATGAATGCTTTCTATCTCTTAGTATTCACTCTTATTCACATAGGATACTCCTCTTTGTATCTCTCTTACTCCTATTTAGGGTTTTCCTCTTTAAATAGGCTTTTGGAGATGATCTTAGGTAATAATCAGCAACTCTGGTTGATTCTTATTACCACTTAAAGATTCCCTTAATCTTATTGGTTACATAGGTTACCTTGGGATGTATGATATGACTTGTTCTTATCTGACAATATCAAAACTTCAAGATTATGTCGGCCAAAAATGGTTTACATAAAATATTGTGCCATTACAAAGTTGTATGTCCATGACTGGTTGCTCGAGATCAATAGACTTCTGATGCTCATACTTAACTATGCTCTCTGCTATCACTCAACCTCTGAATGGCTTGGCATATGCTATTGCTTGGCTCCTAAATAACTGTACACATAATGACTTGTCATATCACTTGGCATGTATTGTCAAAATAATTATGCTTGACATGATCTATTCATTCGACTTACTCTATCCACTCACCTTGCTCTTATCATTCAGTCTAAGTAGTAGCTCGATTGTAGTGATGATCGATTGACTCTGTTAGATAATGACTACATGTTTTGTCACTAACTTTTTCAAAACCAAAATGAGATCAACACACATTTTTATTTTATTTTTTGGAAAAAGTGAGTGTACCACTGAATATATTATTTTTACTAAAACTAGTTCAAGAGCTCAACTAGGAAAAAACTAGAAAGAAAACCCAGCATTGTTGCAATATGTACAAGTATTAAACATCGATATTTACAATGTTTTATATTGATGAACATAATCAAAATTACAAAGTGAAGGGATATTTCCATCAAAATTCAAAACTTTTCAAGTTATTACAAATTCAAAAAAATTTCAACCAAACAAGCATGAAGGTCCCAAACTCAACCAAAAAATACAAAACGATTAAAAATATGCCATTTGTCAAAAAATCCCTCCCCAAAAAAAACCTTAAAACCTTATAATTTTCATTCCTCCATATCTTCACATGAAACACCATTTGTAGAAGTTGAGGTCAAACCAATTTGCAAAGAGTGTCCCCACTCGGAATCCAAACTTGTCACTGGAGCCACTTCCCAACTCGAGCCCAAACTAGTAGTAGCATCAACTGTAGTATTTGTAATTAGGAGGCTCCTCCATAGTAATGCATGCCTCCTCTTGAACATGTCCTGGTTCATGAAATGTAGTCTTGGATAGAGTACCAAGCCAATGCACTTGATTAGTAATCACTATGTCACCTTGCAAATTAGGGCCTAAATCTTGGAGTGCACCTGAAGGAGGCCCTTTATGAATATGATAATCAAAGTTGGATAGGCTTAGAAAATCCAATATAGAAAAACTAGGGTGCCTAACTCTATCTTCCAATTGGTGACCCAAAACCCTTATAGTAGTTTGGAGAGAAGATTTCATGATGTGAGGATTTTATTTTTCAAAGGCTTTATGAAAAGCATCAAACATAACCATGTATTCATGTTGCCTCAATAACTAAGATCTTTGGAAGAGACCACCCACTGATGCATTCCTAGACCAAAGATCATACTGCTGCATGGCATTTACAAGTTTATTTTCATTCCAAAATTGAGGAAGAAGCACTTTCACCACAAAAATTTCTAGCAAATGAACCGAATGTGACAAGTTCATGGCATTTGAAAGAAAAATGGACAAAAAATTTGATGGGTATAGGAAATGTTTCACAGAAGGACATAGAATTGCTTCACCAATTACTTGTTGAAAACCCTGACAAATTGAAGGAGACTTGATGTAGAACATCATTTCCATGGCCCTATCATCAATACATAGAGGCAGAAAAACTTCATTAATGCTAGGGTTAATCCTTATACAATAATTTTTGGGCATTAGAGACCAGTGAAATTGATTGTAGGATTCACACTTGGCACATAACTCCAAAGGTGAAGACATTTTCGAGCAAGGTATATCAAATGTTGCTAAACTCTATCGATATATGAAGCTAAATAAGCCACTGTCACCTTTTATAAAAATAAAAGAAAATATATTCATAGTACCCGTGCAAGATAATAAATATTCACCTGATGTGAATACATATTGATCATATGAAGGATCAAAAACCATGTGAAAAAGTTGCACAATTGATCATATCGATCTCGCCATGTGTAAAAACACCATGTGGCCAAAGAGAAATGAAATCATACCAGGTGATGATAGCTTACATGATGGTAGGAATGATTTGAGTAAGGGGCAATAATTAATAATTAGTACTTAATTCTAACAAACCACAAATTCATTATTAATTAGAATTTGTGTATCTTTGCATTTCTCAATGATATCTAAAAATTGCATTGTGAAATTTGTAAGCCCACTACATCCTAAGTTGGAAAAATAATCTACAACTCTGTTCCCCTCTATGTGTGTAAAAATATGACCACCTGAAGCTTATCGATAGTGTCCCAATTTTTTGTTGTAGCACATACTTAAGTTGCCAAGTTAAGTACAACTTGGTGACAACCATTCACACGATCAACATTGCCCACTCGATCATCACTACCTCGCTCAGTCAACACACCACCACTTGGTGACTGACAAAAACTCGATCAACACACCACCTCTTGGTGCCTAACAAACACTCAGTCATCACTGGCCTGAGTCACTTGGCAAGACACTATGATTGAACAACTCAGTCAACACTAGACCCAAGTTCACTCGGTAAACACTATGCTTCAGTAACTCGACAAGAGCATCACCCTACCTTACTCAGCAAGCATTGAAACTCAACAAGTACTAGATCTTAGCAAGTGCTAAAGCTCAGCAGGAGTACTAGAGCTTATCAAAGACTAAACATTCACCACAATATCATCAATACAAATATGAGTAGAAAACCAATTACTATTGACAATCCACTATCTCATTAAAAATCAATTTTTGCAAATCTTTGTAATGCTCAATGGATGCAGAATGTTGCAATGTAAAAGTTGTGATCCCATTACAACCTAAATTAGAAAGATAATTTGCAACTCTATTCCACTCTCTATATGTGTGTGATAATGTAACTTCATGAAGCTAATCAATTATATTCCAAATTTTTTGAAGCACATACTTAAGTTTCCAAGAAGATGATTGTCTCTTGTTACAAGCTGATATCATAACTTAAAAATCACCTTCTATCTACACATGATGAAAATTCCCTTTCTTGGCAAGAATTAGTCTTGATAGCAATGAATGAGCCTTGTATATGAGCAATGTTAGTATGCTAATAGAAACCAAATTTAAAAACTAAACAAAATTCATAAACTTCAAGATAGACTAAGATGAGCTCTCAATTGAGAATATGAGCCATTAATGGACTCTCTCAATAAGAAGCTCTCTTGTTGAGTAGCGTTATCTAAATGGATAGGATGTATGCTCAATATGCTTCCAAAGGCTTCAATGGATGATTGTGGATTTTTGGTGTGGATAGATGGCTTTAGTATGGATTTGGCTCTTAAAATAGCATTATAACTTTACTTCATGGATTGTGTTATTTTGCAAAGGGGAAGGATCCAATTTATAGGCAAGAGGCTTGAATGATTGAGGGCTAAGATGCAAAGATGGGAAAAAGCTCATGGAGGGATTAGATTGCATGAGAGGAGAGCACATGGATTGTGTTTCCTTACAACCAATCAAGGAGTGACACATGTCACATGGTGAGAGGATGGAGGAAATAGGAAGGATGAGTCAACAAAGGAGGCTCAAGGGATAAAATCTTCATAAAGACCCTCATAATGACTTGTAAGAGCAATAAAAGGGCTTGGAAGAGTCATTTATGGCCTAGTGGGCTTCATAAAGTTTTATGGTTGAGATATTTTGAGGGTGATGAGAGCAATTTCAACTTGGACTTGATTAGGAGGGTTTTAAGCTTTCTTAGGCTTGTGCAAATGATTAGAGGATGGATTAGGATGGTTTAGGATTAGCTTAGGGATAGGCAAGTGGATGGCATTTAATGAGGGTGGGTGAAGGAGGAGATATTTGTTAACTTTGGCTTGGGTTAGTAATTCTTAACCCATGTTTAGGGAATGTGACAAGGTTAGGAGGGGATTAGGATTAGGTTTAAAGACATCTTCTAGAAGAGTCTAGACTTTGGATGAGGATAACGACTTTCTAGAATAGTCTAGAATTTCTTAGGATGAGGATGAAGACTTTCTAGAAGAGTCTAGAACTTCTTAGGATGAGGATAAATTATATTTTTAGGAAATAAATGAAGTTTTATTTATTTCAAAGGTTTGGGTTGAGGAGATATTTATTAAAACTTTTTTAATAAACATGAGGATTAATATTTAATCTTAATTAAATATTTTGAGTTGGGATTAGGGGTAGGAAATGATGGGATTAGCCTTTAATTAAAATTAAAGAAGGATTAGAAGATTTTGGAAGAGGTTAGTGGTTTTAAGGAAATTGGCCAAGTTTTGGGCAAAAAATAAATTTTTTATTTATTTTGGGTTTTTTGGTCAATTTATTAATTAAATAATTAATAAATAAGGAAATAATGTTTAAATAAGATTTAAACATTTTTGGGAGGGATTCCTTAATTAAATATTTTTAATTAAGATAAAGGGATTTAAGGGCATAAAAATTAATTAATTAATTAATTAATTATGATGTCATCAGGACTTTTTCAGAAAATAAAAATACTTTATTTTCTAAAGGTTTTTAGGTGTCTACATTTTTCCTCTCTTTAATGTGATGCCGCAAGTGGCATGGCATCAAAGATAAGAAAATAAGATGCCCAAGGCTAGAGTAGAAGAGGAGAGAATGGACTGTGAGATGCCCCCTCAAGAAGGCGGTGGGGAGAGAAAGCGAGGCTCGACAACTTCTTGAAAAGTACAAGAATCTGAGATGAGCAAGAAGACTCAAATTTTCTTAAGAGAAGAGGTTTGGTTAGCTCAAACTCTCACTACGGGAGAATGATAAAGGGAGAATCAGAGGCACAAGAGGAAGCAAGCTCAAGATCTCAGGGATTGCAGAGGATGAAGGAGCAGAGCGCTATAAAAGGAATCCAGGATGGGGAGATGGATGAGGGGATTAAAAAAGTTGATGCAACAGGATTTCAAAGAGTTAGATTGGCGGAAGATGGGTTTCAGAGATCCCTAGGACTAGGATTGTGGATCTCGAAAGATGAGGCTTGGTGGATTGATTTGGATTGGTGGATCCTTAAGACTAGGATTGTGGATCCCTAAAGCTAAGAGTGATGAGTGATTCAAAGAGATACTAATGCATAAGCTGGGGTAGGAGAGATGAATGCTGGATATGGATGGGGGATAATGGAGATGAAGGAAAACCATTGAAGCTTTTTGAGCGGGGGGATACTTCAAAGAGAAGTACCACCATGTAGTTGAGCACTACATTTGCTATAGGACTGTTGGTTAATTGCCAAGGTTACCAAGAACATCAAGGCCTTTTCACCAAATGTCTAGAGGACTGACGAACTGACTCAAAACAAACACGCAAGGATTGCCCCAGTATCACACATGAATCCCAGAGGAAGCAGTGTGGAAACGACACTGGGTAACCCACAAGCAAAAAAGAAACAAACGAAATACTTGATCAAAACCGTACGCTCAGAGTGCCCCATTTGTAGCATACCATGATATGGAAGATCGTGGCAACCTTGAGGAGGGAACAAAAAGATTATTTGGAAAAGATACTTCAAGATCCAAAAGGGAAGATTCCAAATCAAAAGAAAGTGAAAATCCAAAAGAGAAACATTTGCCAACGAGATGGGTAGGATGAGGTACTAACAGACCAAGATCAGACATGAGGAAAGCTATATCCTACAAGGATCTATTGGAGAGCACCTAAGCTGATGGATCTAGATGAGTGATGCATCTGGCAAGCTGAACTAAGAAGGATAACACTTTGGTGACAGGAGATCTAGCTAAAGGATGTATTGGAATAGCTAACCAAGGGTTGTGCGATGTGTGCAAGATGCTGATCAAGGAGGAACTGACAAAAAAGCTAGATAGATAGAATGGTACTAAGCTAAAGAGGATGTACAAGCTGATGGACCAAGATATTTACAAGCTGAAGCTGACCAAGATAGTTACAAGTAGGAAAAAGCTCAGGATGATAGGATAGCGGGATGGTTCGATGTTGTGCAAGATGCGAAAGCTAAGGGTGGGGTGATAGCGAAAGATATGGATTAGGGAGGATGCATCCAATGATGATGAGAGATTTTGTGACCAAGGATAGCTAGAGGAGCAAGCTGAGATGGCTGGATAGGATGGTAGATAGCTAGGATTATGATGGATATAAAGAGATGACATTGGGTTTGCATGACGATAGCCTAGAGCTAGATACCAATGACAAGGGAGGATGGAAAAGACAAGATCTCCAAGGAATATAGTGCCCCCAATTAGAAGATAACACGTGGAAGGAGGTCTTATGACGGATGTGATAGGATTGAAGCTAGGATGGAAAAAGCTGAAGGGGCTAGGGAGATGGATGATAGCTGAGATGATTGGCTGAAGCTGCATAAGATTAGTGGATGGTGTGAGATGGAAGCTAGAGGATGGAGGATAGGTTCATAGATTGGAAGATGGAGTTGGATGTCAAGAGATGACCAAAAGCATGAGGGTGATAGGCTAAGCTGGGGATGGCAGGATTACGCATGATGCTTGTTTGCCAAGTTTTCATCATGGTACTTGTCCAAGGCGCTTGAATTGCCAAGTTTTCACCAGTGGACGCTTTATTTTTCTTTTCTTTTTTGACTTTTTGACTTTGGACTTAGCTGGAATGATTTTGGCTTTCTTCAGCTATTTTGGCTTTTTTGGGATTTTTCACTGGCTGTTGGAATGTTCAATTTTGTTGCTAGCTGTTGGTACACCGGATGCGTGATTTATGCAATAGATCAGATTAGATGGGATTGATGGTAGGAGATGGAGGGATGAAAATGCTGAAAAGGAGCATGAGATGGGGATGCTTGCAAGAGCAACATTGGCACATGTTTGAAGGGGTGTGAAAAGAGCATATGGGGGATAGATGGTAGATGCAGGCGTGATGGAGGATTTGTGAAAGCATGCTTGGGGATATAGACACCCAAGATGGAGTTAGGAGATGGGGGACATGAGTCACTAGATGGGGGATTAGCAATGGTGGATGCCATTATGCATTGGGTTTCAACTTTTTTTCTTGGGGATCCACATGGTTTTGGATTTTCTTTTCATAGGCTTTTGCATTGTTTTGCATTCTTTGATTGGATTTTGCCTTTTTGGAGTATGTCTTTTAGAATAGACATATGATTGCCTAGGATGTGGATTTTTAGCTTTATGCATTTTGAAGTTGGCATTCACATTGCTATGGTAAGCTTTGGGAAGATGGTTAGGAGAAGCTTTGTGAGATGGAGAGGATATGAAAGAGCATGTAGGGGGATGATGATGGATGATGTGCCCTGATATGTGCCTTTGTTGATCTTGCATAGAAATGGATGGAATAGGATTTTTATGATGGCTGATAGGAGGATGGAGGATGGTAGATTTTGGGACATAGGGACCCAAAATGGATTTAGCGGATGAAGGGGGGATATGGTAGGTTGTTTTGGGTTGCAAAGATGGTGGAGGGGGGATGACATAAGATTTATTGAAGGAGTGATGGGAGGCTGGCATGGTGGGCTTGGAGATAGGCTTGGTTTGGGGGTGTGGTGTACCAACACCTTTAGATGGTGCGCCTTTGGATACATATCCAAGACCATGAAATCCTAGATTTTTTTGTGCAATAATAGGCTCTCTGATTCCTTGCTCTTGTGGTCCTAAACCTTGACCTTGATAATGCCATCGATTGAGCATTTGAACAAGCTGAGGAAACTTTTTGCTTGCAGAAAATGGTAGAAGTGATTTATTAGGTGTATTGCAATGGGAAGATACTGTTCTTAATTCTTCTGCTGAGAGAGGGCCACCGTGGATGAATGTAAGTGAACCAAGAGGGTAGATTATAGATGGTGGAATAGCTTGGATAGGTGGTAAGATGGAGGCATGGAGCGGGGGAGATGGAAGGATAGGATCTTGATGTAGCTGGTGGGATGACAAGATATCTTGTAGTGGAGGAGATATGGCTTGAGGTTTTGGAGATGGAGGAGATGGTGACTGCACTATGGATGGAAGACATGGTATGATGATATCTTCATTTATGCTTCAGGGGATGTCAACATGCTTTTGGGCAGGATCTTGATAGGATTGGTTTGGAGTGGATGGTGCGATAGGAGGTGAAGGGATGGATTCTTCAAAGGCAACGGATGGATTGATGGGAGATTCAGTAGTGGAGATGGGTGAGTAGAAGATGGATGCATAAGGGTCATTACGAGAGATTTGGGAAATGCTTGGAGGCGATGTGGATAGGTTTTGGAGGGATTTGATAGGTGGTGGGATTTTGATGCTTGCAGGAAGTGGAAGGATTTTAAGCAATTTGATGGATGGTATGGGGATGATAGCTATGGGAGATGGAGGTGATATTATATATGGGGAAGCTTCATCACTGACTACTTCACATGGTTGGATTAGATGACATGGCTTATTGACTGTTGGAGGCGGCTTTTCTTGTATTTCCTCTAGGAGATTCCTTGGAGACTCGTGTGTTGGAGGTGGAGGTGGTGGATTGATAGGAATAGATGGTGTGATGAGGGTGGAAGATTGGAAGCTTGGTTGATTGGGTGATGGAGGAGAAGCTGGGATATCAGATGGCATGACTAGATAGTTTGGAATAACTCTTGGATTTTGGGGGATGCTTGGGGGAATGTTTCTAAGGCTTTCAATATACCCGTCATAGTCAACAAGATTTTCATCATCATTGGAATAGGAGGTGGCGAGAGCAAGGACAATGCGACCAAACACATCATGATAGGATTGGTACTTCATGCTTTGATGATGAGTTTGATGGGGATGGGGTCTTGCGTATGGATGAACACAGAAGCTCATGGTTGGATTTGGGTTAAGCACAGATTTTGGATTGGCTAATGAAAGATTTCCTAGGGATAGTCAAAGTTGCATGACAGACCTAAGGAGGATTGGCTGGAGATTTTTGGCTTTCCTGTGGATGGAAGACTTCAAGGGCATGGTGTCAAAAAGTGAGAGTTTTGCTTTCCTATGCACTGGATTGGTGGAGATTGTTTCAACCTAAGAATAGACTAATGATCCTATGGGCATGACACGAGATTGATCACTTGTGGATCCCAACCTTTAGCTCAAGGTGATGAGGGATACTAGGTGACAAAGCTAGATTACCCTAGACAAAGCTCTGTAAGAGGGATAACCTTGGTGAGGCTGGTGGATTGGTCAGATTGATTGGATAGCAAATTCTAGTAGAACGACATCAACTCTCTAAAGGCTTGGGTGTGATTTTGGATTGGGTTGCTAGCTGGCTAGGGGGGATGATTGAGAGAGACTTTGGATTTGGGATTGTTCTATAG
Source organism: Cupressus sempervirens (assembly GCA_028749045.1). Classification (NCBI taxonomy): domain Eukaryota; kingdom Viridiplantae; phylum Streptophyta; class Pinopsida; order Cupressales; family Cupressaceae; genus Cupressus; species Cupressus sempervirens. Next base: position 265,475,542 of record CM053793.1, read on the forward strand.
CAAGGAACTAGATAGATTCAGTTGCAGCGGGGGAGCTTGGATGATTTTCTGATAAGGCAGTGACTACGCTAAGTATGCCTTGAGCTGGGAGATTTTTGCTTTTTTGAGATTTTGACCAAAATTGGCAAATATTCATTCAAAAGATATGAACAAACAAGAAGACAAAAGTTTTCAGCAAGCACGTCAAACACACCAACATCCTAGGAAGCTTTCTACAAGGATGAAATTTGGTTTAGCTAGGGAGTCCTCGATATACGCAAGGTACGTGAGGCCCAAATCCATAAATGAAACCAAAAAGATGTCACACAGCCGAGAGGAGTGGTAACCCACTTCTCCTCTTTCACTTCTCAAGGGTATAAAGTTCCTTGAGGCATAGCCTGAGTGACAAAATTTTGATCCCAAGAGAGGTGTCTTTGGGTTCACCTCCTGATCTTTATACTCCGCCGGAACGCTGGAGTTGAGGTCGTCCCAAGGGGTGATGAAATCCCCAAGCAGGCCTCCTAAAAAGCTAAGACAAGATTTTGGATCCTAATCTTATGCACCCAAGATGGCCTCGAAAGACGACAAGGGGAGAGAAGACTTGGATGATCTTGGGCTAAAAAACATGTTTGTTCTTTTACCAACTGACGCTTAAGTTTTCTGATCTAGACTTTGCAAGCACTCATGTTTAAGATACAATGTTTATTCCAACTTTGAAGCATCGACAAAAATAAAATTGATCGAAGAATGCGAATAAGAAGAAGAGTTAGGGTCAACAAGAAGGTAAACCCGTGCGCCCGGAGGCCCACCACGTCAAGTATCAATTGATTTTTCTTTAAGGCATTCAAGATTGAGTCTGAGTTTATTTTAAGCCCAAAACAAAGGTGTGTGAGATTCGATTTCAAGCACGCGCCCGAAGGCCCTCCACGTCAAGATTTGTCCAATTGTTATGCCCAAATGAAGTGTGAGCGAGATTAATGCGCATTCAAGGAATTTTCTAACTTAGAAAAACCACTAAAAACCCAAGTGAGTGGAGTTTGATTTGCGTGGAGCACTTAACACCCTCTTAGGTGGACCCATCCCCATAGATGGCACTTAGATTGCAACCAATGGTTAAATTGATGGGTGATTAAAGAGGGTGAGTCCAACGACAAACTCACTCAAAGCATTTTTATTTATTTTTTATAACTTAAAAGATTACAAAAATGTAGATTCTTTTTATGCTCCAAAAGATGATTATTTGATCTATAGCATTCAAGATTGGATTTGTTGTTTTAATCATGCATTCATAAAAAAAACAAACTTTGATTTTAATCCATGGCACTCAAGAGTGATTTTAGCAACATGCATTCAAAGACAAGTGATTAAACATTCAAGTTTTTTCCTTTGAGCATTCAAGATTGAGATTTTTTGTGTTGTTTTAAGAACTTTGAAGTGCTTTGTTTTAACCTTAGATCATTCAAGATTGTTTTTGGACTCAAAAGTGAAAATGACTCTTTGGACTTTGCTTTTCATTCAAGATTTTGTGTTCTAGTTTGCATGTTTTAAGCCCAAAAATGATATTCCTAGATTGTTTTGATGCATGAAAAACCTAAGAAACATTCAAGATTTTGCAACAAGACATTTGTTTGGAACAAATAACAAAGCTTTTTAGGACAATTTTGGCAACCATTCAGGACTCTTAGTTTTCATGAGATTTTTAAAAGAACTTTAACATATTTGCAAATGAAGTTCATTTTATCCTTGATTGATGCTTTGAGTTTGATTTAGATTTTAGTGTGCACTTAGTGTTGATTTTGAACCTTTTGAAATGGAAATTTGAAGTTCTTTTTAAATTCCCAAAAATGAAGTGTTCCTAACTTTGCATGAATGCATCTAAAACCTTAATGTTGCAAGGATGCAAATGATTAGATTGGTTTAGTTTCACTTGTTAAAAGATTTTTTCTTTTTTGCAAATTTTTAATTTTTTAATGGATTTAAGTATGATTTGGGGGTTCATTTTAAGCACTATAAAGAAGTGTGTATGATTTTTCTTCCTTAAAAAAAAAAAATGGCCAAGATCTCCCACAAGAAGAAGAAGAAGAAGTAGATGGAATAAGAAGAATATAGACAAGAAGAGGAAGAAGAATTCCAAGTGCTTTGTCCACCTATAAGCTTGAAAAATCTGCAAATACTATGAGATAGACTATGAGTTCCTTTTTCTTCTTCATGCTCATGTGGACCTACAAAACCAATTTATAAAATCCTACCAATCACAAAAACAAGAAAAATTAGCCAAAATTAGAAAATGACATACAAAACTTGACTAAAAAAGCTAATGAAGATGACCCATGCGGGGTCCCACCGGGCGTGCCAAAATGTATATGAGCAATGTTAGTATGCTAATAGAAACCAAATTTAAATAAAGCTTCTACAAACTAAAAAAAATTCATAAACTTCAAGATAGACTAAGATGAGCTCTCAATTGAGAATATGAGCCATTAATGGACTCTCTCAATAAGAAGCTCTCTTGTTGAGTAGCTTTATCTAAATGGATAGGATGTATGCTCAATATGCTTCCAAAGGCTTCAATGGATGATTGTGGATTTTTGGTGTGGATAGATGGCTTTAGTATGGATTTGGCTCTCAAAATAGCATTATAACTTTACTTCATGGATTGTGTTATTTTGCAAAGAGGAAGGATCCAATTTATAGGCAAGAGGCTTGAGGGATTGAGGGCTAAGATGCAAGGATGGGAAAAAGCTCATGGAGGGCTTAGATTGCATGAGAGGAGAGCACATGGATTGTGCTTCCTTACAACCAATCAAGGAGTGACACATGTCACATGGTGAGAGGATGGAGGAAAGGGGAAGGATGAGTCAACAAAGGAGGCTCAAGGGATAAAATCTTCATAAAGACCCTCATAATGACTTGTAAGAGCAATAAAAGGGCTTGGAAGAGTCATTTATGGCCTAGTGGGCTTCATAAAGTTTTATGGTTGAGATATTTTGAGGGTGATGAGAGAAATTTCAACTTGGACTTGATTAGGAGGGTTTTAAGCTTGCTTAGGCTCGTGCAAATGATTAGAGGATGGATTAGGATGGTTTAGGATTAGCTTAGGGATAGACAAGTGGATGGCATTTAATGAGGGTGGGTGAAGGAGGAGATATTTGTTAACTTTGGCTTGGGTTAGTAATTCTTAACCCATGTTTAGGGAATGTGACAAGGTTAGGAGGGGATTAGGATTAGGTTTAAAGACATCTTCTAGAAGAGTCTAGACTTTGGATGAGGATAAAGACTTTCTAGAAGAGTCTAGAATTTCTTAGGATGAGGATGAAGACTTTCTAGAAGAGTCTAGAACTTCTTAGGATGAGGATAAATTATATTTTTGGGAAATAAATAAAGTTTTATTTATTTCAAAGGTTTGGGTTGAGGAGATATTTATTAAAACTTTTTTAATAAACATGAGGATTAATATTTAATCTTAATTAAATATTTTGAGTTGGGATTAGGGGTAGGAAATGATGGGATTAGCCTTTAATTAAAATTAAAGAAGGATTAGAAGATTTTGGAAGAGGTTAGTGGTTTTAAGGAAATTGGCCAAGTTTTGGGCAAAAAATAAATTTTTTATTTATTTTGGATTTTTTGGTCAATTTATTAATTAAATAATTAATAAATAAGGAAATAATGTTTAAATAAGATTTAAACATTTTTGGGAGGGATTCCTTAATTAAATATTTTTAATTAAGATAAAGGGATTTAATGGCATAAAAATTAATTAATTAATTAATTAATTAATTAATAAATGATGATGTCATCAGGACTTTTTCAGAAAATAAAAATACTTTATTTTCTAAAGGTTTTTAGGTGTCTACAAGCCTCAGCAATATTATTAGTTCCTATGGGTAAGGTTTCCTTTATAATTGCAAGCACTTTACTAGTGCAATCTCTAATGTATGCTCCTAGTCGCACTTGGCCTAGATTCCCTCTACATGCCCCATCAAAATTGAGCTTGACAAATCCAGGCATAGGAGGTTTCCACTTAATTGTAGACCTATTTACACTTGTTTGTAATGTTCTAGATGGACCACATCCTAATGGAATAAATATTAATTTCCATTCCTGAATGATACCTCCTTCCCAAGAAGTGATAACTAGACTGAATTTACATCTATAAACACTTGCATTAGTAACTTCTAAAATCAAATTTTCAATGATTTGGAACACTCTATCTATAGATGATACTTCTTTTCTAAAGATCCTCTTATTTCTTTCCCACTAAATTGCCCAAATTGCTAATGCAGGAGCACATTTGCAGATCCCACAAACAAGGCATTAGGATAAAGAACTGACTAGGCCTAAAAGATGTCCCAAATGTTTTTTTGTAATGGAGTAGAGTAATTTAACTTGTTTAGAAAAAATGTCCAACATTGATATGCAAACTGACATCTTACAAAACAATGATCAACTAATTTATACTCTTCTTCACATAAAACACATTTAAAAGGAGTAGCAATACTTAATCTAACCAACCAATCACTTGTTATAATCCTGTGTTTTATTGCTAGCCACACAAAGCACCTAGACTTACGTAACACTACCTTGTTCCAATAGAACATGAAGGCTCAAGAAGGGGATTTTACCAAATCAACTTGTTGGAGAAGTTTGTATCCTTCTTTAATTGAATAATTACCATTCTTAGCTAAGTGTATCCTCATTCTTCAACATAAAAGGTTGTCTTTCTAAAAAAATAGATTGAAGCTGTTCTTTACACTAAGTATCTAAAGGGAGGTGATTTGGGTCTTTCCATATTACTTTCCTTGAAAAAATACATACTACATCCATAAAGTGTATAACAAGATTACCTCACTTTGCTTCTGTGACTGACACAATTTTTTGAACATTTGACATTGCAATTAAAGGAGGTTGTCAATTCCAAGAATCACCCCAAAAATTGATCTTATCACCACAATTTAATTCCTAGGAAATGTACTTAAGAACAATGTTTCTAGATGCAATCATGAAATCCCAAATAGAAAACCCCTTAGGAGGATCCAACATGGAGAATATTTTGTGTGGATCATTATTATCTAAGTATTTTTGTTCCATTATTTGACACCATGCTGACTGTGATTTAGTATACTTATGCTTAACCAACTTACCTCCAAATGCTTTATTTCTTGTTGTTAGGTCATGAATTCCAGCCCCTCCTAAAGTAGGAATATGTGCCATGTCTTGGAGAGAAATAAGTGGAAGTTTCTTTTCATTTGTCATATTTATAGCCCATAGAAAACCCCTAATAAGTTTTTTGAATTTTTGAAATGACTAAGGATGGTGCCTACATGACTGCCAAATAGTAGTTTGGGATTGCAAAAAGAATTGAATTAATAAGCAAGATTTTGCCTGATAATGACAACCATCTTACTTTCCAGGAGACAATTTTACTCTTAATTCTTTTGAGGACACAATCCCAAAATCTTTTCTAATTTGATCCCATAAAAAAAGGAATCCCAAGATAGGTGGAAGGTAAGAAATCCTTAGAAAACCCCAAAATATGCACTATATTGTCTAATATAACATTTTTTGTGTTAAATAATAATTTTTTTGACTTTTGAGGGTTAATTTTTGTGCTAAAACTTCTGAATATTGCTTTAAAATCTTGTTTATCTGCTTAGCCTTTGAAACTAGTGAAGTACCAAATACTAATGTGTCATCAAAAAATAAAGAATGCATAATAGAAATTGATGTACCCTCAATTTTTCCTCCTTTCCACTTGTTAGATAAATGGTTGTACTTAATAGTCCTGCTAAGGGCTTCAACCATGATGATAAATAAACCGAGTGAAAGAGGATCACCTTGTTGAACATCTTGCATGGAAGGAAAGAAGCCTAATGCTGATCCACTAATAATAACTAAAAACTAAGCCCCCTAAATGCATGCTTAAATCCACTTACACCAATGTTTAGAGAAACCCATTTTTTGGAGAGCTTGGAAAATAAATTTCTAGAAAACTTTGTCATATGCCTTTTGCACGTCTAACTTGATAACAAAGTTGGACAACTGATTACTATTGATGGAATGGACTTCGTGAGCTACCAATGTAGCTTCCATTATTTCTATACTAGGAACAAAGCCACCTTGTTTGGGAGAAATTATAAATGTGAGAATTTTTTGAAGTCACAAGTAAATAGCTTTAGTAATGATTTTGTATGTCATATTGCAAAGTAAGATTGGGCAGAAATCTGCAAAAGTTTTGGGCTCCTTAGTTTTTGGAATGATTGCAATGTTTGTAGAGTTGAAGTACTTTAGCATAGATTTAAACTTTTTGGATTCCTCAATGGCCACTAAAAAATCCCAACCAATGAACTCCCAACAACTTTGAAAGAAGAGAGCAGTAAAACCATCTAGCCCCAGTGCTTTGTCTAGGGGGAAGGAGAAGGCAACTTCTTGGACTTCTTGAATGGTGAACTAGGCCAAAATATTATCATTCTCCATGGGGGATACCATTGTAGATATATGCTGAATGAAATACTCAACTTGTGAGGGAAAAGGCGATGGATGATCTGTTGGTGCAAGAAGATTTTTCAAGAACTTGACACCTTCATCTTTAATTTGCTAAGAATTAGTTAAAATATTACCTAATTCTGAATCCATAATTTGAAAAATTGATTTAGCTGCTCATTTTTGCTAGGTAGAAGCATGATTTTTTCTTTTTTTGTGTTTTTGTCTCCTTGTTGTAACCATACTTCCCTAGACTTTTGTCTCGAATATTCTTCCTCCCTACTACACAATTCCTCCTATTCATGGTGAAGATATTTTTGCTTAACATAAGTATCATTATCCATTCCATACTAAAATATGTAGCAATGAATTTCCTCCAATTGAAATTTGACAATCTCTTTCTACTTGAAAACATTCTTAAAAACTTGTTGATTCCAAATTTTGATCTGCTCTTTGACATGTTTCAATTTGTTGGCAAATTGATGCATTTTAGACCCAAGAACAAAAGGAGCACTGATCTACCATTTTTTTAAAAGGGGAAGAAAGTGTGGATGAGACAACCACACACTTTCAAATTTAAAGGATGAGTTATGCTAAGTATGATCTAGAGATGCAAATTGATCAATGTTTATGGAAATTGGAAAATAATCAGATTTTGGCAAAGATAAAATCTCTGAGTGAAAACAAAAATTACCTAATTTCCATTCATGAGAAAGAAGGAACCTATCCAATCTAACTACAATTTGTGCAAAGCTAGACCTCCTATTTGTCCATGTAAACTTTCCATTAGAAGGTTGAATATCCATTAAGTCATTGTTGTCAACAAATTGAGCAAAATCCTAACTAATTTTAATGCGAGGGCAGATGCCACCAACTTTCTCATTTTGATTCAAGATTTCATTTAAGTCACCACCAAGAATAACTTGGTGAGAATTTTGAAGCTGAAGTAACATTGCTAATTTATCCAAAATTTTCAACTTGTCTTGAATAGAGGTCATACCATAAACATTAATCAAGGTAAAATAAATATCAAAATCTAATACTTGCAGCATTTGCCAATTTGTGTGTTGCTAAATAAGATGTCCTTGTATTGTTAATGGATTCCATAGGACAAAAAGACACCAAAAGCTCCGATGCTGGGAGAATGCACTGAGGACCACCTTGGCCATTTGGCCATGGTTTTTTGGAATGTATCTTGTGATAATTTTGTCTCTTGTAACAACACACTATCAGCTTTTGTGGATTTAATAAACTGGTGAATCCTGCTTCTCTTGTTAGAGGCATTTATGCCTCTGACATTCCATGAGATAATTTTCATTATTGACAAGGAGAACAATTTTTTCTCCTTGTCACTCACCTATTCACTACAAATTTGACATCTAGCATGGTCTGAATACCTGAGGCAATCTCATTTCTAGTCTTTGATCCCTTAGGACAACCTCTTGATTTCTGTGTGTTTGAATTCTATAGATGAAGAGAGGGAGACTAAATAATTGAGAAAGTTTGATGAAGATCAAAACTATTTAGATTATTCTGAGAATGAGATTCAAATTGATCCTTACAAGTCTCAGGATCCCTCAAAATTGTCTCTCCAAGTTGAAAATCTAACTTATCGGCCACTTGTTGAAAAATGGAATCCTTAAAACTATTTGGAATATTCTAAGATTGAGATTTAGGTTGATCCTTGCTAGTCTCAGAATCCCTCAAAATTGTCTCTTCAAGTTGAAAATCCAAATTGGTTGCCACTTGTTAAGAACCACACTCCTCAACACCTAGTGGATCCTGATCAATACATGATTCTGTAAAAGAAACCTTTTTCTCCACTTGACATGTAGTTTCAACAAGTTCTATAGTCTTTCAACTAGATACTTTCTTTAGGGTGATTTGACTATTCCAATACTAAAATTCTTTGAGCAACACATCAAGATCATTATTTTCCTGATTTTCTATATTGAATCCTTCTTCCTCTACTATACCAAATATTATATTATTAGCAATTATATATACAATCTGATCTCCAATTTCAAAAGTTTTCCAATCAACGTACTAGCTCTTAGAAAGAACATTCCTTATTTTGTGACACACTAGTGGAAAATTTGAATGTGACTACTCCAAACCATCCAAATTTGAGTGATGCAAAGAAGGCTTCAGAGACAGGAGATCATGAGAAACCTTCAGCCCAACTAACAAGCATTGGATAAAAGGAAAAATCAACTATAGAATCATAGAGAGTTTGATTGCTGTGGAAGAAACCAAACTCTAGTTTTCGATTGGAGGATTAAAAATGAACTTGGTGTACACATAACTTAGGGTCTATGTTATAATTTGGATAGACTTCCTATATGTTCTAAAATGAATGTTGGCATTAAGTATTAAAATGACCCAATCTATCTTGAAACTTATGAATTGTTTGCTCATCTTGAATTGTGATTGACTGGTCCCATAAACCCCATTGAGAATTTATAGCCAAATGAAAAGGAAGAGGCTACCACATATCTAACAACAAAAAGACTCTCACTTCCAAATGTGGGTGATCATAAGGTATAAGATCATGTTTGAGGAAGATTCCCAAATTGTTTGCAAAGATTTCAATAATCTAAGGATCTCTATACTCGAGAGGTAAAGAGGGAAAGGAAATCTAGTGTGGCATAAAGGGGATTTTAAGAGATTAAGGTTTAAAGTTAGGAATCCAAATCATAGCAAAAAGCCCAAACCCACAACAAAACCAACCTTTTTGCTTATGCACCAGATCTCTAGATTCTTTTGAAATAAAAAATAGCTACAAAACATTTTGATTCTGAATCAATATAGAAAATTTCCCTTAACTCTGGCCAAGATGAAAGAGAAAAATATTTAATAGTAGAAAAGAGTAGAGAGTTAGAAGAAAACTTACCAATTAATGTAGTTTTCTAAAGCAAATTGATAGAGTTTTGTAGCATATAATTTGGACTTGTAATTGTCAACCTATCTATAGGTTGCACATGAGAATCATTTGAATTGGGAATGACCACTTGCTTCTTTCTCCATACTTGGTGAATTTTAGTTGGTTTAAAGGGGGCCCTAGGTGGATCTTGAGTGAAATTTTTAGGTACCAAGGTACTAGGAATTGATTTAAAGCCATCCATACCACAAGATTCATCATGAGAAAAATCTGTAGGGAGAATCATTATTTCCTGACCCAAATCCTTTGCCCTAGCTATGGCCAATCGAGGTTGATATGGGGGACCTAGAGGAAACCCTTGACAGATATTGAAAATAGGTTGTTTGTCTTGATGAAAATGATTAGAAACTTCATTAAATCCATTCTTTTGGCTTTGATTTGATTGACCCCTATTCACTAGAAATTTGGATTTGTTCCCATCCTGTAACAAAGGTTGTTAAAGTTTTTTTGAAGTTTGCACTAATGATTCTCCTTTTTCAAAGGCAAAACTTTGCCAATACATGATTTTTCCCCAAGCTCCTACTATTAGAGATCATGAAATCAAGGATTAACAAAGAAAGGTTTAACTGGCTGGACCACTGCTATCCCTCAGAATATTGAGTTTTCGCCTAAACAAAAATGAGTTTCCCTAAAATGATAGCACTAGAATTGCAAATTATCATGATCCTTCATAGCTAGTTGCATGATAGGTGTCGAGGAAAAAATACTAGAAAGGGCATCAAGATACAGTTGTTGCTTGTTTTTGAAAGCCCTAGATTTTTTGTATTCCCTTTGAATATTAACCCCTGAGCGAAGACCTATTTGTACACCTACTTCTGTATTTTCTTACGCACCTGAACTTGCACTTATGCTAGCACCTGCCCCTACTCCCACATCTGCACCAGTACCTACCCCTGCTCCTGCCTTTGCGTTCACCATCACCATCTTCAACTTGATCAACACACATCATTCATGTGACCTTGTTATAGGATTTACACCAAAACATGTTAATTTATGGAGGTGTAAACTAGATATTGACAGGGTGCCGGGGGGGGGGGGGGGGGGGTGTTTGGTGGGTTGAATCAGAATCCTTAATACTTTAAAATTTTCACAGATTCTTCCACATCTATTACTAACATATGCATGTAAAATTTCTAATGTAAACTTATTGTAATCATCTAAATCAATTCAATCATATACATGAAAGTAAACCAAATAACACAATATTTGTTACCTAGAAACCCTCCAGGGTGAAGGTAAAACTAGGGTGGGGATGACACCCATGAATCTTCACTACTACAGTAATAAAGTTAGCCAATTAAGATTACAATGTTTGACCATAAAATATGATCGACCTTGTGCCAAATCTTTCCTATTAAAGACTTAAGAGATTGTTAGGTCTCACCTTGTTAGAGGATTTAACACTTACAACTAAGTAAGGACTTTGTTAGAAGATTTACAAATATTTGTGAAGACCACTCTATTAGGAGATTTTCCCTAATTCAAGGCTATTAAAACTAATTCACTACCTGACTCTCAATTTGCTTGGCAAGCTAATTTTGAGTCTTCTCCTTACTCATTGATCCTCTTCTCTGATCTGATATTACTTGTGTTTCCCTTTCACTTCATTGCTTATGAGTGGGTCACTTGTTCTATTAGATGATAACATAATCATTGAATGACTTTGGATTCCTTAATCCTTTATAGTATAATGTATCATGTTTGCATATATACTTCTTTTCTTCTTCTCTCTTGTCAAGGATATCATAAAAGTTAAGATCATCACTATTTAAATATTTTTGTATAGATTTTTCTAGATGGTTCCATGTTTTGCATCTTCATTTTGATCATTGAACATATTATATAGGGATATGTGATCCATTTCATGTAAACATTCTATAACAATCTCTTCAAAAATTAAATAATCCTTCCAAGTTGGCTTGATAAAGTTTTTGCCTCAAACTCTATTCCATTTGTGACTTTTATATAATTTTGCATTGCTTGATCTTTACTGTCTCTAATGTTTGGCACTATTGTTTCTTTGCATTTTTGTTTCTCAGCCTTTATTAACCTTTTGATGTTTGGTATATATTGTGCTCAAGACATATTATATTTCTCGGTACTTGCATACTTGGAATTCACTCGGTTGCTAAGGAGTTGCTTCGTCGCTAATGAGCTCGGTACATGTATAAATTTACTCTGTGACCATACACTTACTCAGCTCCTATAGAGTTTCTCAGTACATACTAGATTGTGTGCATCATTTGGCCTATGTAGAGTAGATTGGTCATAGTGAAGACTATCTGACTCTTCCTTGTAAATGACTATGTGGTTGACACTAATAGAAAATAATGGTTAGAGACACCAACAATCTTCCCCTTTGAAATTAGTGTAAAAATCATTTTGTCATATTTACATCACTTTGTCATATTGAAATTTGTACAATACAGTTTGATAAAAATGAGCTCCCCCAAAGTCTTATGACTTATGAATAATGAATAACAAATCCATTTTAACTTTATACTTCACATGCATACATTTCTTTCCTCTTTGTCAATTCTCTTCTCTTTCCCTTATAAATCTTTTCATTTCCCCCTTATTTTTGAAAACTACATTTCACTACTACTAGGGTTGAATGTGTTGAAGTAATCCATACATTTCAATGAAATCCTTGTGAATGCTTGTAATCATGGCGAGTGCATGATTCCATGTGGTTCTTTCTACCTCCAAAATTTGATTCTTCAGTTGTAGTCTTGCAGCTAAATCAATTAAACTCTCAGCCACTGATAAATTGTGATCTTTTGTGATAAGATCCTAGGTTGTTTTTAGTTCTCTCTACATGACCTCCAAATGAGGTATCATCATTTCCTAAATTGAGATCAATTTAGATCTCATGTTGCTGTCATTTACCTAAATTTGGGCCAATGTACCTTGAGCACTCAATAGACTATTATAGTGATCAATGGTGGATCCCGCTGACTTTAAAATAATACTGTTGGATGCCTTCATCTCAACTTGAGTCTTATTTAATTCTGCCCAAATATTATGTGTAAACCTTGACATATCTAACAAAATTGTGTACAAATTTTGTACTCTTTCTATATGTTCAATCATAACCTATGCTTTATCTTGTAATAGGACATTCTTCTTAGCAATAGTTATGGAAACTTTTTCCACAACCTTGGTTTCAAATTTTCTTGTTGACCAATTCATTAGCTTCCCATTGGATTCTAAATTTTCAGCTTTTACTTGATCAATTATATTTACAATTTGGTCAATGATTGGTGTCCCTTTATCAATATTTTGAATGTCAAAAGCATAAAAAAAAAAAATTCTTTACATCTTGTAATACTTGTTTCTACTTTAGCTCTTTCCATAGCTCTTCTTGTCTCTTTTTCTTCTTCAAAACTTTTGGTAGAAAAATGTTTTTCTTTAAGGTGAGATTTTCTAGATCAAGTTATGGCATCTTAAAAATTTCATCTAGACTAACCTCAATATCTGGTGAAGCATCTTTTATTGCTTTTCTCTTCTTGTTTAGTGAAGGGGTGTTGTTGACCGACACCATCTTAGGAGTAGGTGAGGGGGTGTCACCACTTGATCTTGCTTGTTTATCCATGCTTGAGATAACAATAGTCACACTTGGTTAAGCCCTATTTGATTCTTTTCTTTCCTCAATATGAGGTGCTAAAAAAATCTTATCATGTTCATTTGTTTCTCTATCTTCACCATCTTCCTCTTCATTTGTGAGCCTTGACTGCTCAACTTTTGGAGTTTCAGGGATGTCAACATGTATTGGAGACATGTTTCCATGTGGACTTGACACACCTAAGCTTTCTCCATTGGTTTATTCATCATCAATGTTTACAATCTCTACCTTCTTTGTAGTCAACCCAAAAAAGCTCTTCCACAACAACTCACTTTGTTGTCATACAACTTCCTCCTTATTTATTGATATAAAACATGTTTTATAATTTGGGACAAATCTATTCCTACACTGCTCCAATATGTGTCCTTTTGATCTTGTGATAGATTAGGCATAACTCTAACTAATGTGTTAGTTCTTATCTATTTTTCCACTTCCTCTGCCTAATGCCATCTTCTCTTTTGTCTTTCAAAGAGATCTTGAGATTACTATGTCTCTATTTCACTAAGATCTAACTTGAAATTTTACATCATTTCTATCATAGCCTCCTCAATCCTATTCTTATCATCATTATCTAGTATATCATATTTCAAAAATCTAAAACTAGATAAGCCTAGAGATCTTTTTATGTTTGAATGTACCTCATCAATAGAATTTTGTTTCCTCTAAGGTGGTCCTCTGACCAATCTTCTTCTTCTAGTTCTAGGTGCACTCAACTTAGTAGTCTTAGTTAGTATCTCTTTTATAGACTTCTCGACATTAGCAGTTGCCATGGTCCTTGGCATAGTTGGTGGTGAAGGTTTCACTTCCTATTTCTTCTCTTTTCTTTGAGCCTCCTTTCTTGATGGCATGTCAACAACTAGGGATTTACCATTTTTCACCTTCTTCTTCTTCTTCTTCTTCCTCATCACCACTATCTTGTTCTTCATCTTCACCAAGACCTTGTGTATTTTGTAATAGTTCATTGTCCTTGCCTAGGGTGCCTAGTTTAGCTTCTAGGTATTTAATCTTCTTCCTTTTCTTCTCTTTGGAAGCTATCTTGATGCTTATAGCTATCCTTACTTTGGCTTCCTCATATGTTCCAAAAAGTTCAGCCTTGACATCTATTTCTTCTTTTAATAGTGCATCAATGTTTACACTTACAACATCACTATCTATCTCATATTCAAAGCTTTGTAACCATGCTTTCCTTGACTTAACTCGTTGTATAAATGAGTTGTCTATGTTGACAAGAAAACATATGTCACTATAATATTTTGTGACTAGTTCTTTTGGAATTCTCATTCTCTTTTTCATCCTTATATTGAATTCATCAAGATAAGCATTCATTGCATTTTCAAAGTTATCTCCTAATTGAGCAATAAACTCATTGATTTGCATTATCACTAGTTTTTCTTGTTCCCATAAAACATTACCTATACCAAGAAAATACTTTCAGATATAAAAGAATATACAAACAATTAGGGAACGAAACTTAAAAATTGAATTCTTTTCCTTTTTTATTGATGACAAATTTTTTACTAGTTTTAACATTTGTAGCTCGACAAGATCATGCTCATGACCTTTCATCACAATATTCCATGTTTGGTCTACAACCATACTTGACACACTATTCAATCTACTTGATTGATAGAATTTGTTAGCAATGAATCTCACTGAAAATTCTATAAGTGGATTAGAGATGCTTGTCATAGATAGACCATGTCCATTCCACTCAGCTCCTACATTTGCCTCAATTTCTTCTCGGGTCAAGCATTGCATGGTTTTCTTCTTATCTATGGTTGGGTAACCTATAACCCTATGTATCATTTTCTTTATGATCTACATTGGTCCATTTTGTAACTAATACTTCATATTATGAACTCTGCTAAGGATAACTTTAATTCGTTTGATTATTAAATTCATTATAAATTATAGGGCACGAGTTAACCTTTTCCTCTCAACAATTTGAAACTTATCCTTCAAAGTTCCTTCATTACACAACTTCTTATAAGCTTCCCTAATTTCATAATCAATGGCTTCTCCAATTTTTTATATAAAATAATTTTTGACATCATGGATCATAATGAATTTAAGTGATATTGAGGATAATAAACCCATTGAGTCACCTCTAACAAAAAATTACAGAATAGCATGAAATTTAGGTGGAGGACAGGTGTCACTCTTCACCAATTGAACTTTACTAACCTCTTGGCTAATTCTAGTAGACAATGAAGCTTCCATGATTGTAGCTAGGGTTTGATGTTCTTCCTTCTATGGATACTCAACACTTTTTCATGCTCTTTTCTCATTCAAACTTCTTGATCTCTTTTGGTTGCTAAATCACTTTTTGCTCTTCAAAAAAATGAATACAAGGTAAGAAAAATTTCTTCAAATTTTGTTATTTGACTTCATTTTGATCGATTAGGGTCTCCATTATTTTTGTGTACTTCGTTGAGTAGAAGCCAACTGTCTCGATTGATACTAGCATCTTTCCATAACATCTTGGTCTCCTCCATAACCTTTGGTCTTATTGAAGTTCTTGGTCTATGTTGCAATACTCAATCAACATAGACAATTTTGTTGATACTCAACAACCTTTCGCAAATTTTTTCTTATGCATCTTGTATATCCAAATATCAACTTTTGGCATATTTATGTAAGGAACTAATGTATGATATATCATTTAAGTAAGCAGCTCCATACATACCTCTCTTTCTTAGTTAGAGATGACATGATCACCTTCTCCATTAGATTGGGTGACCTCAACTCTATTAGCTTCACTATTTCTACCTTCTATTTTCTTTTTCCATTTCTAGTTCATTTTAATTCTTACTTTCTCAATATCCACTTTTCCTTTTCCTTTATCATTTGTCCAGTTTTCTGAATGTACTTGAGTCCTACAATTCTTTCTTTGATGTCCAAACTTGTGACATTTGAAACATGTATTATTAGGTGCATAACTCTTCTTCCTCTAATTTGGCCAGTAGGGTTTTGTCTCCAATCAATATTCAAATTCTCTATGCCCATATTTATGATAGTTACAATAGTATCCTTCAAATCTAAGTGTAGTAGGTGTATTATGTAGTCTTGACCTACACTTGTGTATTTGATGTCCTTGTTTCTTGCAGTAAAAATAATAATCAATAAAGTAAAGTTTGGAATTTTTCATACCATATTTTCTTCAACACATATTTGTAGTATGTCCATTTTTTCCACAATGATAGCATGTCGGTTTGTCCTTTGGCTTTTCATTTCTCATTTCTCCATTCCTGAAGATTCTCCTTTCTCAGTGTAAGAACTCCTAACCCATTAGAACAACTTGATGAATTCTTAAGTTTTTCAAAATACTTCATTTCTTCCTTTGGTTTATTGATTTTATCCATAGATTCCTTCTCATTCTTCAATTCATTCTTAAGTATGTCATTGTGTGAATTGAGATTATCAATTTCCACATCCTTGTGATTTAGTTTCTAATTCATAAGGATTGGTTGATTCATCATATCCATTTTTCTATTTGTGAGCTTCTACACATCTAATATCATTTCTTCAAGTCAGGTAGCCATTACCCTTTTTTATTCTTCAACCATAGTCATGTCTTCTTTAGCTTTCTTTCTTTGTTTAGTCACTTCACACAGTTTCATTGATTGGATTTCATGTTCTCTTTTTAGTGCTCTTATTTCTTCATTGATGAGTTTTTTCCTGTCAAGTAGATCAGTAGGTGCTTTGTCATTTGGATTGATTAGTTCAAATAGTACTTTAGTCTCAACTTCTTCATAAGAGTATTGTTATATCTGGATGATAATTTCCTTTCTCCTTTTAGGGAATCCTTCAAATCTTGTATTGCCTTCTCAATTTTTTGTAGTGTGAGTTGGATGTCAATCAACTGATTGTCAATAGTCTTGTCTAGTTTGAAAGTCTCCATCTCCAAGACTTTAAACTTATTTTAGAGAACCAATGCTCTAATACCAATTATTGATTTATGGAGCTGTAAACTAGACACTGAAAGGGAGGGGGTGAATAAGAATCCTTAATACTTCAAACTTTTCATAGATTCATCCACATCTATCACTAACATATTCATGCAAAACTTCTCATGTAAACTTTTTGTAATCATGTAAATTAGTTCAATCACATGTATGAAATAAAAACACATAACACAATATTTGTTACTTAGAAACCCTCCAAGGTGAAGGTAAAATTGGGGATGACACCCACAAATCTTCACTAGTATAGTAATAAAGTTAACTAGTTAAGGTTACAATGTTTGAACATAAAATATGATCTACCCTATGGGGAGTTTGTCTTGTTAAAGACTTAAGAGATTGTTAGGTATCACCATCTTAGAGAATTGAACAATTACAAATAAGTAAGGAATCTATTAGGAGATTTACAAAGATTTTTTAAGACCACTCTATTAAGATATTTACCCTAATTCAAGTCTATTAAAATTGATTCAGTACCCGACTCTCAGTTTTCTCTACAAGCTAATTTCAAGTCTTCTCCTTACTCATTGATCCTCTTCTATGATCTAATAACACTTTTCTTTCCCTTTCACTTCACTACTTATAAATAGGTCACTTTTTTTTTCAGATGATAATAGAACCCTTGAATGACTTTAGGTTTCTCAATCCTTCATAGTATAATGCATCATGTTCTCACATATACTCTTCTCACCTTCTTCTCCCTCATCAAGTATATGATCTAGGTTAAGATCATCACTATTTAAAGATTTCCATAAAGAGTTCTCTATATAGTTCCATGTTTTTCCTCTTCATCTTGATTATTGAACATAAAACATAGGGATATGTGATCCACACCATGTAAATGTTCTATAACAATCTCTTCAAAACTTAAATAATCCTTCCAAGTCTTCTTGATAATATTTTTACCTCAAACTCTATTCCATTTTTGACTTTTATGTAAACTCTATGGTGCTCAATATTTTCTCTCTTTGATGTGCAACATTGTTGTTTCTTGACCTTTTTTAACCTTCTGATGTTTAGTATATATTGTGCTTGACACATACTATATTACTTGATACTTGCATACTTGGAATTCACTCAATTGTTGATGACTTGCTCGGTTGTTGATAAGCTCAGTACATATACAAAATTGCTCTATGACCATAGACTCACTCATCTCCTATAGAGATGCTCAATACATACTAGCTTACATACATGACTCAGCCTATGTAGAGTAGCTCGATCGCAATGATGACTGTCTGACTCTACTTTGTAAATGACTAAGCAGTTGACACTAATAGAAAACAATGGTTAGAGATGCCAACAAAAGATCTTCTAGACCTTATCACTCCTTGATCCTATATAAAGAGTAGCCTTCTCTAAAGGAATTACAAACATCGCTAATCAATGTTACCATGTAGGATTTCATAGACTTGTTAGGTGCATGATACTTTTCTGGTAAAATAGTTATAAAGTAACAATAAAAATGATATGCTAGGTTTAGCAATACCTTGCTTGTTTAAATCTCTATTATGGTCAATCTCTTTTTGATCTCCTTCTTCTTATCTTTGTTTGGCTGATTCACTCCTTTACTTTTACTTTTGAAGTTAACTTTTCTTAGATCTCCCTTCTACTCTTCTCAGTTTTCCTTACTTCTTTCAACTACAACAACTTTGCACTTTGATCTCTTTATTCAACAACTTTATCAACATTTAATGAACAACCAAAAACTTATTCCAACTTCTTCTTAAATAATAGTCTATTTTCTTCTAGATTCTTCTAGCTTAACCACAATCATCAATCTCAAGTGCATTATATTTAGTTACTTAGAAAATAGAACTTTCATAGAACTTTGTGCTCATCCTTATCTTTCTTCAATCTCAATCATCAAATCTTTATTGCATTTCTCTAGTCATATATCTTGTAACAAAATTTCGTTAGAAATAGATAATACTTGGGGGGGGGGGGGGGGGGGGGGGGGGTGGAATCAGTATTCTACAAAATTTTTCCCACAATCAAATATTGTTAATTATGGAAAACCCTAGTGGGGATGATACCCACAAGATGATTCACTAAACAATAGGATCCTATTAAGGATATTGACCTTTTTAGGAGTTTGTGAAGTACATATAGTGTCTCAAGTCCTTGTTATAAGGCTCAACCCTATTAGGAGTTTCTTTAAACCTATTATGAGTTGGTGGATCAAATACAAAGTATGAAAGAAGAGCCCATTGCCCTAACATGCAATTAAGCAATTCAGTTCTTCACAAGAATAGATATACATACAATACTTTTTGTGTACTGGAATTCACACTTTATATAGTCATACATTGGATGTAGCTCATATATCATCTCATCGACTTCACATTGATCACAAATATTTCATAGATCATGCATATATCACATAGTTATCTTTGCAAGATGAGATCTTTACTTATACCTCGCACATTCATAATTCACTACTTAGTCAACCTTCATGCTTTCAAATGCTAGGCATAATATAAAATAACTTATGGAATAATATCCACATAGTCATATCATCATGACTTAGTAATTATTTTGTCACCAAAATTATTCCTAAAGCTGTACAATCTAATTCTCTGCTATACTCTATTCTACACTATTTATTACATGTACTAGTATTTCAATCATATCTTGTGTCATACTATCCATACACACATGCACACTAGTATCATAGAACTTTCCTCAACTATGCATAAGCTAACTCTCAATGAGTTGTCCATATACATCATGTCTTCTCTTTGTGCTGTTACAAACCGTCTAACACTTAGACAATTTTCCATCTCTAAATGCATAAATGAAATGTTGAATATATGTTGACATCAATGAAAAATCTCAAAATATCTATCTGACCATATTGCCAAAAACTTTTACTAGTGCATTTGAACTTCTCGAACATTCTTTAATTTCACCATAAGTTAGTGTTAGATTCCATCTTTACAAACTTTTAATTATTGTTATTACTTAGTGAAAATAACATTTCACTTGGGTAAAACATCACTTGGTCAATATTAAACTTTCTCAAGTAATACTAAACTTTCACTTTCCTTGTTGTATCATCTTAAAATGGAAGCACTTTCATGTTAAGAGTGTTTAGCCCTTCGAGTAGGTGATTTGGGGTTATGTCAACCACCTTGAATGGGTCCTCAACTTAGATATAGATTTTTCCCTTGATTGTGCCCCCTTTTCCACTTTCTTTCTACATTTTTCCATCATTCTAGACTGAGATCCTAACGTTTGTGACCTTAGGGTCAAGGATGACCTCGATCCTAACCCAAGGTCCAAATTTCAAGGTTCCACAACTTTTGGATGTTGGGTTTCAAAAAGAATTATTTTCTTGCTTCTAGATCGACTATTTTGGTCTCCAAAATGGTAAACTCTTAAATAGAATTTAATCTAGATCCATTTCTAGGGGTAAGGGCCCAATGGGAAATTATTTCTCATATGTCATCTCCTCTAGGAGATTGTGCCCTAGACCTCCATAGAAGGAAGCCTTTGTCTCTCATTTGATCCATCTACTATCTATTATATATGATCAAGAATCCAATTTCATGATCGAGCTCTCAAGTACAAGCAAGCATTCAAGACTTCAATTATTCATCTTCAAGCATTCAATTCTTCAAGAGTTCAAACATCCAATTCATCAAGGAGATCCATTAGTAGCCATTAAAGGATTCAAGCTCTATGGAGCCCACTTGTTGAAGATTCATCCATTTCCATTTAAGCCTCTTCCTAATCCAAGATCCATTCAAGATTGGTGTTGATTATCTAATGCCATTGATTTGAGACATCCTACATTCATTTCTACATTCATTTCAAGCATTCATACTTGTGGATTCAAGGATTTGAATCCTCCACAAGGATTTTAACATAAGCAAGGTGAATAGTTCCATTTACTTTGTTTATACATATTGCAATTTCAATTACATTTCAAGGTTGACCCCAAACTGGGGTTTGACCAAGGAAAACTTTCATCCAACAAAAAAGCTCTTTTTCTTGCAAGAACAAGTACATGATAGAAAATTGAAGTGTAGATTTGGATACCCTTTTCGCTAAACTTTTAGGATCCATGAAAAGAATTTTCATTAGAGAAGTAGAGGTCAAGGTTGACTTTTTGGGTCAAGGACAACCTTCAGTAAGGGGTAAGATTGTGCCTTAGTGTAAGATTGTACCCTGCTATATTGGTCAAAGTTGACTCAGCTCATAAAAGAAAAAGATTTCTGGGTTTTGTAGATCTCACAGTTTTAGATTAGTAATTTAGGAATCAACAGTTTCTAAGACTCTTTGATAGGGTTTTTAGTTGATTATTTTTTGGAGGTATGTATCTTTTTATTTATTCATTTCAATATTAGTCTCCTATATTAACATCCCATATCATAAGAATTTATATGTATGTGTAGAATATTAGTTTAGTGTCTCTTTCATGTGGATTATTATAAACCCTATTAATCCATATTTTTCATATTACATTTTGGTGAACCTAAAAAGCTTACCCTCTCTCTTTAAAGGAATTAGATGCCCTTTTGGTGTAGGGCACCAAGACAAAGTCACATAGGTATAGGTTTAGGGATGTAATTTTGAGGGACTTTCAAAGTCATGACCACATGTAAGGTCAAATGAATCCTCGGTGCCATTATAAGCTAGGATGTCATTTGAACCAAAGGTCATTTTTGGTCAATCTAGGTCTTTAGGTGGGAATATGGGATTTTTAGTTCCCTAGGAGTTTTAGGAACTTTAGTAGTCATTTGAAATGTTTCAAAAGCATAGGGAGGCAATTGAGTAAAAAATTGTCAAAAAGCAAAAAAATTGCAAAAGTGCAAGAAAAGTTGGAAATTGCAAAAAAGTTGCTAAACAATAATTTTTGCAATATAGGTTGAGAAACAGAAAAGGAGTTGTACAGTCCTCAAAACTATTCAAATAGTAGTTGTATCTATTGGAGGACATCTATTTAAGGTCTCCATAAGAGGAGAAAGTCATCGTACAGATGGGTGAAAAACATACATTGAATAAAACTCAAAATTTCTACCTTTTCCCCTGTTATTTCAATTCTATATGGCCTATGCAGATTGGTAGTAGTAAAAATTTCATATGGTTAGATAGAGGATTGAGTTAGTGTTCCATTGGAATTTCTTTGAAGTCTTTATCTTATATATAACAAAAGTTACATTAGTTATTGTGGAGGTTGCTTAGATTTACCCTAAATCTGAGGGTTTCATCAAGATGGCCTCCTAACTTGCAAATCCACCATGGGATTTCAATGCCACTTTTGGGAATGAAAGTTAGGAGAGGGGAATTTGAGATGGCAAAGATTTAGGGCTGTAGGTGTAGGGTACCTATTTTTACCAGTAAGCCCTAGACTAAACATAGTCTTATGTCTAGTCTAGATTGGAAGAAAAAAGAAGGATTAGGATTCCAAACTAATTGATTTGACCCAGGTGAAGGGTGTAGAAGGATAAATTGAATTTGAAGAAGAGTTCCAAGGGGTACAACCATGTTTTTGAACCCATTTTCTCATGCTTCCTTTGTAACCTAGCCTAATCTAGCCAATTAGGACTATGACTCAAACTGGGCGTAAGTTGGTGCTAGAACAAAGTATAAGTTGGATCTTTTGGAATCTATTAAGAGTAGTTGAAGGGTGTCTAAAGGAGTGAAAATATTGTGTGGTCCTTTGTATGTTTTGGGAGTTTGACCGAGAAACCTAGGATCAACCATAGTAGAAGTGTTGGTAACAATTTTGCAAATTTGTTGTTGGGTGTTGGAAAACTTCAAAGTTTGGAGTTTCTTGAGGGATTAGGCCCATAGAAACATTTTCCATCAGAAGATTTGAGTTGTAAAATCATTTAGGAAGGATTTTCCATTTTAGGCTTATTGGTGAAAGGGAGTCCTTAAGGTTTGTAATTGGTCTAAGTTGATTGAGTACCCTAGGTTTTGGGTTGGCTTGTAGAGTGGAGTCCACTTGTAGGGTAGAGTCTACCTTTTTTGGAAGCCCATTTGGATTAGTCAGTAACCTTGAAGGAAAGTTAAGGTGCTATTTGGAGTTTGGAAGAGCATTTTGTGCTTTTCCTACAAGCTTTGCACCACCTATTGTGTTTTATGGTGTTAGATTTCCATTCATATTATCTTGTGTGTTCCCCTTCACTATTACATTTTTGTGAACCCAAAAAACTTACCCTCTCTCTTTTGTGGAATTAGATGCCCTATTGTGTTTCTGGTGTTAGATTTCCCTTCATATTATCTTGTGTGTTCACCTTCATCTTACATATTGGTGAACCCCCGATAGACAACTCTTTCTTTTCAGTGTTAGACTTACATTTTACATGCTTACATAAGTATATTTCTTTTATGCTTTTGCATTTATATTTCAAAAATACAAAAAAATTACAAAATTTCTTTAAATATACAAAAAGATTTACATTTCTTTGTGGAATTAGATGCCTTTATTGTGTTTTTGGTGTTTGATTTTCCTTTCATCTTTATAAACTTTATTTGAATGCATTTAGGTATATCTAGATCTATTTTTATTCATTTCTTTATTCGTTATCATGTTGCACAAATTGTTTCAAATGTTTTCCAAACATTCTTGTATAAATTTTGCGATTACATAACATTATCCTCTTACCTTACCATTACATGGTATTACACCTAGAAATATGTTGTTTAATGTGTGTGATGTTGCTTTTTCCTCTTTTGAATTATGTTGTAAGGATATATTCGAGCAAGAAGATGATCTTAATCTATCTCTCCATCACATTTTTTTTTATGGAGATGAGTTGAGGATTGATGTTAATTCTTCTTCTAATATATGTTCTTTCTATGAGCCTACTTTAGAATATCATTTACCTTCTCCCCCTTTTAGGGATGAATATTTAGTGATTTATGGCACTCCTACAATGTGTTTTACTGATAGGGATGACAATCCTCCTATTTGGGATGAACCTTTGGATTTGGATGTTGATTACTCTCTCCTCATGAAACCATTATGGATGATCCCTTGGATAAAGACATTGATTTATCCTTTCCTCATGAAGAATATTTGATACAAGAGGGTGATTTATTAATGGATGACATATTCATACATGATGATAACACTTTTTCTAAAACTCACTCCCCTTATGTAGACATTATAAATGCTTTACCTTCATTTGGGATTCCTTCTAGTGATGAGGCATTAGTGGAGAATGATATGATTTCCCTTAATCCTCTTAGTGATGATCTTATGGAGAATCAAGATCCTACTTCATCTCCTCCTAGATTGTCTTCTTTGCTTCCTTCTAAATTTGTTTGTAGTGTTGAGACAACTAACATGGTTTATCTAGAACCTTTGTTGACTATCAAAGGTTGTCCTTGGATTACTACCAAAGGTAAATCTATGGAGTCTTTAGAGTCTTTCAGTGACCAAGGTTCTATAGCCCACACATATAGTGCAAGGAGTAACCTTCAACCTAATCAGGTGGTTTCTAGCTCATTTCCACCTTCTCAATCCATTCTTCCTCCTCCACTTTGTCTTCCTAGCAAAGAATATGATTTGATAAACCAATTGCAAAATACCCCTGCTAAGATTTCTTTATGGGAGCTTCTTCAAACTTCACCTACCTACTATGAAGCCTTGCAAAAATATCTAGCAACTCTACCCACTCCACTTCCTAATCAAGAGAACATCAATAAATCCTTACAATGCATGCATACAACCCTGAGTTCTCCTAACATTGTATTTACTCAAAAGGATTTACCTTCTAAAAAGTTCAAAATTAATATGATGCTTTTATGGTGGTTGTTACTACCAATAAAAGTATCATTTGTAGGACCTTGATTGATAATGGATTGGGGTTCAATGTTTGTAGCATGGACATTTCAAGGTTGATTCCAAATTGGGGTTTGACCAAGGAAAATCCCCATCCAACAAAAAAACCCTTTTTCTTGTAGGAACATGTACGGGTAAGTGCACAAAGTTGTGGTGCCAAAAGGGGGGTATAAGTGGACACCTTTTTCCTGAAATCTACAAATTTTGAACTTCAACAAGAATTTGAAGATAGTTATGTTCAAAATTTTCAGATATGACAAAAACAAAAGTCATAGTCCTTTGAATCTAGTTTCTAAACTACTAAATTTTTTTTCAAAATGGTTTAGTTTTAGGTCCTCAAAAAAGGGGGCCACAAAAAGTGGTACTGTTTATTCCAAAAAAACATAACACAGTACAAAGTGTGTCCCCCCTAAAATTTTTACTTTTTTTTTGAAATTCTTTAATCGCTCTAGTCAAAAGTTACTTAACACTATGTAGTTTATCCTAGATTTTTTGGGTAATTTTATAATGTGTATTTTTTTTTAATGAATTTTTTAACTAGACACATGCCAAAAATGTGAAATATCTGTGTGTTCCCCCTAGAAATAATTGAAAACTAATCTAAAATCAATTTTTTTTTTTCAAAGTGTGTAGAATGGAGTCTAGTTTCTAAAAAATTAAGTTATTACAAAATTTGATGAACGAGCTAAAATCTATAGCCCAATTAGTACGTGGTGGTTTTTGACAAAAAATGAACATACATTCAAAAGAAATTATAGATGAAAGGCTTGAAATAGTTCAAATTAAAAATAAATTATATGGTTAGATAGCTATCACAAAGACCTATAATGCTATGTAACTTGATCTTACCGATACCCAACCATGAGAAATCTTGAAAGGGAGCACAGAAGAAAAAACAATCATTTTTTGTATGTTTGCTGGAAAACACATCTCAGGCTTGTTCATCAAATCCAAACCTTTGGGTTGGATCTCCAAGGCAAAACCAAGCCTTAGGCTTGGGTTTAATTAAGGTTTAAATAGTGTGTGTGCCCTATAGCGAGTGCACGCTATAGTGCACATGCACTATTAAGATCTAAGTTGTAAAAGAGAACTACGTGGGGGGGGGGGGGGGTAGGGGAATGGCTATGTGTGTGCGTGAAAGAGATAGAGAGAAAGTAGGGGATAGGAGAGGGGAGAGATTACAAGATGGGAGAGAGAAAGTGAGAAAGAGTAGGGGTGGCAAAGAGAGGAAGTGTGAGAGAGAGTAGGGGTGGAAAAGAGAGAGTGTGGGATGGGGGAAAGAGATTTAAAGTAGGGGATGGGAGAGAGAGGAAGTGTGAGAGAGTGTACAGGTTGGGAGAGAGAGATTAAGAGTAGAGGATGGGGCAGAGAGAGAGTAGGAAATGGGAGACGGAGTGGGAGAGGAAGAACTTGAGAGAGAGGAGGATGGGAGTGTATGTGTGTGAAAGAGAGAGAGTATGGAATGGGAGAGGGGGAAGACAAAGTAGCTCAAGAGAGAGTAGGGGATGGAAGAGAGAGTAGGTGATGGGAGAGGGGGAGAGATGGGGAAATAGAAATGTGTGTGTGTGTGTGTGTGTGTGAGAGAGAGAGAGAGAGAGAGAGAGAGAGAGAGAGAGAGAGAGAGAGAGAGAGAGAGAGAGAGAGAGAGAGAGTAGGGGATAGGAGAGAGTGTGAAAATTTAAGAGAGACTAGAGGGTAGTAGAGAGAGAGAGTGGAGAGGGAGAGAGTGAGAGTGAGAGAGAGAGTAGGCAATGGGAGAGGGAGAGAAAGTGAGAGAGAAAGTAGGGGATGGAAGAGGAGAGAGGGGGGATGGGTGTGTGTGTGTGAAAGAGAGAGAGAGTCAAGAATGAGAGAGGGGAGAGAGAGATAGAGAGAGTAGGCAATGGTAGAGGGATGGAAGAGAGAGGGAGAGAGTGAGTGTGTGTGTGTGTGTGTGTGTGAGAGAGAGAGAGAGAGAGAGAGAGAGAGAGTGTAGGCGGTGGGAGAGGGAGTGGGAGGGAGAGAGAGATAGAATGGAAGCATTTAAGAGAGATAGAGTAGGGGATGGGAGAGAGTAGGCAGTGGGACAAGGACTGTGAGAGAGAGAGAGAGGGGGGGAATGGGAATGTGTATTTATTTATAAGAGAGATAGAGTAAAGTATGGGAGAGAGTGTGAGAGTTTGAGAGAAAGTAGTAGGGGATGGGAGAGAGAGTGAGAGTAAGGGATGGGAGAGAGAGAGAGAGAGAGAGAGAGAGAGAGAGAGAGAGAGAGAGAGAGAGAGAGAGAACTTGAGAGAGATAGATAGTAGGTAGTAGGAGAGGGAGTGGGAGAGGGAGAGGGAGAGGGAGAGAAATAGGGGGGATGGGAGTGTGTGTGACAGATGTAGAGAGTAGAGGATGGGAGAGAAGAAGAAGAGTGGGGGGATAAGAGTGTGTGTATCTATGAAAGTGAGAGAGTAGGGGATGGGAGAGAGTGTGAAAGTGTGAAAGTAGGGGGTGGCAGAGAGAGAGTACAACGATGGGGGAGAGAAAGTAGGTGGTGGGAGAGGAAAAGAGAGAGAGGGGATGAGAGTGTGTGTGTAAGAGAGACAGAGAAAGGGATGGGAGAGAGTGTGAGAGTAGGGGGTGGCAGAGAGAGAGAGAGTACAACGATGGGGGAGAGAAAGTAGGCGGTGGAAGAGGGAAAGAGAGAGGGGGGATGGGGGTGTATGTGTAAGAGAGGTAGAGTAAGGGATGGGAGAGAATGAGAGTGTTAGAGAGTAGGGGATGGGAGAGGAGAGAGAGAGTAGGGGATGGGGGAGAGTGTGAGAGTGTGAGAGAGTAGGGGATGGGAGATGAGAGAGAGAGAGCAGGGGATTGGGGAGAGAAAGTGGGCAGTGGGAGAGAGACTGGGAGAGGTAGAGAGAGCTTGTACAAGATGGGAGAGAGAGAGAGAGTAGAGAGGGAGAGAGAGAACTTGAGAGTGAGAGATAGTAGGTAGTAGTAGTGTGAGTGTGAGAGAGAGTAGGGGGTGGTAGAGAGATTACGACGATGGGGGAGAGAAAGTAGGCGGTGGGAGAGGGATAGAGAGGGGGAATGGGAATGTGTGTAAGAGAGACAAAGTAGGGGATGGGAGGGAAGAGAGAGAGTAGGGGATGGGGGAGAGAAATTAGGTGGTAGGAGAGGGAGAGGGAGAGAGATAGGGGGGATAAGAGTGTGTGTGAGAGATCTAAAGAGCCAAGGATGGGAGAGGAGAGGGGGCGAGAGAGGTAGAGAGAGTAGGTGGTGGGAGAGGGAGAGTGAGAGAGAGTAAAGGATGGGAGAGAGTAGGAAGAGAGAGAGTGAGGGGATGGGGAGTAATGTGTTTTGAGATAGTGTGTGAGCACTATAGTGCGTACGTGCTATAGTGCATACGCACTATCTCAAATCACCAAAAAATGGTCAAAACCCAACCTTGGGGCCCATTTCATCCATTTTTAACTTTTGGTCTATTATGCTCTCTGTTATTTTGACAGAAAACATGGGTTTCAACATAAAAAACACTATTTCCACACTTTTGGAAGCTAGCAAACACCAAATTCAATCATTGGATACGTGATTTGAAGAATTTTTTGAATATTCCTTTAATAGAAAAGGTTAGTGCAATCCATTTTAAATATTGTTTGTCGATATATAGATACAAATTTGATTATAATTTGATATGTTATGTAATATATAGTGAATTCATTGAAAATTGTATGTTTGAATGAAATGTTATTTCGAAATGGTTAGAAATTTGACAAGTCGTTTGATATATATTGTGTATTTGTTCAAATAATTATAATTTTTATATGTAATTGAATAATTTGTAATTTACACATTTTAAGTAATTCAGATGTTTGAATAATTTGACATGTAGAAATCATCATCATGCCAAGGAAGAAACCAAAGATTCAAACAAATGCAGATAGGGAGAGAGATTTGACAATTAAAAGAGATAAAATGAAATTACTACGTGAACAAAAAAAATTGCAAAGCAATGATGAAGAATCAAATTTTGAAGAGGATCAAGAACCACCAGTACAAAGAAACAAGGAGGAAGAATTAGAAAGACAAAGAGAACAAATGAGATTGTTACGCTCAAGAAGACAATTGAATTGTGAAGCTACACCATCCTCCAATGTTGGAGTCATATCGTCCGCTACACCATCTTCGAATGTTGGAGTCATATCACCCGCTACACCATCTTCCAATGTTGAAGTCATATCATCCTCTCATGTTGAAGAGACACTGATTTATAGATCCGATTATATACACACTCCATCATGTCATGTTGAAAGCACAACATCAACACATCAAGTAGGTGATATTTCATCTTTTACATCTTATTGCCAAGGCACATCATCTTTGGTTCAAGGTTTGCAATAGAATCCACCTTATATTTATGTTCAAAATGTTGAGAGAATTGAAGAGATTAGAACACATTCTAGAATTCATTTTAGAAAACCAAAATATTTGATTGATATTGATACTAACATTTTGAAATCAATGCCTAACAAGATTAGCAAGCGTACCTGTCAAAGAAAAGTTAATCATATGTGGAGATTATTTTTTGAAGAATTAAATATTATAGGTCAATGCCAATTATTTGTTGAAATGATGATGAATTTGAAATTTAGGCCTATCATGAAGATTCTTGGGCTAAGAACGATGGATGATTCAAATGAAAGAAATATTGTAAAGAATCTAATGAGTGCTTATCAAAAAGTGGGTTCTAAATCATGCACCAAAGATAGTAATATCACAAGATGAGTACTCACATCGACAATAGTAAGTAGCCAAATGAAGAAAGCTTGACTCATGAGAAAGACAAGCAAACCATTAAAAATTGGTAGAGACCTACCTTAAGGAGAGCCATGCTAAGGTGTGAGAGATTAGAAGATCCAACAAAAAATGAGTTATGGACATTTAGCGGTAGACTACCATGAAAGGATAAAGAAATTAGTGAAGCCTTGAAATCATTGATTGAAGATTTTTGGAAAAATAACACACATGTTTCTCCTAATCAAAGAGATGTTGTAAGAAGGAGGATTGGTAGCTGAAATCGCAAGCGACATGCGAAACATTTTTTGGACTCAACTTAGACACAATTTTTTGCAAAATTTATTGGTATGTATCCTTAAATTCGAATAAGTCAAAGATTTTTTGAGATGGGTAAACCTTTTTATGTGAAAATAAATCACACACGCCAACTTGTTGTTGTAGGATACATATTGAATTTTCTAACCATTTTGATGTTTTTAGGCACATATGCGTAGTTTTGCATTCTCAGTTTGTTTTGCAAGATTGTGACATAAAAGGGCCACCAAGACCTTCAAGGGAATTCATATCCAACATTTTATGTGAAATAGGGGATGGCCAACAATTTTACAAGACATCATGCTTGGATGGTACGTACTTATTTTGTGGTTCTTTGCAACTTTTATCAACTTGTCAACATATGGATTGTACACATGCAATTGGAAATGAAATAGTAGATTATGGAAAATTCAAGACAGTGATATATGCTCTAAAAGATGGGAAACATGGTAAAAGATGTGATCTAGTTATTGAAAAGATTCCAGTGTATGAGTTCATGAAAAGATTATTTACGAGTATGCAAGGCATACCCATAGAGCTCGATGGTTGGATTTGCAATTCAAGTTGTGCAAGGATACATTTCCATTGGATACCATTGTTTTAGTTGTAGATTTTGCCAAGAACTATGCACTACAACCACAAAATGAGGTGCGAGCAAAGTATTATACATTTCAACAGGTTTCCATATTTGTTCACATAACATTCATGCATTCACCTACAAGTACAGAGGATGATAGGAAGATTTTGAGGGAGTACCATTTTTACATCAGCAATGATCAATCACATTCTATGGAGTTTGTACATGGTTGTTTTCAACTATTTTATGGAGATTTGGCTAACAGGGGCATATCATATTGTCAAAACATTATTTGGTCAGACAATTGTGCATCTCAATTCAAGAATGCACAGATGTTCTATTGGTTGAGCAGGATGCACAGGTTGTGTAGAATTCAATATATGTGGAATTTCATAGAGGCTAGTCATGGTAAGGGAGAGCACGATGGTGCAGGTGCATGCATTAAAAGAGCCTTGGCTCGTGAAGAACTAAAGTACAAAGATGGAGCAATATTGATAGATGCAAAATCCATCATCCAATGGTGTAACGCTACAATGGGTCTAGGTAAGGAAGGTGAGTCTACAGTTCATAGATTTTTTTGGTTGATAGATAATACTAACATTGCACCATATCAGGATTGTTGCACACTAACAAGATCTAGTGAATTACACTCTTTTAGAAGCTCTGATGCAGGTTCATGGAGTATCCACACATGAAAAATGGCATGCTATTGTCCATCACGTGTAGAGGAAAATTGGGATGACTGTGAGTCAACTAAATGGGTGGACAAATGGGATATACAGGTTTTGGACCCAATTGACACCTATCGTCCCCCATAAGCATTGGAAATGGTAGAGATGGATTCATCTATTGACTTTGACCGCTTGTCAGATCTAGTGCAACCTAGTAATATATATATATATATATATATATATATATCTTTTTAATTTCAATATGTAACTTTATAACTTTTACCCAAGTATTTTCTGAATTAATGACCGCATTTTGTACATTTGTCACTGTAGGCCATGTTTTTTGCTATTATTGCACTTGAAGATAATGAAGAAGGGACAGATTATTATTTGTGTCATTCTGTTGAAGCCAAACAAAAATTGGATCACTCGGTTATAGATGGTGAAGGTTTAGAGTACCATGTCGATGCGGTGTTTGTAACAGGCACATGGCTTAGACAATATCCTATGAATAATCCTAACTTGTGGTTATTCGAGGATTGGCAAACAAAGAGGAAGATTCTTCATTATTCAAACCTTATTGTCGCATCAAATGTCCACTTGATAAAATATGGTGGAAAACCACATAATAAGATTCTTTGGAAAGTTCGCGAGTCAGACCATGAGGCAATACTTGAGACATTAAAATGTCGAGCAGATCCAATTGGCTCATTAGATTGAATTGGGAGAGAGAGAAAAAGTGATCAATTGGATCCAAATACAATGTTACAACCTCTTCCCCAAGACTATCACATGACTAAGGTGGACCGTATTGTTATGAGTGTAGACACCTAAAAACCTTTAGAAAATAAAGTATTTTTATTTTCTGAAAAAGTCCTGATGACATCATCATTTATTAATTAATTAATTATTTAATTAATTAATTTTTATGCCATTAAATCCCTTTATCTTAATTAAAAATATTTAATTAAGGAATCCCTCCCAAAAATGTTTAAATCTTATTTAAACATTATTTCCTTATTTATTAATTATTTAATTAATAAATTGACTAAAAATCCTAAAATAAATAAAAAAATTATTTTTTGCCCAAAACTTGGCCAATTTCCTTAAGACCAATAACCTCTTCCAAAATCTTCTAATCCTTCTTTAATTTCGATTAAAGGCTAATCCCATAAATTCCTACTCCTAATCCCAACTCAAAATATTTAATTAAGATTAAATATTAATCCTCATGTTTATTAAAAAAGTTTTAATAAATATCTCCTCAACCCAAACCCTTGAAATAAATAAAACTTTATTTATTTCCTAAAAATCTAATTTATCCTCATCCTAAGAAGTTCTAGACTCTTCTAGAAAGTCTTCATCCTCATCCTAGGGAATTCTAGACTATTCTAGAAAGTCTTTATCCTCATCCAAAGTCTAGACTCTTCTAGAAGATGTCTTTAAACCTAATCCTAATCTCCTCCTAACCTTGTCACATTCCCTAAACATGGGTTAAGACTTACTAACCCAAGCCAAAGTTAACAAATATCTCCTCCTTCACCCACCCTCATTAAATGCCATCCACTTGCCTATCCCTAAGCTAATCCTAAACCATCCTAATCCATCCTCTAATCATTTGTACAAGCCTAAACAAGCTTAAAACCTTCCTAATCAAGTCCAAGTCAAAATTTCTCTCATCACCCTCAAAATATCTCAACCATAAAACTTTATGAAGTCCACTAGGTCATAAATGACTCTTACAAGCCCTTTTATTGCTCTTACAAGTCATTATGAGGGTCTTTATGAAGATTTTATCCCTTGAGCCTCCTTTGTTGACTCATCCTTCCCCTTTTCTCCATCCTCTCACCATGTGACATGTGTCACTCTTTGATTGGTTGTAAGGAAGCACAATCCATGTGCTCTCCTCTCATGCAATCTGAGCCCTCCATAAGCTTTTTCCCATCCTTGCATCTTAGCCCTCAAACCCTCAAGCCTCTTGCCTATAAATTGGATCCTTCCCCTTTGCAAAATAACACAATCCATGAAGTAAAGTTATAATGCTATTTTGAGAGCCAAATCCATACTAAAGCCATCTATCCACACCAAAAATCCACAATCATCCATTTGAAGCCCTTTTTGAAGCATAAGCTTGAGCATACATCCTATCTATTTAGACAAAGCTACTAAACAAGAGAGCTTCTCATTGAGAGAGCCCATTAATGACTCATATTTTCAATTGAGAGCTCATCTTAGTCTATCTTGAAGTTTATGAATTTTGTTTAGTTTGTAGAAGCTTTATTTAAA
The DNA here is from genome assembly GCA_028749045.1 of Cupressus sempervirens. Classification (NCBI taxonomy): domain Eukaryota; kingdom Viridiplantae; phylum Streptophyta; class Pinopsida; order Cupressales; family Cupressaceae; genus Cupressus; species Cupressus sempervirens. The sequence continues at coordinate 265,508,940 of CM053793.1, forward strand.
TTTGGTTTCTATTAGCATACTAACATTGCTCATATACAATGAGATGTAAGTGATGAGATTTAGTTTTGATTTGTTTAGAATCTAGATACATTATTTGAATTTATATTAGATTCTTTAATAGGACCCATTTTTTTAATCTTATCTTAGATTTTTTACTGTGCTAATTCTTCATTTGTAGGTCACCAAAGAAGAGGGCTAATAAAGTTGACACACAAGTGATAAAGGGTGAGATGCCAAAATCATCTGTGAAATGGTATTATCAATTCAATCCTCAATAGTTATTAGTGTTCTTTTTTCAAGTACCATTGTATCTAATCATCTTATGCCTGAAATTGTAGAGGTTAAATTATGTCAATACTAAGGTTTGTAGCATCAATACTAAGGTTTTTAGCATCAATTGGTCACGCTAAGTATAGTAGTTGTATCATGAATCCTTCTGAACCAATATGACTAAGATTCTCGAAAGAAGACTAAACCATATCATCTGTCTACTCCCTCTTTATATAAGAGTTTCTCAAACAATGAGAATGAAACATTGATTATTACTCCCCCCTCAATGTAAAATTCTCATTAATTGCATTTTGTAAAGTTTTAAGTCACTATCAACCTCTATATCATTGTATTCTTCTTATCATCAAATTACACAACAATGAGAATATGAATGATGACTTCTTCACATGAACCTAACAATTATAAATGCTACACCTTAATAAATTTTTGGGCTTGGTCTTTACCATTCAAGCTTATAATACAATACATTGGCTTCATTTTTATTTGGAAGTATTTATTATGTTTGTTCCAAAAGTCATTCTTCATTTGCCAATATGAATATGCGACTATCATGAAAGGAATAGTCTTATAATTTGTAATTTGTATGATGGTATAAAAGCTTGGTTGTGGGTTTGAATCCATACAACCTATGATGAGTGAATAGTGTCATGCAAAACACCCTTCATTTCTTTTTCTATTTCAAACACATTCAACCATAATTACCACCATTACCACTACCAAAGGATGAAGTCTTGTAGGTTTATAGGTAAAATTCTAATTCGTAGAGATCACCTTAACAAGGTCATCACCAACATTGGTGATCTTGCTACGAGGTAGACTAGTATTAGTGTCTAATGCAATAGTCTCCTTCTAGTTGAGAAGCATATTTGACCCATTCTCCTAATTTCTTCCCTCCCCAAATTTTTCATTTCCCTCATGACCCTCCTTCTCATGCATTTATTCTATTTATTCTTCTATCTCCTCCTCCGCTTGGCCATTTTGCAACACCATCTAGATGGAACTCTAGCCTTCCTCAAAACCATTATACATGACCTCTCCTTCTTCAAGATATTCTATAAAAAGTTCCTCAACCCTTGAACCTTTCAAAACCCCAATCTCAATGGAAGGCTTCTAGATCAAAGGAGCTAGTAGATCCGGTTCTTTAAGAGAAAGAGACAACAAATCCAATTTCCTAGTGACTAGATGGAAAATTGGGGAAATCATTTCAATTAGTTGTAAATTGAAAGGAATTATAAGTAAACTGTATCAATATAATAAGTAACTTAGTAATTATATCAATATAATTTAATTAATAAGAAAATGAATTTATTACTCTAACATATAGTACATTATTTTGCACACAAAGGTGTTGAATTTGATGCTTAATAGATTTACATACATGTGTAATAAATAATAAGTGTTGTAGCTTTGGGATCAACACTATAAAATGAAGGATGTCATACTACATTCATAGAGGTACCAAAATATTTTATTTGATATGGAGACAAAAGAAAATATTTTATCCATAGCTTACAAAGTTTAGCACCTTTATGTTGGTTGAATTCTTTGTTGAAATTTGTGACTATGGCTACATGAATGGTTTGAATGTATGATTTTATTAATAGCCCCATGATATATTTTTAAATATTCCACATGTTTGGTTTTATATTCAATCACCCAACATATTTTACTTTTAATTCTTCCACATTTGGCATATCTATCTAACAATGAACTTATGATACTCCCATCAAGAAGCGCATGATTGCATGGTTTTATGGTGGATGTCCCTCTCTTTTTTAAATTCCAATTTTATTCATCTACATGGGTAAGGGAGATCAATTCCATTTCTTTCAATTGTATTTAAAGGTCATTAAAGTTTTTTCAAATAATGTGATTAAATAAATATTATTCAGAATTTACCTCTATCATCAAGGTTGATTCATTCCTCCAAAATTGAAAGCCAACCTTAACATAGAAAAGTAAAGCAAGCCTCAACTATATTCTCATTAAACACCGTGAATTCAAATATCTTTGACGGGGCATATCTCAGAGCTCATATGAGATATGGATGAGGTTCTAGTTCCTATAGGACCATGTTGTAGAGACCTATAATAACCTTGCTCACTTTTTGTAGATCGCATTTTGTTTTCATTCTACAACGCCATCTCGGGTGATGCTGAAACTTGTAGTGTTGGCCAGTACAAAGTTGTCAACTGCCAAATCTCTCTCATGTTTCATCATGGGATCAAATTGTCTACTCCATTAGCTCTAGGTGGCTGGTTAAGCCCTATCCCCAACCTCATCTTGTCCCCTTCAGTGCTCAAACGTTCTTAGGCACGCTGAACCGGAATGTCCCTAAGGGTCACTAAATGCCATAGGGCTGCAATCTTTGATGGGGTACATCTTGGAGCTCGTGTGAAGTATAGATGCAATTCCAACTCCTACAGAACCATGTTGTAGATACCTACAATAACCTCTCTCACTTTTTGGAGATCACACACTATTTTCATTTTACGACACCATCTCGGGTGATGCTGAAACTTGCAGTGTTGGCCAGTACAAAGTTTCCAACAGCCAAATCTCTCTCATCTTTCGTTGTGGGATCAAACTGCCTACTCCATTAGCTCCAAGTGGTCAGGTAAACCCTATCCCCAACCTCATCTTGTCCCCTTTAGTGCTTGAACATTCTCAGGCACGCTGAACCAGAATGTCCCTAAGGGTCACTAAATGCCACAGGGCTGCAATCTTTGATAGAGGATATCTCGGAGCTCATGCGAGATATGGATGAGATTCCAATTCCTACAGGACCATGTTGCAGAGACCTACAATAACCTCTCTCACTTTTTTGAGACCACATTCTGTTTTCATTCTACAATGCCATCTCAGGTGATGCTGAAACTTGCAGTGTGTGATGGAAGGATCTTAATTATATTGTTGGAAAGCATATCTAGCATGTCATTTTTGGAAAGAAAAATCATGGAACTTGGTAAATGTTTCATAAATTAATGAAATGTGTTACTACCAGATTATGTAAACTTAGGATTATATGATCTCCAAGAGTTTAGTTATGTTCTTTAATGCACCTTGGATGCAAGGTAGTGTGTAGCTTCCACTCCCTCTTTGTGAGTAATGTTAGTCATTTTGTATATGTAAATTGGTTTTCAATTGGGTATGTTATTTTCAACCTCAATGGTGATGAAGGATTAGCTTGAATTAGCTTGTAACTATCTAGCCACCGGATTTTTTGTGATTCCATCAAATGTGGGTTTTGTTCGTATTTATTTATTTATTTTTATTTGTTGTGCTCTTGAACTTTGAGGCTTTGAATTTAAACTTGTGCACTTTGGTTTTTGAAATTTTATGTTCTTGAGGTGGCTAGGAGGTATGTTATATGTTTCTAGTTATGTGTTGTGATGTTCTCTATTTGGTTCAATGTGGAACATTGATAGAATGTATAAGGGAGTAGATTGCAAAGAACATACCGTTCTCCTTTTTGTAATAAACTATTTATTATGTTTTAATTAAACTCACTTCTAAATCCTATCTTCCACTTCGACCCATTCCTCTTTTGGAAATCCCTCAGATTGCCAATTCTTATTAATTCGAGTAGAGAAAAGATGAACTAGATTAATACAGTGACCTATGGATTGAAGGAGGATGGTTAAGAAATGGTTTACTAGAGATCAGCCAAGGATAAGGATAGCATAGTAAGAAAATGATTATTTATCTGGTGGATATAAGTCTTTTATATAACAAACCATTTATATGCATAGTAAAAGAACTAAATATAGATTTGAGACATGTTGATCACCTGCAGTCTGATCATCTTCACAAGTATGCAACTTTTGTTTCACTATTTCATGCGAGTTTATTGAACTTTCTTTATGAGGTCATTTACAGATGGGATGTTCAAAGGTTGAGTTCCTATGGGCTGTCAATACTTCGACTATGGTGACATATGATGAGGTTATCACATTAATTGGTCGCATTCCTAATATTGATACACAACTGAATTGGGACCAACTATTCCTCACAGGTTTACACCAACAAACATATTTTAATGGAGATGCTCTATACATGTGATGCTCATAGTCATCTATCTTTTAAGAAAATCATCACTACTTACATGTGATGCTCTATACGGCCTATTGTGTGGTAACCATTCCAAATATAAATTGTTCACCATTTCATATGAAACTAAACTATCATTTCTTCCCATATTATTAGTTTTTCTTCCCCTTCCTCTATTTGCATTTCCTCTACCACCTTCTTGTATCTCTTTCTTCCTATTGACCATATCTTATGCACTTATAGCCAATTGGAAACTATCTCTTAGCGTCCTAGGAAAAATCAAGGTAATCCCATTTTGCAAGTTTTATATGAGCCCATTAAGATACCTTGCAACATTTTCATCTTTATGCTCTAATCCACCTCTTATGCTCAACTTGTGAAATTCCTCTATGTGGGTCATCAAACCCATCTCCTTTTGTTTCAAGTTATTCCTTATCCTCTATTTTTGGATTGTATTATTTGATGGAAGAGGCACATCCTTCACCATTTGGTCATGTTTGTTCCACCCTTACAAAACCTCTTTTCCATTAAACTACTCCACCATGTCAATTTTGTCCCTCTTAGCTATGTTTGGTATAGCTTTATCTTATTTTACTTCACTTATATCTCCATAATTATAATAGTTCTCTTGGGAATCTATCAACCGCAAAACCTCTTCACTATCTATCTTGCCATTATAGATATGGAAATCAGTTATTGTCTTTCTTCTACCACATTTAAATATCTTCAACAACCTTATCATCCTTCTTTCTTCAAGATATAAGTCCCCTCTATCCTCTCCATGAGGATTCTCAAGTGCTTAAGCATCACTTTCTTGTTCTTCATGCACATCCCTCATAGGAATCCTTTCCAAAGCTTCCAAGATTTCCAAGATGGTTGCATTTTACTTGCTTACTTGTCTCACTTCTCTTTACCTTATTGCATCTTATTCTCTTTGTTTCCTCAACTCTCTATCCATTATTTTAGTAGCTTATATCAGCTCTTGTATCTCCTTCTATATATTTTTTTTTGGAGGCATCTTCTCAATATAACAATCTACAACACAAGTAACTAATTTTGCACCCCTCAATAGCTCTACTAGATTTGATACCAATGATTTGAGGAGTCAAACTAGATCCCCAAGAAGTACTAAACATTCAGCAAATGACTTGTTTCAAGAATAGATTCAAACCATTAAACTAAATACCTACCCTTCTCCACAAGGGTCCCTCCAAATGTTCAAATCGGGTTACCAAACCACATTCCCAAAAATATCTTTATTATGAGGAGCATTAAATCCTCTAATATTCTATGATATGATATTCCTTTATAAATTTTGTTACAACTCTCCTAGATGGTGAATTGTCTTCCATTTACTATATCAACTTTACTTGCCAATTCTCTTATTTCTTTATTATTCTTCCTACCCAAAAAATAATTCTTACCTTCCACATTAGGTTTTTACTTTCTCTTAGTAACCATGTTAAAAAAGGGGCTAGTAGTTGACAACTTCTTCTTCCTACTATTGACTTCTACCCATTGGCTTTGAGCTTTGTTGGTGCAGGAGCACCTAGGAAATATGCCAAGTTGCCTAAATACTTTTTGGCTTGTAGTGGTCTAGCCCAGACCACATGAATAAGGGCTATGTGATAAATCCCCAAGTGTGTGAGTTGTGTTTGTAAATAGGTTTTTGTTGTGTTTTAGTTCCCAAGTTATTTCTATGTTGGCAACATTGCTTAAATTGCTTGTTAGAGCCTAGAATGGTCAAACATTGACCAAGACCCCAGGAGGATGGGAAATATGGAAAAAATGTTAAAAGTTGTAATTACATGGAAATAGTTTCATTTAACCATGTTTGAGGTCATGGAGCCATTAAATGCACAATAGTGCAAAAGTTGCACTTGGCAACTTTGCAAGTTTGCAAAGTTGCTTGACAACATTAACAAAAAGTGCTAAAACTTTATAAGGGCTTCAAGAATCAGTTGGAAACCTATGAGATCTGTTGATTCATGTGGGTAAGAGGTATTTAAGACCAATACAAGTCAGTTTGAGGGTTGGCACATGCTTTTGTATGAATTTTGGCATTGGAATGAAGAGCAAACTAAGCATTTTGATGACAATTTTATTCACCCTTCATCCACACCTTTAATGGATTGATATGGTTGTTGTTTTTATGTGGTTTGATAGTGTATGGAATGTAGATGCTTTGGTAAAGATTAGGATTTTTTTTTATTAGTTTCTTTACTAGTTTGAAAAATCTTTTTAAAGTTGCCAGTTTGCTGGTCTATACAAAGGAATCAGCAAAGAAACCTCTATAACTTGAATTCCAATGGTGGAACAATGATGGCCTTTTGGAATCAAGTAATAGATTGTATAAATAATGTAAATATGTATTTTGGTCTTGTTTTGCAAAGTTTTTTTTTCTTTTTTTCCCAAGAGGTCCTAGGCGAGTTTGCATACCTGACTAGTCAATGAAATCAGCAAATAAGTGTTTGAAAGGAGCATAGAAATCTAGCCCTAGGTGAGTTTGCATACCCTCATTTATAGCCCCTTTACCCTAGGGCTTTCTAGAAATACTACTTTGCAACATCTCTAGAATCCTAAAATGTTTCAAACACCTTCACTTTGGTTATATTAGATGACGTCCAATGTAAAATGAAACTCTTCTTTAGAGAAAACACTAAATCCACCTTTGGAGCAATCAGTTTTGACTACCCAAACTTGTCTCCCACATGTGGGAATGAGGTTTTAAACTCATTTAGACTCTCAAAACCAAATGAAACCTCACTTTGGATCCTTTACATGACTTGATTAAGCCCATTTTGGCTTATAAAATATTGCACTTTTAGTGCCTTTTACACCTCTTAGAGGCTTCGATAGCCTTATTACATTATTTAATACCTTTATAGGTATTTTCTATCCACCCCTAACCTAGGATCAATCTTGATGTAGAGGATAAGGTGATGGACCCAAGCAACAACCCAAAATGAGCAAATTTGTAACAATGTGCCAAGTGACCCTTCTAGTTCCTGATGGGAAAATCCTACAAACAGTAAACTCTAAGATGTTTTTAAGATTTAATAGGTTTTTTCTACCCTATCTAGCATGTTCCCATCAACATCTTTCAGTTTCCATACCCTCCAAGCCAAAATGCATAATTCACCCAAATGTTGTCAATGCAAAAATTGCAAAGTTGCATTAGCAACTTTTGCAACAATTTAGCAAATTTTAGGAAATAACCATAAAATTATCTATATTCCTATATTCCTTTGAGGTTTTATTTTTCTTGAACCTTTTCTAACTCATAGAATTGGAATCAAGTGAAAAATGTAAAAATTGCACTTTTTGTGCAAAGTTGCATTGTTGAAAGTTGTAAAAGTTGCTCAAATACACAACTTAGTGGAAAAAAGGTCATGGGATTGAACTGTCTACTCCATTAGCTCTGAGTGGCTAGGTAAATGCTATCCTCAACCTCATCCTGTCTACTTCAGCACTCGAACATTCTCGGGCATGCCGAACCGGAATGTCCCCAAGGGTCACTAAATGCTAGAGGGCTACGATCTTTGACATGACAGATCTTGGAGCTCATGTGAGGTATGGATGTGATTCTAGTTCCTACAGGACCATGTTGTAGAGACCTACAATAACCTCTCTCTCTTTTTGGAGATCATATTCCATTTTCATTTTATAACGCCATCTCGGGTGATGCTGAAACTTGCAGTGTTGGCTAGTACAAAGTTGCCAACTGCCAAATCTCTCTCACCTTTCATCGTGGGATCGAACTGTCTAATCTGTTAGCTCTGGCTGGCTAGGTAAACCCTATCCTCAACCTTGTACTACCCCCTTTAGTTCTTGAACATTCTCGGGCACGCCAAACCAAAATAACTCCAAGGGTTACTAAATCCCATAGGGCTGTGATCCTTGACAGGGCATATCTCGAAGCTCGTGTGAGGTATGGATGCAATTCTATTTCTTATAGGACCATGTTGTAGAGACCTACAATAACCTCTCTCACTTTTTGGAGATCACATTCCATTTTAATTTTATAATGCCATCTCGGGTGATGCTAAAACTTGCATTGTTGGCTAGTACAAAGTTGCCAAGTGCCAAATCTCTCTCACCTTTCATCGTGGGATCGAGCTATCTGCTTTGTTAGCTCCAAGTGGCTGGGTAAATCCTATCCTCAACCTCCTCCTACTCCCTTCAGCACTCGAACATTCTTGGGCACGCTGAATCGAAATGTCCCCAAGGGTCACTAAATCCCATAGGGCTGCAATCTTTGATGGGGCATATCTCGGAGCTCGTGCAAGGTATGGATATGATTCTAGTTCCTACAAGATTGTGTTGCAAAGACCTACAATAACCTCTCTCTCTTTTTGGATATCACATTCCATTTTCATTTTACAATGCCATCTCGAGTGATGCTAAAACTTGCAGTGTTGGCTAGTACAAAGTTGCCAACTACCAAATCTCTCACACCTTTCGTTGTGGGATCAAACTATCTACTCTATTAGCTCCAGGTGGCCAGGTAAACCCTATCCTCAACCTTCTCCTACCCCCTTTAGCACTCAAACATTCTCAGGCATGCCAAACCAAAATGTCCCCAAGGGTCACTAAATCCCATAGGGCTGCGATCTTTGATGAGGCATATCTCAGAGCTCGTGCGAGGTATGGATACGATTCTAGTTCCTACAGGACCATGTTGTAGAGACCTACAAAAACCTCTCTCACTTTTTGGAGATCACATTGCATTTTGATTTTACAATGCCATCTCAGGTGATGTTGAAACTTGCAGTGTTGGCTAGTACAAAGTTGCCAACTGCCAAATCTCTCTCACCTTTTGTCCTGGGATCAAACTGTCTGCTCCGTTAGCTCTAGGTGGTTGGGTAAACCTTATCCTCAACCTTGTCCTACCCCCTTCAGTGGTCGAACATTCTCGGGCATGCCAAACCAAAATATCCCTAAGGGTCACTAAATCCCATAGGGCTACGATCTTTGACGGGGCATATCTCGGAGCTCGTGCGAGGTATGGATGCAATTCTAGTTCCTATAGGACCATGTTTTAAAGAAATTTGAAAAATATTGATGAGGATTTAAAGAATGGTGTTTTTAAGTTAATTGAGGTACCTTAGTTAATACAGGTTGATTTAAGTAAAGACATGGACAAGATGAGAAGACAAAGTCTTGAATTTCAAGCACTCTTGATACCTTACTTGGAACTCATACAAAAGAATGTTAATAAGGTTAGATAACTTATTCTTACTCCTAAAATTTCTATTATTTAACATATGATTGAACTTTGAATGGAGATACATCCACAACACTTGGCATTGGATGGCCACTTGGTAAATATTAAGTCTATCTCTCTAATATTTGTAGACCACTATTTTGTTGGATAGAGTAATTTCAAACTACTGATTTCTTTGATGGAGTTCGTAATAAATCTCAAGGTTATCATTTAGGTGACCAATTGCTAGGAGGTCTACGAATATTGCCTAATAAATTCTATTGCCAATCAATATTGTATCAAAAATTCAAACTAATTAGGTATTGAATTTGTTAGAGTAATTATTTGTTCTAACTTATTAATTAAATCACTTTGATTTAATTAATTAAGTTGCCTATTACTCTAGTTTTCTTAAGCTATCTTGTAGGTGCATATAATTAATATTTTATTAATTATATTGTGCAACCCTAGCTTTTTTAGGCTTTAGTTTCCCTTTTCGAGTTTCGTGATTCCTTTATAAGGATTCACCTCTTTGTATTTTAAAACATTCACTTATTGGATTATATGAGATATTGCTCTTTGCATGTCCATAAGATGGATCTGGCTTTTTGGCCTCCTTGATTTCTCCTTGCCTCTGTTCTTTGCTTCATCCATGTGACAGGTTTATGCATGCAGGTGTTCTTGGGAGATTAGTTTTTCACCTAATCTAACATGGTATCAGAGCTAGCTTGCTGCTCGCTGTTCGTGGTTTGTTGAAGCATTTCAAAAGCTATTTTTTTTTTGGAGTAGTGGGAGGCTATACGGACAAATTTTAAAATTTTTTTTGGAGCACTTTGGGCTCAAACGGACACTTCCATTGGATTCGGAAGGCTGTTTGCAGTCAAAATCCATATAAATTTTGTCCATTTTGGACGCCATTGGTCTGGGAGGCAAATTTTTTTGTCCGATAGGGCCGTATGGCCCCCTGCACGCAATACGAGGCAAAAATTTAAAAAAATTGCAAAAATTTTATTTTACGGCTGTTTAAGCCATCGGCAGTTAATTAACTACAGTGGAGCCGCTAGCAGTCACCGGTGCGGTCACCGCTGACGGCCACCGCTCGCGGTTACCGCTGGCGGTCCGCCAGCGGCCCGCAGCGGCTCCGCCGGCGGCCATTGCCGCCGCTCCGCCCCACGGTGGCTCTCCTCCCTCCCGCTGCCTAGCTGCCGCTCTGCCGGCGGTGGAGATTTTGTTTGGAGTTTTTTTGTTTTTTATTATTTTTTTTATTAAAAAAAAAATAATTTTTTGCATTTTCAGAGGCGCTGGAGGTTTTTTCTCCGTAACTTGAGCATACAGACGTATTTTTTCAATCCAAAAAATGCACCGGAAAGCTGGTTCCGAGACGGAGATTCTGGTATAGGTGTTTTTGGGTTTTAATGTAGTTTGGTTGCCTATTTTGGTAGTCAAAGCTGGATGTTCTATTTTGCACTCCGGGAGGCGTATCTTGAGCATCTGATCTCCGATTTTGGACTTCTTTATATCGTTGGAAAGCTCTTTCTGTGCTCTTTCTAGTGATGTTGGTTTTTGTTCTAGATTTTTTTCCAAGAACATCCTATTCAGTCTTTTGTGTTTTAGCATTCTGGTGGATATCTTGTTTGTTTCAGGTCCGGGGATCGATTTTGTTGCTTCAGTTGCTTCGTTTTGGGCTCTACCTTCTATTGTTTCAGCCTTATGTTTTTTCTGATCATTTTTGATATTCATTGTAAGCATCTTTATGCAACACACTGAGATAAAGTGCCACTCTTGCGTTTCGAGATCCTTTTCATCATTGTGATTCATTGTACTCGCACTATTTTATAAAGTGGCATGGGGGGGATAGTTGTTTGCTGCTTATAGGCCCTCTTTCTCTTTTTTCTCATGCAGTGTCGATGACACGTGCTTTTATTGGTGTCTGTACCTCACTCTCGATGTGTCTGGTTCCTGTGTTGTAGGAGATTTTTTTGGACCACCTTTTCAGCTGCCTGTCACCTCACCTACCTTAAGGGGAGGTTATATTGTTGTTCTATGCTTCTTTGGTTGATGGTTTGTTGGAGTGAGCTATTTATTTAGTACCTGATCCTACATACTAGGTGATTGTAGTGGCTGGCTACCTATGCATTTCGGTGAGATGGATCATCTACCATATAGACACACTCGGTTCGTGCTTTCTATTTCCATGGAGGTTCTACAGATCAACATTTTGACAGAGTTTTGTGGTTCTTCATGCTTCAATGATTCTCTTCTGATCTCTTTGTTCCTTCTTCTGGAACATTCTTTGCTATCTCTTTTTGGAGTAGGGTTTTTCCCATGTGGTTTTCTCTATTTCTCCTCTTTATAGAGATTTTGTTGTGATTGGGTACCTGATCAGGCCTTGTTGCCGGGACCCAATTCTCTTTCATAGCTGTGCTAGGTTAGCTTCCTCCCAAGCTTCACTTAAGGGGGGGTGTTAGAGTAATTATTTGTTCTAACTTATTAATTAAATCACTTTGATTTAATTAATTAAGTTGCCTATTACTCTAGTTTTCTTAAGCTATCTTGTAGGTGCATATAATTAATATTTTATTAATTATATTGTGCAACCCTAGCTTTTTTAGGCTTTAGTTTCCCTTTTCGAGTTTCATGATTCCTTTATAAGGATTCACCTCTTTGTATTTTAAAACATTCACTTATTGGATTATATGAGATATTGCTCTTTGCATGTCCATAAGATGGATCTGGCTTTTTGGCCTCCTTGATTTTTCCTTGCCTCTGTTCTTTGCTTCATCCATGTGACAGGTTTATGCATGCAGGTGTTCTTGGGAGATTAGTTTTTCACCTAATCTAACAGAATTAAACTTGATAAACAAATGATAGAGAAGGAAAACTTTAAACATGAACAAGATCATAAATCATATGATGATGACATATTACAAATACTTAACTTATGCTTAAACAACGATAAAGTTTATTGTTAATCAATATTCTATCAAATTTTTGAATAGATTAGGTATTGAATTTAATTTCATACATGCACATATCTAATTTAATGTCATACACAAACATATCTAATTTAATGTCATACATGATCAAACATGAACAAACATATCATATCATATGTCGTATATGAACAAACATATCATATATTAACCAATAATGTCATAAGTCGAATAATGTCATACATCAAATATAGAATGTCATATACATCAAATGTGTATCGAATATGTCCACTGATACCTATATATATACATGTCTAGATCAACTACATATTTTCGTTCCCATGAGGGGAAGGAAACAAGTCTCTTGACATCCTTTGCCATCATGTGGAGGGAGACAGTGGAGATGATAGGGCCCTCCTAACATGCTCACTCAACCTCTTGTTGAGGCTCTTCTCCAGCTCCAACTAATACAAAGAAAGTAGATATGAATCAATATTTATTATACGTTGAAATCAAATATATGTACACACAAAATCAATTATTTTCTTACTGTCAACAAATAGTCACTCTGTAAGTTCACCTCAAATGCTCGTGGATGGTTAGGCGTGACGAGACCCTACAACAATTCAATAAATATAATCACTTATAAATACACATATCACCAACAAAAATATTGTACCCAAGTAAATATCACCAAAGTCGTCTTATACCCACCAATTCCAACCCAAGTTTTGATTGTGGGTCCAAGATATTTAGAGCATGTGAAATTTGATCTAACAACTTATTTTTGGGTTTAGAGAGAAAATACATGTCATAAATGGTAAGATAAGGTCCAATAAATGAAAGGAATTATTTGATTGAAGTTCAAATAGAGAAGCACACTTATAGATAAGGGTAACCTTGAGTTTTTAAAGAAAATGAATCAATATAGAACTTAAATAATAATTTGAAGGTCCAATGAGTGTTTAAAGGAGAGTGTGAAATCAATGTAGGAACCCATAATGTATATTAAAATGGGGCTAAAAATAATACCAAATAAGTGTTCTTACTTTTTCAAATGATACATGTAGTCCCCACTTTATTGGAAGCATGTGTCCACCTCATGTACACAATAAAGTAGAAGAAAAAAAGAGAAAGAGGTAAAGATTTTGGGAAAACTACAAGGAGATTAAATATCACCAAGCTGAAGGACAAAAGCTCCCAAACCAAGAATATTAACTATTACATTCATTTTCAAGAATACATAAAAGAACAACAAAATCCTAAAGCTTACTAAGATTCCAAGTCAACTAGTTGAAGAGATCTCACTCAAGAAAATGTCTCAATCTCAAGCACCATGTTGTAAAAGCTATAGCAAAAGCTCAAGTGGTCAATTGAGAAAAGAAAGACCAAAAATAAAAGATAAGAAAATACTCAGTGATTTATCCCACTTGCATAGCTATAAGAGTATGAAAAGAAGAGAGAAGGGCCATGAATCCAAAAGTCTAGTAAGTTATCTTATCCAAATTTATTTTGTATGAGAGGAGGAGGAGGAAAAGAATGAAAGAATGTAGAATATTTTTATGCTAGTTCCATTCATCCCAAAGAAATAGTGAAGGAGAGTTGATGGTGTTGATTCCAAAAACTATAGTTTCTTTGAATCATAAGGATATGCCTAGTTCTATTATCAAGTTCAACATTTGACTTTGGCCTATGAATAATATTAATTTAAAACAAAAATTCTCCTGCACTTATGACTCTACTAGACCAAGGTGAGTATATCTAATCACCAATTATATCTTTAAACTTGACTATTATTTATAGAAAACATATAACTTCCATCTTGTAGGTCCTACTCCTAGTTTCAATCAACTTGGAATACAACTAATATTTTATTTCTATCTTTACTTTTAATTTCATTATCTCCTACTCTTAGTCCTCATACCTTTATTTGATTTTCCTACTTCTTCTCTACTTCTAACTTCAGTATGTGCTCCTAGTTCTTCTTTATCTAATTCTTTCACTGCCACTTCTACCTTCACTCCTAGTTTTTGAATTAAAAGTAGCCAAATCTAGGGGGCTAACCCTTTAACAAGAAACTAACCTACTATTAGCAGATAACCATTAAACAAAACTACCCCTTACCACTTAGTAAAACAAAAACAAGGTTTCGATCCATAATTAAAAGAGTATCAGTAGGCCTAACATACATACTACTTGTGTAGAAACCATAAAAGCTATAGTAATATATAAAAAAAGGTTAACATTAGAAATTTTGAGATTAACTATTATAAACAACAACTAAAATGAAGAAAATTATTTCATACCTCCGTCAATGGCTGTGAGCTAGCCACAGCTGCGGCCACTCCACTATCAACAAACTGTCGCAGATGAGGAGGTGTGTCCAACATCATGAGCTACATGTCATAAAATACACATTACATCTAACATGAAACATAAAATAAATATAATCAAATGAATTAAATTAACATGAAACAACTATACTTGTGTGAAGCTCGTACGATGTCTCTGCTCCGAGTCTGTGGTAAAGGTTGAGGGTCCTGTGGAGAACTAATGCACATGCATAATTTTTTTGTCAATCCTTAATATGATTACATAATAAATATATGTATTAATAAAAATGATTAAATCGATACATACCTTAGGACTCGTGGAAGGGACAAAAAATGGGTCTGGAGGATCATTGCTAGGCCCAGCAACACTCTGACCTTGAATTTTGAAAAATGTCAATAGATGCTAATTAATTAATCATTCACTATACATATGAAATGTGATCAAATTAGTAAATTATAATTGTAATTTACCTATGTGTCAATGCCAAATGTGTCGTTCAGGAACTGATCGGTGACAAGCCCATCATCTACACCATCTCCAGCATGAGTGCCAAATGTACATAGGGATCTGCATGAAGTGCACATGTGACCATGACGCACAGAAGGATCCCCCTCAACTAATGGGCTTGTGGAATGGATGAGGGTCTGTGTCAAAGCATTAATGGTCCCTAGAGTGTTGGCCTCTACATTTTCCTTCACAACTGAAGGAATAGTCACATGCTCACATTGTGGCTTGACCATAGGTGCCCTAACTACATTAGGGTCACGACGTGCTCCCAGCCTCTCAAATGATGAACCCCCACCTCTACCCTGGGAGTCTAATATATCAAAATAATTCGAGATCTCCCCAAGGACAAACTCACAATATAATTTCTTCAAAAAATACATGGGGACCTCATGATTGTTGCAAGGAGGGGAATCAAAAACCATCCAGCATCTATCCCAAAAATTATTTCTAATAGCATCGTGTATGCACCAATGGATGGGGAATCATTTAATACCCTCTCTAACAGTATTTTGCTCACCCGGTTTTCTAAATAATGCACATATACCACCTTTTGGTATTTCTTTTTTTTTAACATCTTCATATGACAATTTATTTGCACAAAATCTTTTTTGTTCATCCCTCTTAACCCACCAAATATCTAACTGACCACTAACTGAGGCTATTTGGGTGTTAATGGAATCAAGGGATGATGCCAATTGAGCCCTCATTGGATTGGTTTGTCCAAATTCTGTCAACCAAGAAATGAGTCTTTCTAATTCAATTTTGCCTCTCACTATTTAATTTATTATATTTTTTTGTGTGCCTGGTGGAGGTCTTGCAATTGGTTCAGGTTGTGGAATTTGTTGTTCTTCTTGAGGAGGGTTTTGGTTTTGAGGTTCTTGAGGGTTTTGATGTTCTTGTGGATTTTCTGGTTGATTATGAACATTTCTTGATAAAAAATCAATTGAAATCCAAATAAATAAACAAATCTAAATGAAATTTGTAAAAACCCTACAAAAGAATATTAAAAAATTACAAAACAATATGAAAAATATATCAAACAATGCAAAGTTAGGTTTATATCTTACGGCGTCATCGTGGGTGTGCTTGTGGTCTTGGATTTCATCGACGAGGAGGCATTTTGGCAAATGGTGGTGAAAATGTTAAGTCTTCAACTCGTGTATGCGCTGCTCACTATAGGAGTAGAAGAAAATACTGATGAAAATGATGGGTTATGGGTCTACAACCCATCATATATACTTTTTATTTCTTAAATAGCACATACGCGCTATTTAAAATAGGAAAAAAAAATTTCTTGTCACTTTTTTGGCACCACAACTTGGTGCATATGCCCGTACATGACAGTGAATTGAAGCACAGATTTGGATACCCTTTTTGTCAAACTTTTGGGATCTGTGAACAAAATTTTTGTAAGAGAATTGCATGTCAAAGTTAACTTTTTGGGTCAAGGACAACCTTTAGTGAGGAGTAAGATTGTGCCCCACTATCTAGGTCAATGTTGACCTGGCTTAGAAAAGAAAAATATTTCTGGGTTTTGTATATCTCATAGTTTAGATTCAGGAGCATGAGAACCAACAATTTATGAGATAGTCTGATAGGGTTTTTAGCTGACTCTTTTTCTAACATAAGTATCTTTTTATTTATTCTTTTCCATATTAGTCTCCTATATTTATATCCCATATCATAAGAATTTATATGTATGTGTAGAATATTTGTTTAGGGTCTCTTTCATGTGCATTATTCTAAACCCTATTAATCCATATTTTTCATATTGCACTTGTTAAATGCTCAGTGATAATTGTAGTCACCCAGTGAAAATTTTCTTCCTTCTTTAACCTTGTTACTTGGTGTAGATTATATAGCTCGTTACATTAAAATATTACATGATTATAAAACAATCAAACCAATACTACATTATCATTGGCCAACTCATTCAAGTGCCCATTGAATACCATACTTATGAACTCTATGATCAACATACTTCCTTTTAATCCTCTTCATCAATCAAATGATATAGAATTCAATAGAATTAGCATAATTTCTAATAAACTAAGACTTGACATAAATGACAATATAAAAACTATTATGACTCTTTTACATATATTCATTGCATTCTTAGTTGCATCATCAGTTTGGGCTAACAATCTCCCCCTTTGACATTGATGGAAATATATGAAATATGATTTTATATTACAAAACATTACATAAGATAATCATATGTATGTATTGATAGAAATACAACTTTCTAGCTCTTTGTCTCCATCATCAGGTTCTCTTTATCTTAGTTTGTATCTTCAGTAGTAACAATCTTCAACAGTTATCCCCATTAGGATATGATCTTCTTCTATTCAATAACATCATCATTTATACTTACATCATCTTCATCCTTCCTTTAGTCTTTCACTCCCTTTCGACTTATTCTACTCCCCCTTTAGGCATAATATTTCTTACTGATATTCTCCCTTAGTATACTTCTCCCTCTTAGTCAACTTAGTCATTCACTCCCCCTTTAACAAAAATGACAAAGGTGACTATAAGTTCCAATGTTAAATATATAAATCCCTTGTAGTTATCCTTTTATCTTGCATGTATAGTTTACATCAATTTCATCACAATCATCTTCACAACTTTGAAAGTGTTTCTTAAGTGTGAACTCTTGCATCAATTCCTCAAAGATGTTTCGATTCATTCATGAATTGGTACAACATTCATCTTCACTTAGTGAATTTGAGATAGGGGCAAGACCCCCAATTTACCTCTTAGATAATCATAAGAATCCTTAGGCAATGACTTAGTAATTTTTTTTGCAATATTCTCTTTATACTTAACATATTCAAGCCTAAATTGTTTTTCTTGTACTGTCTCCCTCATGTAATGATACTTAATAGGTATATGTTTTTTTACATGCATCACCAAATTATTTGATATATTTATTGCACTAATGTTATCATGATAAAAAGTAACAGGCCCATTTATCTCTTCTTGCATACCTTCCAACAATTTCTTAATCCATACATTATTTGAACAATTAATTGTAGCAATAAGATATTTAGCTTCAACAATAGATTGTGAAATGCAACTATGTTTCTTTCTTAACCATATTATTAATCTTTCTCCTAAAAATAAATCTCCCCCACTTGTACTTTTTCTATCATCAACATTACCATCCCAATCAACAACCATGTAGGCTTTAAGATTAGAGTCATCATCTTGCTTATACCATAGGCCAAAATCTTTATTTTATTTTTGATATCCAAATATCCTCTTCAAAACATTCATGTGTATTTCCTTTGGACTAGATGAAAACCTTGTAAAAATACCAATAGCATGTGCAATATTTGGTTAACTATGCAGAACATACTATAATTTCTCAATCATTGGTCTATATTGTGCTTCATTTATTTCTATAGTAGTATCATCTTTGATAATTTTACTCTAGTCATCATAGGTGTACCGACTAGTCGATACTCATCCATTCCAAATATTTTGAATATTTATTTTACATAGTTCAATAAAGTTACATATATACCAATATTTTTGCGATGAACTTATAGGCCAATGAAAATTTTGATCTCACCAAAAATAGATTTCTCAAATTACTTACTCATTTGATCAACAAATGTCTTTCATAACATGTCATTTCCTTCAAATATAATGTCATCCATAAATATTTTAGAAATCAACACCATGTCATTAGATTCACATTTCAACTATAGATTATTGTTCTCACTTGTTCTACCAAATCCAATCTTAATCAAATAAGAATGTAACCTTTCATACCATGCTCTCAATGCTTATTTTAGTTCATTTAATGCCTTGTTTAATTTGCAAACAATGTTCCTCTGATTAGGTTAAAAAATCCTTCTAGTTATTCTATGTAGACTTCTTCTTCAAGTATTCCATTGAGAAATGTAGATTTAAAATCCATTTGAGATGCATTGAACTTATTGTAGGTAGCATAAGCCAATAATGTTCTTACACCTTCCAATCTTTCCACAAGTGAAAAAGTCTCACCATAATCTATTCCTTCTTTTTCAGCATGTCTTTTGCAAACTAGTCTTGGCTTGTTTCTCACCATTTCTCTATTTTTATTCAACATGTTTCTAAGAATCCATTTTATTCCTATCACATTCTTATCAACAAGTCTTAGTACTAACATCCATATGTTGCTCTTCTCTATCTGACTATTGATCTATAAACTCCTTCTTATGAATTACTTACAATACTAAGATTCACTAGGATACTGATTTAATATAAAGATCGTAGCTGATGTTGCATGTCAACTTAGAAAATAATACTTACGAATGTAAAAAATAACTAAGTAGAAAAAAATGCATTAGAAATAAAAATAGACAAAGGATTTGATTTCGGAGTTCACTAGACTCTAGCTATATGTCTACATCTGCAAACTTGTAAGATCGTTGCCATTATTATGATGCAAAGCTCTTACATCACCATGGTCTTCCATGGAGTTACAATTTATTTCTCTTACAAGATAGAGTTACCGTTGCACCAAAAGATCAACCTATCAATGCTTGATACAACTACTAGACTTTTAAAACATAGAAGATGGTTAAGCCATGTCATGAATCTTGAAGGGGAACATTGGCAGTTAGTCCAAAATCCCCCCGTCAGTGTTACCTGAGGAGATTTGAACCTAGGACCAAGCTCTAATACCACTTGTTACAAGCTAGAGTTGTCATTGCACCAAAATATAGACCTATCAATGCCTGATACAACCACTAGAATTATAGAACACAAGAGGTGGTTAAGCCATGTCACAAATCTTGAAGGGAAATGTTGGTAGTTAGTCCAACAATTTCCCTCTTCCACACTATGATGGAAAGAACTTGTTAGCATCCCACCTAGCCCTTCTATGACTTCTTACAATGCTAAGCAATAAAAATTGCATCTCTCTCTCCCTCTAAGATAATATCAACAAAATGGGCATTAAGCCTGTACAATAATGACATAAAGTCATGATAAATCCTCTCAAGAAAATTCTAAGTTTTTATCTCATATTATGACACCACTTAATTCTCTGGAGCATTCTCCTAAATTCTCCTCTCTAGAAAATTATAAAGACTTCTCCAAGTCTTCCATGTTCCTCCTAGGTTTAATTGTTCCTAAGGTCTAATTGTCTTCTAAAGAAGAATAACTTCCCTTTTATACACATGTTTTACCATATTTGGTTCAAAACTAAATAACAAACATGATAACCAATTCCCCTTAAATAATAAATAAGCCCTCCATAAACCACCCTTGTAAATTCTTAATATAAATAGCCCTTATATTCTAACCAATTCAATTTTTGGCTTTTATAATTCAAACCTTACATAATAGGAGGTTATAGGTTCGCTATATATTTCAAAACAAAATTAGTTATTTTATAAAAGAAACCTTCTTTAAAATATCAAAAAATCATGGCAAATAATGACACCTTATCTTGATGACATCAAACTTGGATTTTCCATCCAACTTCAAATGGTCATAGCTTTCACTTATGAACTCTGTTTTTGATGAAACAAATGTCATTGGAAAGCTCTCGATGAGATCTTTAATTTGAAACCCATTATTGACCACTTTTAAGAGAGTAAAATTTCACCTTTTTTGGTCAACCCTTGGCTCACTAGTTTGACCTAAACTTTGAGCAATCATATCTCCTTTTGACACTCTTCAAGTTGTGTCAAGAATTTTTCACCGTGCTTTATGCATTGATGCCAATCTTGAGAGATCCTAAGTGGGATAAATTTTTAAGGTCTTCAAGATCCACCTAGATTATTCCTCCCCACTAAAGGAACTTTTGGACCTCCAAAAGGTTCTTAATTAGACACTAAGTGAGAGAAACACCTTCCACTGAAGGATTTGAGCAATACACAAAACAAATCCACAAAGCCCTCAAATACTTGCATGTAAAAAACCTGTCACAAAGAAGAAAAAGACAAGAAGAGGAAAGGGTTTTCTCTGAATTTTTTTGCAAATGTATTCTTAGAAAGAGAAAATATACAAGATACTTACAAATGATCTATCCTTAAACTAGAAGATCGAAACCCGAAAAGGGTAACCTAAGAGGTAAATGTTATTTAATAATTACTAATTAATTATTAAATGAATGAAAAAGTGCATAAAGAAATATCTTAAGAAGGGAGAAAAGGTAATTTAATTAACCTTTTTCTCTAACACCCCCCTTAAGATGAGAAATAATGCAAAAAGAGCAAGGAAACTACAATATAATACTAAAAGAAAACTTGGGTCCCTGCAACAAGGGTTGATAAGGTACCCAATCACAACCAAATCTCTATGAAATAGAGAAATAGAGGAAACCTAGTGGGATAAAATCTACTCCAAAAAGAGATAGTTCAAAACCTAGTGAAGGATTGTAGAAGCCTCCAACTAGAGGAGTGTTCTAGAAAATAGGAACAAAGAGAAATCATGAAGAAACATTAGTGAAGCATGAAGAAGTCACAAACTCTATCAAAAAGAAACCATTGATTTGTAGAACCTCCATTGAAATAGAACCTAACTAGGTAGAGAAGATGACAATCAGCATTGAATTAGGAGGCACACAAAGGCAAACAACTAAACTCAAAGATACAGATGGCATGAAACACCAAAGCCTAAAGAGTTGTTCAATTGAACCAAGGAAGCATGAGGAAAAATAGAAGAACCCCCCTAATGCAAAAAAGGGTGAGGTGAAAGGAAACTGAGAAAGTGGGGCAATAACTCCTACAAAATAGAAATAACCTAGAACATTGAGAGTGAGGAAGAGGTTCAAACACCTATAAAGGCACGTGTCATCGACACATCATGGGGTTAATTTCATGGAAGGGACACTCAATTGACAAAGGAAGATGGCACTAAAATGCAAACAACTATCCCCCCATGGCACTTTATAATGTAGTGTCAGTACAATAAGTCACAATGATGACAGAGATCCCAAAAATGCAAGGAGTGACACTTTATCTTAGTGCATTTGCATAAACATGCTTACAAATGATATCAATAGTGATCATAAAGGGAAAAGAGCTGCTACAACATATAGTATAACCCAAAAGAAGAAATCCCATGCCATGAAAATGATCCCTGGACTTGAAACACCCAAGATATCCACCATAGTGAAATCAAGAAAAAACAATAATAAAAGAACCTTGGAGAAGAATCTAGAAGAAAAACTAGAATTTCTAATAAGAGAACTAAATGAAGTTTCCAAAAATATAATGTTTTTGAAAAATGGAGTTGGGATGCTCAAGATATGCCCTCCATAGTGAAAAATAGAACACCCAACTTTGACTACACAAATAGGAAACCAAATTGCATCAAAACCAAAAAATTCCTATGCCATTGTCTCTGTCTCATAAGCAACTTTCTGACACCTCTTTTGGATCGATAAAAGACCTCTGTATGCTCAAGAGACAACCAAAAAATGAACAATTGGTCTAAAAGGGACCTAAAAGGCATGTAGGGGGTGTGATGCAGTGTTGACATCAACATATTATTGCATTAAAATTGACATCAGTAGATTACTGCATTAAAATTGATGGCCAGGGGGTCGTCACAACAAAAAATACTACCACATGGCATCCGCGTAGTAGTGGGGCGCAGTGGCTGATGTGGCACTAGACACATGGCAGGTGATAACGTGGTGTCAGTGCCACATTGGAGGTGGAGAGCCAAGAGGAGAGGTAGTGGCTGGTGTACAGAGCCACTGGTAGAGTGGTGCTTGAGTGGGAAAAGGAGGTGGCACAATGGTGGTAGAAGCTAATGGAGCAGTGGCTAGGTGGAGGAAGGCTATTAAGGTCAAAACATACCATCAATGTTGAATGAATGCTGGAAGTAAAAGTTGGTAGTGATGCTGGAAGCTACCTTGTTGGAAGGTAGTAAATGAAGCAAAAAAATTTCTTATAGGCCATTTTTCCATGTTTTTAATTTTTAAAAAGAAAATTGCATCGTAATGCATGTAGGAGGTTGTATGACCTAAGACAAATTTTTTTTCCTTCCGGATCAACATTGTCCAAAATGGATAAAATTTATATGAAAATGGGGGTTTTAACACCTTCTAAATCCAACTGTAAGGTTAGTTTGTCCTTAAAGTGCTCTAAATTTTAGAGACCCCCCTATTTTCACAAAAAATACCCAAAAAATACTAGATCTAATCTATCAAACCCTTGTTGTCCCTTTTTCTCCAAATAGTGAAGAAGCTACAACAAATTTGGCTCTGATACCATGAAGGATTTGAGCAATACGCAAAACAAATCTAGAAGCCCCAGAATACTTGCATGTAAAAAACCTATCATAGAAAAGAAAAAAACAAGAGGAACCAAGGATTTCCAATGAAAAATATGCAAATGTATTCTTAGAAAAGAAAATATACAAGATACTTGCAAATGATCTATCCTTAAAGTAGGAGATCGAAACCCAAAAAGGGTAGCCTAAAAGGTAAAAAGGGTAACCTAAAAGGTAAATGCTATTTAATAATTACTAATTAATTATTAAATGAATGCAAAAAGTGCATAAAGTGAAATCTTAAGAAGAGAGAAAAGGTAATTTAATTAATGAAATTAAATTAACCTTTTTCTCTAACATCCACTTCTCCAATATCTATCCATCTCATTTGTGCACCTACTTCACCAAAAAGCTACACAATAATTATGAAAACTACAATCACATTACTACCCATTTGAATTTTCCCACATCTTTCTATATTTATTATCCCAACTACTATCCATGTACAACACATTAGCAATAATAAAAAATACAAAGATGATAATTAAAATGAGCTAACAGTACTCTTAATCCTCTTCATAGCTTTCCATGACAAATGCTCATGTTGTGGCATTGATGATCATTGAAGCACATGATATTTAGGTATACAAGCAACTACATCATTTTCATGCTTTGGATCACCTTGGTTTTCCACCATTGTAGAAATGAGTGAAGAATTTTTTCTCACATAAATGAGCCTCTTCATTTCCCCAGTGTTCACCAACAAAGAATCAATTGGAATCTTCTTCTTATCCTTCTTTGAATGAAGCTCTAGATCAAGCTTCAAATAATGAGATTATTGATGTATACCTTGTTTGCAATAAGCACAAGGAATTTTCAAAATCCATTCTTTCTTTCCCTTCTCTTTCTTTTAATTTGGAGATGGGTCTTGATGCACTATCTCTTTACTGGTTGACATGACCTTCTTGTACAAAGTCATTCTTTTTCAACACTATGGTTATTCAACCCATAAAATCTGCATGGTTTTCTAAACCATAAACTTTATACATTTCCAATCCTCTTAAAATCAAAAGAAATATTGGATTTACTATGCTTTCTATACCATTCATGGTCACCCTGGGTGCATACATGCCGAGAACAATCTGTGTTCCCTCTTCTCTTAGACATCTTGCATGTGTCACCATTGCCTAAAGATAATGTGACATTACTTCCCTCAGATTTTTATTCTTTCATAGAATTCTTTGCATCCACTAGACATGGGAACATTATCCTTTACCAACCCCCAATCTTACATAGAGAGATCTAGCTTCCACCTTTACAGGTTCAACCGTAACTTGTTCATAAACTTCAAGGCCCTTTCTTTTGTTTCCCATCTTGGTTGACAACCTCAATCCATTATTTTGAGATTGTTTATGAGAATCACCAAGAGAACAAGGAAGAGAATAAAAAGAATGAGGATATTTCATCGAGTCTACATCTTTAGCTTTCTTAAATAAGACTTCTTTTTTAGACTTCCATTCTTCATTCATTAAATCAACCTTGGTTTTTGTCTCCATGGAGGCCTTGAAAAATTTTGCATCAAAGGAAAAAGGAACTTTTTTTCCCTTATGTGAATACATCTTGCATCACCTTGTTTGAATTTGCTCCAAGTATCACACAACCTGCAATTTGTCAAACTAGCTCAGATATCAAGCTTGATCTATAAATGCCTTGTTATGAATTACTTACAATATTAAGATTCATTAGGACACAAATTTAATATAAAGATCATAGTTGGTGTTGCATGTGAGCTGAGAAAATAAAACTTAAGAATGTGAAAAATAACTACTTAGAAAAAAATATGCATCAGAAAGAAAAAGAGACAAAGGATTTGATTTTGTAGTTTACTAGACTCTAGCTACATCTCTAGATCTACTTGAAAGATCAATCCCATTATTATAATGTAAAACTCTTACATCACCATGGTCTTTCATGGAGTTACAATTTGTTTCCGGCTTCCACACTCTGATGACAATAAATTGTTAGCATCCTACCTAGTCCTTCCGTCACTTCTTACAATGCTAGGCAATAAAAATGACAAAAAGAGAATATGAACTCAATGGGCATTAAACTTTTACAATAATGACAAAAAGTCATGAAAAATCCTCTCAAGAAAATTTTAAGTTTTTATCTCATATTATTAGACCACTTAATTCTCTAGAGTATTCTCCCAAATTCTCCTCTCTAGAAAATTATAAAGACTTCTCCAAGTCTTCCTTGTACCTCAAAGGTTTAATTGTTCCTAAAATCTAATTGTCTTCCAAAGAAGAATAACTTCCCTTTTATACACATTTTGTACCATATTTGATTCAAAAAAAAATAACTAACATGATAACCATCCCCCCTTAAATACAAATAAGTCTTCTATAAACCTACCTTGTAAATTATTAATATTAGTAGTCCTTATATTCTAACCGATTCAATTTTTGGCTTTGATAATTCAAGCCTTACTTAAATATATCAGTTAGATTATGGTCTCTTATTAAATTTTAAATAAGAAAGTGAATCGTTAATGATAGAAGGTTATACATTCATTTTATATTTTCAAACAAAATTAGTTATTTTAAAAAAGAAACCTTCTTTTAAATCTTAAAAAATCATGGTAAATCATGAGACCTTATCATGATGATATCATGATGATGTCATCATACTTGGTTTTTCCCTTCAACTTCAAATGATCATAACTTTCACATATGAACTCTATTTTGAAGAAATGAACATCACTATAAAGATCTTGATGAGATCTTTAATTTGAAACCCATTGTTGACCACTTTCAAGATAGTCAAATTTTACCTTTTTTGGTGAACTCTTGGCTCATCAATTTGACTTGAAATTTTCCCAAGTGTATCTCGAGTAAATAGACTCTTTTAGACATGATTCAAATTGTGCCAAGAATATTTTGTCGTGCTCTATGCATTGATGCCAATATTAGGATATTCTAAGTGGATTATACTTTTGAGGTCTTCAAGATCCACCTAGTTCAACTAATTTCTTCATTCATAACGTTTATCAAATTTTCATTCTCCAATGTAGCCTTAACTATTCTTGGTTTAAAATCAGCTATCAAACATGTATTATCTCTTGTTTTACTTGTCAAAACTCCAATGCTTCTGTATCCAATCATTTGTTGAGGTGATTGGATTTTCTCACATATTTAGTTCTTTGGTTCTTAGCATTCTCTCCACTTGGTAGGGGTTTAACTTCTTGCTCAAGTTGTACTCTCTAGAGCTTGGGTAAGGCAATATGTGACTCAAGTAATACTATCTTATTCTTGGCAGCTCTTAGTTGTAACTTAGGTAGTGTGTCTAGTACCTCTTCTTATACATATAAAATCTTGGATTAATCTTTAGGTTCTTTATTTCTTTCCACTTTTTTCTTTTGCGGAAAATCATCAATCCTCACATTTGCACTTTCAATAATTTTGTTATTAGCTTTGTCCAAACATTTATAAGCTTTACTCTTGGATGAATAGCCAAGGAATATATGTTCGTCTCCTTTTGAATAAAATTTATCATTACTTTCATCCTTATGAATGTAACACCTACTTTCAAAGGTTTTGAAATAACTTACATTAGGTGTATGACCATACCAAAGTTTGTAGGGTCTTTTATTTGTTCCTTTCTTCAATTGAACTCAATTGAGAGCATAAAAAATAGTCCTAACATCTTCTCTCCAAAACATCTATGTAGCATCTTTTTAAATCATCAACTTTCTTGCACAATCCACAGTTGATCTATTTCTTCTTTTAGTAATACCATTTTGCTGTGGTGTCCTTGGTAAATACAATTGTCTCTTAATACCATTTGTTGTGGTTTCACAACACACGCCCCATTTTATCCTATAAATGGGGACCCTCTAGTAGATTTTTTAATCTTTCTAGATCCCTAATCTAATGTCTAGATCATTTTTAGGGTTTTACCTAGTGTTTTTGCTTAGTTTGGCTCTCTACCTAAAAACTTATTTTATCAAGAATTGGAGATTTTAAGGAGAAAGAATTAACTTTGCATTAGAAGGGCTCACTATCACACTTAGCACACCCAACACACCCTTCAAGGTGTGCTAGTGCACTAAGCACACTAGTGTGGGAGCACTTCCCTTTGGAATTGCACACTTGCATGCGCA
This sequence comes from Cupressus sempervirens, assembly GCA_028749045.1. Classification (NCBI taxonomy): domain Eukaryota; kingdom Viridiplantae; phylum Streptophyta; class Pinopsida; order Cupressales; family Cupressaceae; genus Cupressus; species Cupressus sempervirens. The sequence goes on from CM053793.1 coordinate 265,536,646, forward strand.
AGTGTGCTCCATCCTACACCTATAAAAGTTTGGGACCCTTCCCTCCTATCTTATTATTTCTTTCTTGGTCTTTCGCTAGCACACCTCCACACATTATGAGGTGTGCTTCATCCTTGCTTCATCTCATACAAACACTAAGAAAAACATGTTAGAAAACAACCTAGGAAAGGTGTGTACCTTTTTTTGCACAAACTTAACAAACTAAAAACTTAATAAAAACAATGCCTAAACTAAGAAAATCTCCACCTAGTGGAATGTGCACATGTGTGCACCTATCCAACTTGCATACATGCACACCTTTCAATGGAAAGAAATCCCCATAAAGCAAAGTAAGGGTGTGCATATAACACACCCCACAAGGTGCACTATGTATGCACCTTTTTTCTGTCCTTGACATAAATACTACTCTACTAGGGTATGCAGCTAGCAAACTCCATAAGGTGTGTTATGTGCATACCCTTAAGTATTGAGGGCTTTTATTACCAATGGTCCACAATGTGCACCAATTTTTTTCCATCAGAGATGTTTTATAGGTTTTTTTAGGTTTCTTTTTAAAGGATTTAGGGTTTTTGGGTTTTTTTTTTGTCTTAATTAGGGTTTATGTAAAATTTTTTTTATGCCTTCCAGACTAATGGAAATTTTTTCTAGGAAGATTAAATGGCTTCCTCCTCATCCTCCCTCACTACAAAGATGGCTCTAAAACTGGTGGTGTTCAAATTTCAAGGTGTTACATCGAAGTCATGCTTTCAGGATGAATATTTAGAAATCTGATATATTGAGCTAGGCCGTACTGACTAGATGTATTCATGGTGCTATGCAACAAGCCAAATGAAAGACCCCCTATGGTATCCACACTTATTATATTAGGACTAGTAAACACAACATCACACCCAATTATAGTACAATGTTCTGAGTTAATGGCATTGGCATAAAACTATGTTTCTGAGGAAAGAGTTGTAAAAAGGAAAATTGGACAAATCATCCTGGATGCAAGGCCTAAGAATATAGATAAAGTATTCCATCTTCTGAGAGCAGCTCAATACATTAGGTTAACATATCATCAAGCAGAAAGGTGGTATAGAGAGCATGGAGAGGAAGCATTACAAATGATCCAATCTTCATATCTCATCGATAAGACTCCTCTTGGGAAAAAGGTAGGAAAAGTAGATATGATGAGGGGCTATATGAGAGATGATATTAGACATTCTAATGTGCTCTTGAGTAGAGTCATGGGGTTACTAGTAGTAGGACACTTGAATATATGGATGGTACACTTCGTTGAGACCATCAAAACATCAAAGATGCCAATTGATAGGGCCTCAATTATCAATGAGAATTGAGATGAAAAACTAGTGGTGGTCAAGAATAACCAAAGGTTCTATACGACATCCTATTTGGTATATCTATTAGCTATAAGAGCAATAGATTATCTAGGGTTGTTCAAAAAGGGAAACTTGCAAGATGCTAACACATGGCCTTATGTGGTATACCCCTAGTTGGTGAGGAAAAAGATTCAGATCACAACAAGGAATGCATAATAGTGAATGATGCCTTCATTTTTGCAATCATCTAGTTCATTGAGGTAGATTATGCAAAAAGAATGTCAGAAGAGCTAGTGGAAAAGATTATAGAAATAGGCACCTATTACATCTGAATCAAGACATTCACCTATTTGAGGGCAGGAAGTATACTATGAATCCAAAGAAGCTCCCTAGGCATCCCTGTGATAGACTTATATTTCTAGAGATTGCAAGACAACTCTCGATATGAGAGAGTAAGAAAGAAACATAAGAAGACTTGGGTATTGACCATCACTATAGGTCCATTTGGTGTTAAATAGAAGTGTGATATCTCAAATTTTGATTTTGAATGCGATCAATATGCCTTGGAGGATTATAACTCTCCTTGTCCCTATTTTGATAACACCAACATAGTTTAGTACATGGGGGGGAAAAAATTCCAACATGAAGATGCCATAGAGGATCAATGGATGAATCTAGTGGATGACTATGAAATCCAAATAAGGGATTACTATATGATGACTCTATATTTGGTAGGCAATATGTTAAAAATGAAGATCCAATTAAAGATAGTGCAACAAGATACTAAAGAGGTCCTAGATCCCTTATATAATAGAGATAAGATAAATGATCAACCTATCATGAATGCAAAGATTGATAGAGAAGAAAACACATAAATCAATCATAGGGTGAGGCATGCGATCCAATTAACCAAGGATTGGATCAAGAGACCATTCAAACTTGATCCGACTCCACAAACTATAGTTTTCCAAGCTACAACCCACCTAGTGAAAGGTAGAGAAGTGAAGGTGACAATGCACCCATTCACAACTCAGTCTCAAGTAAGGCCGAAAATAGTGCATCATCTTGATAGAGAAGTTAGATAATTTAGAGCACAAAAGGGTTAAAACAAAAGGAAAAGAACTTCCCCTCAGCAAGTTGAGCCTGAAGAAGAGGCAACTCAAGCACCAAAACACCAAGGGGTAGAGAATGCAGAAGGGGTAGAAAATGTAGAAGTCATCTAGACTTAGGATAATGCACTAGTGCCACCTTTAGAAAAAGGGGAAGGAGGTGAAGAAGAAGCACATGAGGTGTCTCCACTTGTGCAAGAGGAAGAAGCCTCTCCATCAGCCACCAAGAAAAGAAAGATGAAAACTCCAATTAAAAGGACAAGGAGACAAAAAGTGATAAGAAAGGTTATTCCTTGTCCATTAGTCTCAGAAGTTATTCTAGAAGAGGAAGAAGAGGATGATGAAGATGAAGAGGATAACCTTCCCTTGAGTCAAAGGACTCATCTTGCTAGGGCTACAAAGGTAGAGCAGAGAAGAAGCTCCACCATAACACCACCATCCATTTTTATGTAGCCTATTCATGTGAAAACTTCAGAGGATGAGTTAGAACAATGGATTTATGAGCAAGAAGACCAAGTGGTTGATGTCTTTAAGATGTCAAATTTTGATTTCATGTCTATAGGCACTAAGTTGGTACATGATAAAATAAGGCATACCTGGACAAATCAACCTACACAAGAGGGTTGGAGTCAATTTCTGCCTTAACCACAAGGCCCTTTAATTGCTCCACTATCATCAAGTCAAGAGTTATCTTTCTTGGATAAAGGTTTAGTTACTCCTCTCCCTCCAGGTAATGAAGAATAGGTGCAAGATGGACAAGAAGAAGAGCCACAACAAATACCCATCAAAGAAGTATCAGAGGAGGGAAAAATATATGAAGAACCTCAACAAACTTCCCAAGATATAGAGGTGAGGACTGTGGACTTGATAGACACAGAGATGCTTGATGTGGATCTCTCATAAAAGGAGAAGACTCCAGAGAGGATTAATAAGGGAAAAGGCCTAGCAATACAAACTTCTTCTTCATTTAAGGATAAATCTCTAATGGAAGATACTCCAAGATGGTCGAGAAAAGAGGTGATGGTTAAACATAAAAGGTAGTTGCATTGTACTAAGGAAGAGGGAATGATAGAATTAATTGAAGCTCTTAAAAAGCCTGAGCCACCCATATGTGATGCATGAACATTGGCCTTTGTTATGAGTGATCAAAATCAGGACTTGTGCACGCATTTTTCTATCCCTCCTCTACATGTAGATATTGAGGATTTTACTCCAAAAGATTATCAAATCAAGGAGGTTTTACTTTGAAAATCCACTGTGGATACTGCCAAATTAATGGTCACTACGGGAATCAAAGAAGTGTTTAGGCATTTAGAACAGGATGAGTATGAATTATAAACCTTTGGAAGTAGAATGAGATCCTAAGTGGTGATTTGAATGAAGTAGTTGGTTTGTTAGACCCTTAAAATCTCGAGCAAACCTTAAATGTAACACTTGAATAAGGAGACTAAACAATTAGATCCATTTTTGAAGGCTTGTCAACAATGGCAGGAAAGTTTTGAAGAAAAATGTGTGCTAATCATATAAAGAAATATTAAAATTCTAAAACACATATAGAATAAGGAAGATAAGCTGATTTCTATATTGAACCAGGATTTTGGGTTAATGGACAAAGTACATACCTGGGGTAAAGAACTGCAAGTATTACAATAAATAAAGTTTAAGAGGTATCAAATGTTGATAGATGCATATACTGCAGATGAGTTAGATAAGATAGATGATTGGGTAGAGAAGATCACAAATGGTAATAAATTAATGGAAACATTACATGCAGATATTCATAAGCTCAAGGATCAAACCCAAGAGCAGATTTTGGAGACAAAAAGACATTACAATGATGCTTGCTTGGACATTTTTGAAGATGATTCAAGGGATAAACTTATGAATACATAAGCAGTTGTTGAGAAAATTTGGAAAATTTTTGAAGAAGCTTCCATTGATGAGGATATTAGATAGGCATTTAAGACTGAAAAGGCATTGCTAGAACTAGATGGGAAATTGGGAGATTTTGTAGAGACTCACATTAAGGTGGGCAACTATCATCAAAAGGTAAAGAATAAATATGATGCTTTAGATTTTTAAAATGCAATCCAAGTGACAAATATGATAGATAAATTCAAGAGAAAATTCCCAGACATAGCTCTAGTATGAAGGGGAACAAAACCCATAAGCTATAATTTCAGTTTTGACACTTGGTAAAATTTTACATTTTTTGGACCTATCTTCCAAGGTGCGCAAGGTGTGAAAGGTACACTTCTCCAAAGGTGTGCCAAAAGTTTTTGAAGAAGTCAGAGGTGCATCGACACTTAATTGCCAATTCCAAATTTAAAGCTTTCCATGCACCAGAAATGCATTATGACGACAGTTTAGCTCCTACAAACCTCCAAAGAAGGTTGAGCTTTTTTTCTTTGGCATCTTTAGAGACTTCTACATCATCTAATGGATTTATTTCTCATGCTTTATTTTTTTTAACACATGTAAAGGCTCATGCACCCATTAAATGATGTAGATAAGGGTGGAGTCCTACTTAGCACCATTTAGAGAGTCAGTATAGATAGATATGTTTTATTAGTTTAGAAGCATATATTTGCATGAAGAAATCTCTCACTCTCAACACAAATTGAGGAGAAGATTTCCTATAAATTGAGGAATTAAGCATGTATTCAAGACTGTTATCTTGATGTAATGATATATACTATTGGTGCTCTCATTCAGAGTGTAGTTATTCTTGCTTGGGTGTGTTATATTTTGTGAATATATGTTCATGGAGTGTAATGGAGCCAATAGTTTTGTTGCATTATTTTGATTGATCAATCTTTTAATTCCAGTGTTTGCTATGGGTTTACAAAATTTTTCTAATGTACTTAGTTGGAGAAGATAACACCCTATTGTTCTTGAATAACTTTTTGTTTCACATGAGCACACTTTCCATAGCCTTATGATCTGATGAAAAGTGAAACATCTTACGGCTACCGAATTCCCATCGACGATTGCATCAATGGAATTAAAGAATTGCTACTCTTATTTTCATTAGTTACCTAACAATATTTTCAAGGCTTAGCTTGTGGATGTGTTGTTTTCGTGGCTTATGTCCGTTAGGGATTTACTTTTCAGGTCATTTGCTTAAACTTCTTGTTACCCTTGTAGACACCTAAAATCCCTTAGAAAATAAAGTATTTTTATTTTTTGAAAAATCCCTGATGACATCATAATTAATTAATTAATTATTTAATTTATTTTTATGTCATTAAATCCCTTTATCTTAATTAAAAATATTAAATTAAGGAATCCCTCCCAAAAATGTTTGAATCTTATTTAAACATTATATCCTTATTTATTAATTATTTAATTAATAAATTAACCAAAAATCCCAAAATAAATATTTAATTTATTTTTTGCCCAAAACTTGGTCAATTTCCTTAGACCACTAACCTCTTCCAAAATCTTCTAATCCTTCTTTAATTTTGATTAAAGGCTAATCGCATCATTTTCTACCCTTAATCCCAACTCAAAATATTTAACTAAGGTTAAATATTAATTCTCATGTTTATTAAATTTTTTTTCATAAATATCTCCTCAAACCAAACCTATGAGATAAATAAACTTTATTTATCCTAACCCTAAGCCTATCCCTAAACCCCCCTTTTAGCCTAATCCACCCCATCCACCCATACTAACTAAGCTTAGCTACTAACTCACCCACCCTCATTGAATGCCATCCACTTGCATATCTCTAACAAGCTTAATCTAATCCTAAATCACCTCTAATCCCCCCCCCCCCCCCCTAACCTTGTCACATTCCCTAAGCAAGCTTAAGACTTTCCTAAACCAAGAAAAGTCAACAATCTCAACTCCCTCCAAAATATCCCAACCACCCAACCATGAATGCTCTTACAAGGCCATAAAGACTCTTACAAGCCCATTCATTGCGCTTACAAGCCATTTATGAAGGGTCTTTATGAAGATATTATCCCTTGAGCCTCCTTTGTTGACTCATCTTTGCCCTTTACTCCATCCTCTCACCCTATGACATGTGTCACTCTCTGATTGGATGTAAGGAAGCACAATCCATGTGCTCTCCTCTCATGCAATCTGAGCCCTCTATGAGCTTTTTCCCATCCTTGTGTCTTATCCCTCAAACCCTAAAGCCCTTAGCCTATAAATTGAATTCCCTCCCAAGCCATTTCATCACAATCCTTGAGCTAAAGTTATAATGCCCTTTTGAGAAGCCTAAATTCATACTTTTCCATACACCCACACCCAAATACCAAGAATCCATTGAAGTTAGTTTGAGAACCTTGAGCATACATCCTAAATCCATATCCAAATTAGACTCATCTCCAAATCAAGAGAACAATCTCATTGAGAGAGCCTCTCAATGGCTCACATTCTCATTTGAGTTTGTTTCCTCTTTGTCTCTCTTAAAGGTTATATTAGTCTTGTTAGTTAATGCTTTGTTTCTTTAAATAGATTAGTGTTTCTTACTAACATATTAGTATATACAACCCTATCTTCGTTATTTTGTTTTACAAACACGCTTAATTTCAAAATTCATATAGTTGCGTACTTAAAAACTAATTCATTAAAAAAAATACAAAAATACATTTCTTTTTTTTTTGTGTGGTTATTCTTTCGAGATAGCAAGCAGAATCAACATCTTATCCGAAATTGGTTAGAACTAGTAAAGGTCTCCTCATGAACACTCACATTTATCTTCTCTTGAGAAAATTTTAGTAGGTCACAAGATCACCTAGAACCTTGGAGTTAATCCAAGATTTTCTTTTCAAGAGAGGAATTTGAAAGGGTTCTCATCATTAAGCATCGTGTAAAATGACAACCCAACACCATTCTCAACACAAAAGTTAGTGAATTCAGAAAACATACACTCACCACCTCTATCAAATCTTAAACATTTCATTGATTTACTAGTTCCTTTCTCAACTCTATCCTTGTACCATTTGAACATATCAAAAGGATGTGATTTCAATTTCATGAATATGACAGTCATCATTCTATAATAGTCATCAACAAACAAGATGAAATATCTATCACCATAGTAACTTTCTGTACTAATAGATCCACATAAGTCAGTATGGACAAGTTCTTAAACATCATTAGAAGTGTTTTTCTTTCTTGAAAATATTTACTTTTTCATCTTATCGAGATGATATTCTTTACACATAGCCTTCTTAGGTTTTTGTAGATTCAGTAAGCCTCTAACTCTTTTCTTTTTACTAACCTTCATCATGTTCTCAAAATTTACATTAAAAAACCTTTTATGCCATAACTATACATCCTCAATTATTGAAAATAAACATGTCTCAATAGTAGGATCAAGATAAAAATAAGTATCCTTTTGTTTTCACTCCAGTTCCAATCAAATTTCTTTCATTGTCATAGATCTTGACTTTGTTGTTATGAAATTCTAGATTGTGACCTAAATTATTCAACTAGGAAAACACTCAAATGCTTATACTTTAGTCCTTATACCTAGTAAGCATCATCACATGTAATCTTATCATTCAACATTAGTGATCCTTTTCCTTTCACTGGACATGGAACATCATTACCCAACTTAACAATCTCACCATCATCAATTTCCTCAATTTTTTCAAACTTACTTAAGTCAACACTCATGTGATGTAACAATCCACAATCTATAATCCATGAATCATTCTTACTAGCATGTGAGATAAGGAAATTTTTATTTGTTTTCTTCCATTTGTCTTTATAGTCATTGTTCTTCTTGTACTTGTAATATTTCTTGTCATTTATGTCACTCTTACTTCCATTAGGACACTTAGCAACAAAATGACCAACTTCATTTCACTTAAAATAAATTAGGCACAATTTAGCTTTATGTCTTGACAACATTCTAGCAGACAATGCTTCATGTTCATCCATATCATCTTAAAATTAAGATTTACTTTATTCTCTTTCTTTGAATTTCCAATGGTTAGCAAGGACTTAAAATGAATTTTCAAATTTTAACTTTTGGTGGTTCCATAGAGTAGAGGTTTTTCTAAGCATTTTTATGCCTAGGAAAAAGAAAAAAAAAAGTTGATTTTATTTTTCTCATAGTTAAGCTTCAAATTTTTGAGATTTTTAGGTTACTAATCAAATTGGCTTTTGTAGCTTTGTAGGTTGGAGGATCTACGAAACCACTAACCATGTGTCTTGCAGGTTCTCCTTACATGGTTTAATGCTGTTGAAAAATGAACTTGAATGTTTAAACACTTGTCTTTGAATGCATGTTGCTAAAATGAACTTGCATGCTTAAACACATTTTTCTTTGAATGAATGTTGCTCAAGCACAATTTTGAATGCAATGGATTAAAATCAATTTTCCTTGAATGCATGATTAAAACAAAAAATCCAATCTTGCATGCAAAGGGTAAATTAATCATTACAATACATCACACTTCAATTTTGGGCATAAAAGGAATCCACATTTTAGAAATTTCCTAAGTTACAAAAACTAATTAAAGACGCTTTGAGTGAGTTTGTGGTTGGACTCACCCTCTTTAATCACCCATCAATTTAACCATTGATTTCAATCTTAGCACCATCTATGGGGATGGGTCCACCTAAGAGGGTGTTACGTGCTCCATGCAAATAAAACTCCACTCACTTGGGTTTTTAGTGGTTTTTCTAAGTTAGAAAATCTCTTGAATGAGCATTAGTCTCACTAACACTTCATTTGGGCATAAAAAAATTGAACAAATCTTAACGTGGAGGGCCTCTGGGCACGTGCTTGACAATCGAGTTTCACACATCTTTGTTTTGGGCTTAAAAAAAAATCACACCAACTCTTGAATGCCTTAAAGGAAATTAATCGATACTTGATGTGGAGGGCCTCCAGGCTCGCAGGTTTACTTTCTTGTTGACCCTAACTCTTCTTCTTGTTCACATTCTTCAATCAATTTTTCTTTGTTGGCGCATTTCAAAGTTGGAATTGAACATTTGCATCATAAACATGTGTGTTTGCAAGGTCTAGATTAGAAAACTTAAGCATCAGTTGGAAAAGAATTTTGACTTTTAGCCCAAGATCATCCAAGTATTCTCTCCCCTTGTCGTCTTTCGAGGCCATCTTGGGTGCATAAGATTAGGATCCAAAACCTTGTTTCTCTTTTTAGGAGGCCTGCTAGGGGATTTCATCATCCCTTAGATGACCTCAACTCCAGCATTTCAGCAGAGTATAAAAATCGATAGGTGAATCCAAAGACACCTCTCTTGGAATCAAAATTTTGTCACTCAGGCTAAGCCTCAAGGAACTTTATACCCTTGAGAAGTGAAAGAGGAGAAGTGGGTTACCACTCCTCTCGGCTATGGGACATTGTTTTGGTTTCATCTATGGATTTGGGCCTCAGGTACCTTGGGTATATCAAGGACTCCCTAGCTAAACCAACTGTCAACCTTGTAGACAACCATCTAGGATGTTAATGTGTTTGAAGTGACTAATCGAAACATTTGTAGACCATACACACTCCTTGGCACAAGTATCACATTATGAGAATCAAAAACTTCTATCTAGTTGTTCCTATCTATTGCTTGATTTTTTTAACTTGTTGAATGAATGTTTTCCAAACTTGGTAGATCTTAGCTTAGGGCATACTTACCGTAGTCACTGCCTATTCCAGAAGTTGAATGAGTTGAAGCAAAACAACCGAGATCTCTCAAAGCCAAGAAGATTCAAGAATTCATGTCAGAACAACCCAAAACCAAATAGAAGTTTCACAAAGTCAAACTCAAGCCATCTTAGGCATACCAAGAACTTTTAGCCAAGAGAAAGGAAATAAAACCAAGCCCTCGAATTGCCAAACTCCACAAAGTAGAGGACAAATCTGCCAACAAAGCCCTTCAAGATGCCTAGTTAGACCACACCATCCAACTTAACCAACATCCAGGAGTTAACCCTACTTATGCATTACCAACTAGGCATGATTTCTATGATTAGACCCCCATGTTTCTCCACATCTTCTTGCATAAGCTTCACTTTAGAGGCATCTTTGTAGGAAAGCTAGCCATCTTTAGCCCTCCCCTTAAGAATTTTAGCTCATCCATCTCATTTAGAACCAAACCATCTAGCCAACAATCCAAAAAATTCACATCCAAGCCTTCAAAATTGTTGTCACTTTGCCAAAAGTTTGTCATTCCTAACATCTTCCAAATCCACTAGCCTCACCAAGGTTATCCCTTTGATAGAGCTTTGTCTAGGGTAATCTAGCTTTGTCACTTGTCATCCCTCATCACCTTGAGCTAAAGGTTGGGATCCACAAGTGGTCAATCTCGTGTTCTTCCTAAAGGATCATCAGTCTATCCTTAAGTTGACACAATCACCACCAAGCTTGCACATAGGAAAGTAGATCTTTCATGCTTTGGCAACATATCTTTGAAGTTAGAATCCCCAACCCAATCCTCCTTAGGTTTTGTTATATAGCTTTGACTCAAACTAGGAAATCATTTTCATAGAAAAGCCTTCCCCTTTTGCATCCGTCAACATTGTTGCATCTCATCCCTAGGAAACATTCTGCATTTTCATGCCACCTGTCACTCACTTAGCCAAGAAGAAGGAAACAATGGAGCCCTATCATTTGGATTAAACAACATCACTCCCCTTGAGTAGTCAACCATCCTTCAGCCCAAAGAACACTATACCATCACCTACTGGTAGTGAAGCTTTCATGAACCAACCGAGAAATGTAGTATTGGTGAACGCCATTATAGAAAAGAACAAAGAAACAATCATGGCTAACTTTCAAAGTGACAATATAGGAGCCTTCGACTTTGGAAGACCTCCTCCCTTATTAGATCCATTCCACCCATTGTTTGGACAACTACCACTCCCAATAGGCTCTTATGATACAGATTATCCTCAATATGTGCCAAAAGAAGAGCTTCAAGCCAATCCTTTTGATCTAATAGACCCAAACATACCAGCCTCCACTCAAGTTGAAATCTCCCTTCCACAAGCCAATCCAGCCACCACAACTCCACCATTGGTCGATACCACTCCATCCCAAACCCCCTTCACCCAAAACACCTTGTCATTCACTCCTTTCACTATTGCTACTGCTACTCTCCAACATAGCCTTCCAAATCCACCCATCTCCCAAATCAGTGCTAGTATCTTTGGCCATCCTCAGCAATATCCAATAGGGATGCCACCCATGGGGCCAAGTAATCAACCTTTCATCACCCCCAACTTGTTTACCTTAGCTCAAAACACAATTCCATCATTTCCACTAGGTTCTTAGTGCTCAGTGCCATCAACCACAAATCCACAAGCTACTACCCTCACTCCACAAAGCTATCAAACCCCACCAGCTACTACCAATGTTCTACCAAGCTCTCAAGTGACACAAGCTCCTGCCACCACTCTACCAAGCTTTCAAATCTAGCCACCAAGCTATCAAACCCCATCAGTTCCATTCCCAAGCTTTCAATTCCCACCACCTCCACCACCAACTAATCTGTTACCTCCTATTACCAACTATTTTTCTATGCCACTTCTAGGAGGAAATCCACCACCACTAACCACCAATTACTTGGCCTCTTTTGCCATGCAGATACCTTCCCAAATGGGGGCACACCTCACATATATTGATCAAACTCCTCAAATCCAAAGTCAAGTTCCACAAGCTCCCTGATCCTTTCCCCAAGCTTCACAACCATCTTATACCTTATCTCCACAAAGAAATCCATTTATCCCACAGCTAGCTTATGTTCCTCAATCCCAACCTCAAATCCAATATCAGCAGCAAGCCTCGCAATACATGCAGCAATATGTGCCACCTCCACCTCAAAAACTCATCATCCACCATTCAGTTTCCCAAGCCATGTACAATCTCTACCAGCGCATACATCAAAGCCATCCATATTCCATTGCCCCATCTAGCACATACCTACCTCAGGGTACTCCTACATTGGGGGCACCCCAGCCATCACCCATTAATTCAGAATGGGAAGCCTTGAAGACAGCTTTGAAGAACATCCAGGAGGGAAATGATCCAAAAACCTTCAAGTTTGAGAATGTGTGTCCTTACCCATTTGACAGAGCCATTACCATGAAACCATTTCCCAAGCATTTTGAGACACCCAAATTTGACAAATTCAGAGGAAAAGGAGACCCTGTCACACATATCAAAGAATTTTACATGCACTGGCAAGAAGTGGCATACGATGACATCTTCCTCTTGTGTCTCTTTCACAAAAGCTTGGCTGGACCAGCTCTTGAATGGTTTTATAGAATCCCCTATGGCACAATTAAAATTTTTGCTGAATTATCTGAGGCATTTGTAGCCCAATATGCCCATCTTGTTGAAACAGAGCTATCAATAGTTGATCTTATCCACACTAAGCAAAAAGGTGGAGAAAGCCTTCCAGAATATCTACAAAGATGGAAAACCCTTACCACTCACATATCTTGCACCTTGCCAGAGCACCATTTGGTGAAATTTTTTATTGATAATGCCCATCCGAGCTTGGCTCACCACATGACCATGAACTATTTGCAGACCTACAAAGATATCAGAGAGAAATGAATTATCCTTGAGCAAGGATTCATTAAAGATGGTTTGGTCAAGATTTACAAGGAAGATGACCAAAATCAAACACATTCAAATGAAAAGTCTAGGTATTGGAACAAAAACAAGCACATTGCAACAGATGGCATCACTAACTCCAGACATGTGAATATATTTGGTCCTTCCCAAAATCACTTCAACCCACCATATCAACCAAACAATCAACAAGCTATCAACTACCAACAAAAAAATAACCAAAGCTATCAAAACCACAATCCAAGACCCAACTTCCAAGGATCTAACAATCAAGCTAATGCCATCAATGTAGCTGCAGGGCAAAAACCCATATTCCAACCTACACCTAGAAACTATACACCCCTTGGTGAGCCATTGGATGTCATTTTTGAGAAATTAGTCAAGGAAAACCTCATCAAATTTCCTCCTACCCAAAAAATTGACCCAAGCCAATCCAAAGCGGCATGGTACAAAGAGAATGAGTACTATAAATTTCATAGAGTAAAAGGTCACACCACCCTCAGATGCATGAAACTGAAAGATTATGTGTAGGACCTCGTTGATTGGAAAGAAATCACCGTTGGTGCCCAAACCTCTCCCAATGCAGGCTTACAGATCTATCAAAATTATTTTCCTCCTCACAACAACCAAAAATCCTAGAAAAGCACCTATCCAAAACAACAACAACACCACCAATAACTGCCAGCCAAACCAATAGCATGGGAAGAACAATGACCACACTTCATCCTACATAGACTATGGTAGCCTCATCGATTATATATCTAAAAAAGAGCCTTTTGTCAATGTTATCAATATCCAAGGCCCAAATAATGAGTGTGCAGTCACCACTAGAAGAGCGCAATTTAACAGCGTAGGTCCACTAGTATAACTAGCACCATCAGCTCCATCAAAAAGCTAGTACAATATCTTGGAACACCTTGGGAACATGCCAGCCCAAATCTCCATTTTAGACCTTCTCTACACTAGTCCTGTGTACAAGAACATCCTTGACAGTGCTCTCATAGAATCCTGTGTCCCTTCAAATATCAATGCTACTGATTTTCATAATCTTTTTGGAAACCTTTCATCCTCATGTGCCCTATCATTCAAACCCCCTAACATACCCATGGTCGAGCCAGACCACATCCTTCCGCTTCGCATAGCCATCATGGTATCTAATTTTTCCATAAAAAGAGTAATGATAGATTATGGATCAGCCTTGAATATTTGCACCCTAAAATTCATAAAACAAGCTGGGTATACTGAGGCAGATATCATCAGTGAGGTTATCACCATCAAAGGTTATGAAAACTTGGAAAGAACCACAGAAGGAACTATTTTGCTGCTAATCAAGGTTGGGCTAGTCATCCAAGAAACACTCTGCCATGTTATTGATCTAAACCTACCATTCAACATCCTCCTCAGTTGCCCATGGATTCATGCCATGAAAGCCGTTCCATCCACTTACCATTAGTGCATCAAATTTCTGCATCACGGCACTGAGGTAACCATCCATGCCGATCCAGAACCCTTTGCTTACTGTAATGCAGTTGAAGCCTCATATACAAACCATTGGCTTGGAATTGATACTGGCACAACCATCACGAGCTCATCCTACACTTGTAATGACCCAAAAACCATCCTCGCCTCCACCCTGTCTATCGAGAAGATCAATAACAAAGGCTGTGGAGAGTATAGTCTGTTAGATGCATTTCCTGTCGGGGCACTCCCACTTGATCCACATGCCTATGGATGACCAACATATCAAAAAGCTAAGGAAATTCAACCTACTTGATAAAAATAGTTTGGCTCAACAACCTTTGTATCCTCGAAATTCCCTCTTCATGAGGAGCTCACTCCAGATATCAACAATTGGTTACATAAGGATGCACCTCCAAGAAATCAAGCATGCCTTGACCACTTCAGCCAGAAGTATCCCCAAGAACATAAGCTCTTCACTAACAAATGGAACTATCAAGGTGGTGGTCTAGGACCATAAGAAAGAGGCATGCAGTGCCCCATCGATGCACACAAGTGGGAATTGAAGTCAGGTCTTGGCTTTGGCATACCTACAACTGGGGGCACCAATACAGATGGTCACAGTTTTTTGAACATTCACCGCAACCTTGGCAAAATCAAAGACATATTTGAGGAAGTTGAAAAGAGAGCCTACAATGATATCCTAGACCAAATCTTCCTTGAAAAATCTATTCTCCAAGAACTATCCATCCATTTCATTGACCTACCACTCACCCATCCACAACTCATAGATTGGGACCAACCAAGCATTATACACATTGATGAGTTCACATTAGAGGAAGTGCTTCTGAAGTTCATGGGAGCTGAAACACCTCACAAGAAAACAAAGCCAAATTTTGCCTATATCTATAAGCTAGATCCCAAGGGGTATTTTGGAGAAAATCCCCAACCTAGTTTCGATACACCCAAAACTAGAACTAAGGTGAATCTAAGACTAGCTAAGGCAGCGAAGAGAACCCCTTAGCAAGAAAATCTAGAGTCACAAGTAGAACATGAGGATTTAGCATTGCCTCCTCAAGATAATCGACCAGAGGTGTCTTCTATTCTAATTGAGGATACTAGAGAAGTCAACATCGATTCTTTAGAGATCCCCAGACTTGTTCACATTGCTGCATCCCTATCACAAGACCAAGCTGACCTCCTCTTTGAGGTCTTAAGAGAGAACATTGGCTGATTTGCATGGTCATATTAGGACATGCCAGGACTTGATCCAAAACTTGTAGTTCATCATCTTGCAATCGATCCAAAGATCAAGCCCATCAGATAAAAGCTTAGAAAAATGCACCCCAAGGTGGCATTACTGGTCAAAGCTGAATTAGAAAGAATACTAGCTGCTAAGGTCATTTGACATATCAACTACTCAGAGTAAATCTCCAACATGGTCCCTGTTACTAAACCTTTTGGTGACATCAGAATCTACACTGATTTTAGAGATCTTAACAAAGCTTGTCCCAAAGATGATTGTAGATCTTACAGCTGGACATAAAATTTTGTCCCTCATGGATGGATTTTTTGGGTATAATCAAATCAAGATTTCAAAAGAGGATCAGCATAAGACATCATTCGCTACCCCTTGGGGAACCTTTTGTTACAACATGATGCCTTTTGGCCTAAAGAATGCTCGGGCTACCTATCAAAGAGCTATGATAGCCATTTTTCATGATCTCATCCATAGCATTTTGGAGGATTATGTGGATGATATCTTGGTTAAATCTCACACCTTCATGGATCATCTTGCTGACCTAGAGAAAGTCTTTGATAGGTTAGCCAAATATCATCTCATGATGAATCCCAAGAAATTTGTCTTTGGGGTCACATCTAGCAAGCTCCTAGGCTTTATAGTTTCTAAACGAGGTATAGAGATTGACCCCAAGAAGGTCAAGGCTATCTTAGACTTGCCTCCTCCCCAGGCACTGCGACAGCTTTGCTCTCTTTAGGGAAAGCTTCAATCCATTCGATGCTTCATCTCCCAGCTTGCAGATAAGTGTACGCCATTTGCACATTTACTGAAGAAAGATGAAAACTTCAAGTGGGATCCTTTATGTCAATGCAGCTTCGATCATCTCAAGCAGTATCTCACCAATCCCCCTACCTTGGTTCCACCAGTTCCTAGTCGTCCCTTGATCTTGTACATATCAGAAATACCTACTGCTCTAGGGGAACTTCTAGCACAACTTGATGACTATAGCAGAGAAAGAGCCATCTACTACATCAGTAGAACCCTAGTTGGTTATGAACTCAATTATACTCCTATGGAAAAAGCTTGTTTGGTAGTTTTTTTGTCAACTCAAAAGCTTCACCACTACATGCTAATTCATACCATCCAACTAGTCTCCAAGATTGACCCTCTCAAGTATATGCTCTCCAAAACAGCACTTACAGGCCATTTGGCCACATGGGTTATGCTCCTTAGCAAATTTGACATCCAGTATGTGGACAGAAAGGCAATCAAAGGGAAAGCTATAGCAGATCACCTAGCTAATGCACATCTAGTAGATACATATCCTTTGATCACAAAATTTCCAGATGAGCGTATCTGTCTAATTGAAGAACAACTCCCATGGAAACTTTATTTTGATGGCTCACACACATCTCATGGATCAGGGGCAGGAATATTGTTGGTCACACCTCAAGGAGATTACATTCCAAAAACCTTCAAGTTACAATTTCCTAGCACCAACAATATAGCTGAATATGAGGCTCTCATAGCATGATTAAAGATAGTTGCAGAATGGAACATCACTGAGTTACAAATCTTTGGCGATTCTTAGCTCATCATCAAGCACGCCCTAAATGAATATCAAACCAAAGATGAAAAGCTATTACCCTACAAAGAGCTAGTTGATCAGCTAACCCAACATTTTACAAAGCTTTAGTTTACACAAGTGCCTCAAATATAGAACAAAGTAGTAGATGTTATGGCTACTATAGGCTCGTTCTTGGAAATTCCCCAAGCAGTTACGTAGTATGAGTTTTTAGTGGAGCAGCTCCTCACACCCGCCTATGTGAATGAGGATTCAAATCGTGTTTGTATCTTGGTTGGTCCCCAATCCCCTTGGTACCATGAGATTCATGCTTACCTTAATGATGGTATCATATCCCCTCACCTCACATGTACCCAATGCCAGAACCTCATTCGAAAATCATCCTGCTATGTCATCATAGCCAATACCCTATATCGTTGAGGTTATCATGATACTCTCTCTTGATGTTTAGATGAAAATGAGGCCACGATGACATTAAAATAAGTACACTCTAGACTTTGTGGTGCCCACACAAGTGGTATTGTCCTAGCACGACAAATCCTTAGAGCAAGATACTATTGGCCTACCATCGAAGAAGACTCTTATGACTTTGTTAGAAAGTGTCTCCCATGTCAATAGCACACAAATATCGTGCACGCTCTAGCACATGATCTACAACCTATTGCACCACCTTGGCCTTTCAATTGTTGGGGCCTTGATCTGATGGACATAAAAGGATAATAATAGCTACAGACTATTTCACTAAATGGGTGGAAGAAGTCCCCCTAGTCTCAGCTACAGGAGTTCAAGTCTCCAAGTTCATCTTGTACCACTTTGTTTGCCACTTCAACATCCCATCCACCATCTTCACCGACCACGAAGGTAACTTTGAAAATCTCAACATGGAAGAATTATGCACTTCCCTCCGCATCCATCACCACTTTTCTAGCCCATATTTACCACAAGGTAACGGCCAGGTAGAGGCAACTAACAAAACCCTCCTCAAAATCCTAAAGAAAGTTGTCAATGATTCTGGCTGCGATTGGCACCTACAAATAAATCCAGCCCTATGGGCCTATCAAACTTCCTTCCACACATCCACAAGCACAACTCCATACTCCTTAGTCTATGGTGTCGAACCAGTACTACCCATAGAGGTTGAACTTCCCTCCTTGCGCATATCTTTGCAGGGGCAAATATCAGATGAAGAATACAGAGTAGCTCTGCTCACCCAGCTAGATCTCTTAGACGAGAAGCAAGAACAAGCCTATGATCATCTCACAGTCTACCAAACTCATCTCAAAAGGAATTTCATAAAGAAGGTGCTTCCACGACACTTTCAGCCAAGCGACATGGTCCTCAAAGAAAACATGAAAGTCCAAGAAGATCGAGAAAAGAAAGGCAAGTTTGAACCTACCTAGCTTGGTCCTTATGTTGTCACTGCATCCTTTGGCTCTGGAGCCTATCAGCTATCTACACTAGAAGGAGAAATTTTGAATGATCCTACTAACATCATTCATCTCAAGAAGTTTTATGCTTGAAGATCTTTGGTATACCCAGTTTTTGAAAAATACAAAAAATAGTAAAGAGAAATCATCGTCCAATGGTGAAAACTTGGCAATTCAAGCACCTTAGATAGGTACCTTGTTGAAAACTTGGTAATTTAGGTGCCTTATATATTAAGACTAATCCATTATCTATCACTATCCTATCCCTCATCCATTCACCCACCATCCCATAAAACACTTGCTTGTTCCCTTGGTGTTCCAACCAAATATCCAAAATCTAATGAAGCTTGTAAATACCTCCTATACAGCTTGTAAATCTTGTACCTTAGCTTGTAAATCTTGTACCCCATCTTGTAAATCTTGTATCATCCCTTATATCATAGCTTCTATATCCAAATCTTGTCCAAAGCTTGTACCATATTCCAGCTTGTATTATATGTCAAATCTTGTATCCTAGCTTGTATCCTATAACATGCACACAAAGAATCCTATTTTCCTTAATCTTTTTGCCAACCATTTACCTTTTCACCTATCAACTATTGTAGACATCCCACCCTTCATGAAAATTTCCATCTCACAAAAACCAAAACATGAACAACCTTGTACATTTGTAACATATCTTGGTTAGTCAGCTTGTACATCCTCTTTAGCTTAGTACCATTGTATCTATCCAGCTTTCATGTCAGTTCCTTCTTGATCAGCATCTTGCAAACATTGCACAACCCTTGGTTAGCTATTCCAATGCATCATTTAGCTAAATCTTCTATCACAAAAGTGTTATCCTTCTTAGTTTAGCTTGCCAGACGCATCACTCATCCAAAATCCATTAGCTTAGGTGCTCTTCGATAAATCTTTGCAGGATATAGCTTTCCACATGTTGGATCTTGGTCTATTAGTACCTCATCCTACCCATCTCGTTGGCAAATGGTTCTCTTTTGGATTTTCTCTTTCTTTTGATTTGGAATCTTCCCTTTTGGGTCTTGAAGTATCTTTTCCAAGCAATCTCCTTGTTCCCTCCTCAAAGTTTCCACGATCTTCCATATAATGGTATACTGCAAATGGGGCAATCTGAGCGTAAGGTCCTGATCAGGTCTTTTGTTTGTTTTTCTTTTCTACTTGTGGGTTACCCAGTGTCAGTTCCATGCTGATTCCTCTGGGATTCATGTGTGATGCTGAGGCAATCCTTGCGTGTTTTTTTTGAGTCAATCTGTCAGTCCTCTGGACAGTTGGTGAAAAGGCCTTGATGTTCTTGGTAACCTTGGTAATTAACCAATAGTCCTATAGAAAATCTAGTGCTCAACTACATGGTGATACTTCTCTTTGAAGTATCCCCCTACTCAAAAAAGCTTCAAAGGTTTCCCTTCATCTCCATTATCCCCCATCCATATCCAGCATCTATCTCTGTTACCCCAGCTTATGCATTAGTATCTCTTTGAATCAATCTGCACTTTTAGCTTTAGGGATCCACAATCCTAGTCTTAGGAATCCACCAATCCAATCAATCCACCAAGCCTCATCTTTTGAGATCCACAATCTTAGTCATAGGGATCTTCCACCAATCTGACAATTTGAAATCTTGTTGCATCAACTTTATCATCTCATCATCCATCTCCCTATCTTGGATTCCTTTTTATAGTGCTCTACTCCTTCATCCTCCCCCCAATCCTGAAAGTCTTAAGCTTGTTTACTCTTGTGCCTCTGATTTTCCCCTTTATCATTCTCCCATAGTGAGAGTTTGAGATAATTCAACCCCTTCTCTTTGGCAATCTGAGTCTCCTTGCTCATCTCAGATTCTTGTATTTTTCAAGAAACTGTCGAGCCTTTCTTTTTCTCCTCGCTGACTTCTTGAGGGGGCATCTTGCAATCCATTCTCTCCTCTTCTGCTCTAGCCTTGGGCATCTTATTTTCTTATCTTTGATGCCATGCCACTTGCGGCATCACATCAAAGAGGGGCAACATGTAGACACCTAATATCCCTTAGAAAATAAAGTATTTTTATTTTCTAAAAAATCCCTGATGACATCATTAATTAATTAATTATTTAATTTATTTTTACGTCATTAAATCCCTTTATCTTAAATAAAAATATTTAATTAAGGAATCCCTCCCAAAAATGTTTAAATCTTATTTAAACATTATATCCTTATTTATTAATTATTTAATTAATAAATTGACCAAAAATCCCAAAATAAATATTTAATTTATTTTTTGCCAAAAACTTCGCCAATTTCCTTAAGACCACTAACCTCTTCCAAAATCTTCTAATCCTTCCTTAATTTTGATTAAAGGCTAATCCCATCATTTTCTACCCTTAATCCCAACTCAAAATATTTAACTAAGGTTAAATATTAATTCTCATATTTATTAAAAATGTTTTAATAAATATCTCCTCAAACCAAACCTATGAGATAAATAAACTTTATTTATACTAACGCTAAGCCTATCCCTAAACCCCCTTTTTAGCCTAATCCACCCCATTTACCCATACTAACCGAGCTTAGCTACTAACTCACCCACCCTCATTGAATGCCATCCACTTGCATATCTTTAACAAGCTTAATCTAATCCTAAATCACCTCTAATCCCCCCTCTAACCTTGTCACATTCCCTAAGCAAGCTTAAGACTTTCCTAAACCAAGCAAAGTCAACAACCTCAACTCCCTCCAAAATATCCCAACCACCCAACCATGAATGCTCTTACAAGGCTATAAAGACTCTTACAAGCCCATTCATTGCTCTTACAAGCCATTTATGAAGGGTCTTTATGAAGATATTATCCCTTGAGCCTCCTTTTTTGACTCATCCTTGCCCTTTCCTCCATCCTCTCACCTTGTGACATGTGTCACTCTCTGATTGGCTGTAAGGAAGCACAATCCATGTGCTCTCATCTCATGCAATCTGAGCCCTCTATGAGCTTTTCCCCATCCTTGCATCTTAGCCCTCAAACCCTCAAGACCTTACCCTATAAATTGACTCCCCTCCCAAGCCATTTCATCACAATCCTTGAGCTAAAGTTATAATGCCCTTTTGAGAAGCCTAAATTCATACTTTTCCATACACCCACACCCAAATACCAAGAATCCATTGAAGTTAGTTTGAGAACCTTGAGCATACATCCTAAATCCATATCCAAATTAGACTCATCTCCAAATCAAGAGAACAATCTCATTGAGAGAGCCTCTCAATGGCTCACATTCTCATTTGAGTTTGTTTCCTCTTTGTCTCTCTTAAAGATTATATTAGTCTTGTTAGTTAATGCTTTGTTTCTTTAAATAGATTAGTGTCTCTTGCTAACATATTAGTATATACAACCCTATCTTCGTTATTTTGTTTTACAAACACGCTTAATTTCAAAATTCATATAGTTGTGTACTTAAAATCTAATTCATTAAAAAAAATACAAAAATACATTTCTTTTTTTGTGTGGTTATTCTTTTGAGATAGCAAGCAGATTCAACATCTTATTCAACATTGGTTAGAACTAGTAAAGGTCTCCTCATGAACAATCACATTTATCTTCTATTGAGAAAATTTTAGTAGGTCACAAGATCACCTGGAACCTTGGAGTTAATCCAAGATTTTCTTTTCAAGAGAGGAGTTTGAAAGGATTCTTATCATTAAGCATCATGTAAAATGACAACCCAACACCATTCTCAACACAAAAGTTAGTGAATTCAGAAAACATACACTCACCACCTCTATCAAATCTTAAAAATTTCATTGATTTACTAGTTCCTTTCTCAAATCTATCCTTGTACCATTTGAACATATCAAAAGGATGTGATTTCAATTTCATGAATATGACAGTCATCATTCTAGAATAGTCATCAACAAACAAGATGAAATATCTATCACCATAGTAACTCTCTGTACTAATAGATCCACATAAGTCAGTATGGAAAAATTCTTAAACATCATTGGAAGTGTGTTTCTTTCTTGAAAATATTTACTTTTTCGTCTTTTCGAGATGATATTCTTTACACGTAGGCTTCTCAGGTTTTTGTAGATTCAGTAAGCCTCTAACTCTTTTCTTTTTACTAACCTTCATCATGTTCTCAAAATTTACATGAAAAAACCTTTTATGCCATAACTATACATCCTCAATTATTGAAAATAAACATGTCTTAATAGTAGGATCAAGATTAAAATAAGTATCCTTTTGTTTTCACTCTAGTCCCAATCAAATTTCCTTCATCATCGTAGATCTTGACTTTGTTGTTACGAAATTCTAGATTGTGACCTAAATTATTCAACTGGGCAAACACTCAAATGATTATACTTTAGTCCTTATACCTAGTAAGCATCATCACATGTAATCTTATCATTCAACATTAGTGATCCTTTTCCTTTCACTAGACATGGAACATCATTACCCAACTTAATATTCCCACCATCATCAATTTCCTCAAATTTTTCAAACTTACTTAAGTCAACACTCATGTGATGTAACAATCCACAATCTATAATCCATGAATCATTCTTACTAGCATGTGAGATAAGGCAATTTTTATTTGTTTTCCTTTCTCTGTTAGGATCTTCCTTGATAGCAATAAATACCATCTCAATTACTTCATTTTCTTTATCAATACTTGACTTGATGTGCTCTTCTTCAACAATGTAGTATGCTTTCTTCCATTTGTCTTTATAGTCCTTGTTCTTCTTGTACTTGTAATATTTCTTGTCATTTATGTCACTCTTACTTCCATTAGGACACTTAGCAACAAAATGACCAACTTCATTTCACTTGAAATAAATTAGGCACAGTTTAGCTTTACCTCTTGACAAAATTCTAGCAAACAATGCTTCATGTTCATCCATATCATCTTAAAATTAAGATTTACTTTATTCTCCTTCTTTGAATTTCCATTGGTTAGCAAGGACTTAAAATGAATTTCCAAGTATAACCATAATGTTATCACAATTTCTCAATTCAAATGTAGTCAATTGACCAACTAAACTTTCAAGCATCAAAACATTACCAAGCATAGATCTTCTTGATGCAAAAAAATTGATAGAATAAATAGAAAAAGAGTTCTAAGAACTTTACTTACAATTTCAGTATCATTGATAATACCTCCAATCCCTCTAATTGCACTAAAAACTTCTTTGATTCAGTTCACATAATGTGCAACATTCTCACATTCTTTTATTGACATATCATCATACTTGCCTCTAAGACTTTCCACTTTAGCTCTTAGCACCTTTGGATCTCCACTATGTACAAGTTTCTATTTGTCTCTTACCTATTTAACATTTGTGTACTTCATGATATCATCAAACTCAGCATCATCAAGAGTAGATGCAATCTTAATCATCAAGCTATTGTGATTCCTTTTCTTAATCATTTGTTCCACAATCATAGGAGCAACAGGTACACTGTACTCATCATCCAAGCCTTGTGTTATGTTATCTCTAATTCCAAATAGATGTTGCCTCATTCTATCTTTCCATGATGATAAGCTATTGTTATTCAACTTTGGTACCTCTCTCTCTCTTATTCCTTTAAACGTCTTCCTCCAAACACTATGCTCTAATACCAATTTTTAGTTAAGTGGTAGTGGGGGGGAGGGGTGAATTAGTTATGTTCAGTTATCCTATAGCTCCTTTAAACATTTTAGTACTAGAAAAAAATTATAATCATCACAATAAATCTCTTAGTGATATCATTCAACTTCATAATTAACACTTACAAACAATTTTCACCAAACTATAAATTTGTTGTCTCTATTACTATCGAATATTAGAATATAACTTTATTGATTGCCTAGTTGTTACTAAGTTGTAGTAAAAAGTAAATATCATGAAAATTAACTTGTAACACAATAAGAATCACATATTTGACACCAAAAATTTTAATGTGAAAACCATGTAAAGAGAAAAACCACCTAGGACCACCAACCCAAAAATTTTCATTCTTTTGAAGTGAGTTCTACTAGGAGCCAACCTTGTAAAATTATTACATACACATTTTTAATGTGACCTTGTTAGAGGATTTAAACCAAAAGATCATCTAGACCTTATCACTCCTTGATCCTATCTAAAGAACAATCTTCTCTAAATGAGTTACAAACATCACTAATGAATGTTACCATATAGCTTGGTTAGAAGATTTCTATACTACAATTATTAGAAAGTAACACTACAAATGAACTGTTAGGTTTAGCACTACCTTGCTTGTTCAAATCTCTTTTATCCTCAATCTCTTTCTGATCCCCTTCTTTTGATCTTTGTTTGGCTGATTCACTCCTTCACTTTTAGTTTTTCACTTAACATATCTTAGATCTCCCTTGTAATTTTCTTAGTTCTCCTTGCTTCTTTTAGCTTCAACAACTTCTCACTTTGATCTCTTTAATCAACAACTCCATCAACATTTATCTAGAAACCAAAAAAAATTCAGACTTCTCTTTAAATAGTAGTCTCTCTACTTCCATATTATCTTAGTTTTTGTTGCTTAACCACAATCATCAATCTCAGGTTCAATGTATTTAGTTACTTAGAAAATAGAACTTTCATACAACTTTGTGCTCACCCTTATCCTTCTTCAATCTTGATCATTATATCTTTATTGAAGTTATCCAAATGTAGATCTTGTAACAAACTTTGACTCATGCCTTTGAACTTCTTGAAGATTCTTTAATTTCACCAAAAGCTAGCCTTTGATTCCATCTTTAATACTCTTTCTTCTTGTTGTTTCTTGATGAACATAAAATTTCACTTGGGTAAAACATTACTTGGTCAATACTAAAATTTACAGGGTAATAGTGAACTCTCACTTGCTTTCTCAAATGTTTAGTGACAATTGTAGCCACTCACTAAAAATTTTCTTCCTTCTTTAATATTGTCACTTGGTGTAACTTGTATAACTCATTACATGATTGTAAAGTAATCAAACCAACATTAAATTATCATTGTCCAACTCATTCAAGATGTAATACCCCTCTTATCTTGACAAGTATGAATAAGGTTTTGAGGAAAGTATATGCACACTTGGACTAGGTTGGGACATAAGGTTACTTCCGGTAATCCTTAATTTCATAACATAAAAAATTCATGCATAGGTAGCACTATAAGATAAAATCCAATATTCTTAGCATAAAAGAATGACACCTTTCTACTCAAAAATTGGTAAATCAACTAGGTTGTTATGTTCTAACATGTTTAGAAACATCTCTTTAGTTATCATACACATCCTTTCTTCCTTATGATGCTAGATATTACTTTTCATTTGAAACTTGATGATGTTTTATCTATTGTATCTATGGGATAAGGTATTTGGTTTATTTGTATAATTCTTTGCATACTTTTTTGAATTTATTACTATGCTTTCACTACCTTTCTTATAATATTTTGACTATTTGTACTTAAACTAACCCGACTAACCCATCAAGATACTACATGATGTCACACTCCTTCTTACTTGCATGACATTATTTTTGTATATATTAATATGTATAGTATTTTTTTGTTAGAGATGTAGGCGTGTGTAGGTACTAGGCATCGAATCCACCTAGCTATGTAGGTCTGAGCATGCCTCAAAAATCCTCAAACTAGTTGTTGTTAAAAGGGAGATGGAACCATGATCCATATACGAGCCCTAACCCTAGAATTCTTGAAAAGGGAGTTATCTACCATGTGGGGATCTTGTAGGATCCTTGCCTCTAATTTTGTATTATGATAACTAACTCTTATGTTGGTGGTTTTTTATTTTTATCTTGATAATTAAATATTGTATTTGTAATTTTTGGATGATCTTGATCTCATGACTTTTGTATAGGTTAATCATGTATATCTATCCAAGTATATATGGGTGCACATGTAATGCCACCCTAGTGACATGATTTGATATCTATTTTGAGACACTAGAATTTATTCTTATGCCTTATGATTAAAGTAGGAGGTTAGATAATACCTTACATGGTGTGTTTTGGATAGAATTCCTATGATACATTTCATATGATTTCAAATAAGGATTATGGATTATATATTTCTATGGATTTATAAACTTACCAACCCATCTAACAAATATATTACTATTGATATGATTCTATATTTTTATAAAGTTATTTGTAGATATGCATGTTGGTTGGCTAGATATCATATATGCTTCCAAACTCTATCTCCAATTTCTCACATACCTACTCAACTCTAGGTAAAGGTGGGATAACATACTCTCAACCCATAGGTATATGATGAAGGAGCATCTAGTTGTATAAGGGGAATCCAGCATCACCAAAAATATGTTTGGAGATAGTTTCTAATTGATGTGTTTGCATTTCTAGATACTAGTTTGGGAAAAATAGAGATTTCAACTCTCAAATTTTCATTGTTACTCACCGAAGTTATGGAATACCTCACAATATGTACAAATGTAGAAAAGGGTTATTTTTTTGGTGAGGCATAATTCTAAGGAATTAGAGGGTGTGATTTGGAGGGAAGGTTGTTTTGGAAATAGGGAAGATTAAGGGGGAGGGGTAGGGGGAGGGGGGTGAATCAGTATTTCATAACTTTTTCCCCTACCATGGATATTAGATATTAACCTTATACTTGCATAAATGGTTAAACTAATAATAAATAACAATAATACCTCAAATAAACTCATAAGACCATATTTTGTTAACTAGGGAAACCCTAGCCAAGGGAAAACCTCAGTGGGGATGGTTTCCATAAAATGATTCATTAATCAAAAGTACCTTGTAAAAGGTGTTGACCATATTAGGAGTCTATTACATATTTATAGTGTATATTTCCTTGTTAGATTCCTCAACTCTATTATGATTTGTATTTAAAAATGTGAGCTCACTACTCTTACAATAATATCCAACTTTACAAATAGTATAGAGAAATACCAAAACTTCACTCTATGGATATCTTAAATATCTTATCACTCCTTTGTAGTTCCTTGTGTCCAATCATACATATAACCTCCTTATTTTTTATAAATATCATATTTACATCAATAAAGTTCACATAAAATAATCATAGCATAATAATACATGCGACATCTTTACTAAATCAAAACCCTTTTCTTTATACTACTTTGAACCTGTTGGACTTGCACTTAACCATAGATTACCAAAACCAAATATTATATTCTACTAGAAATGTGTTATCATCTAGGATGTCATCCCTACCTTTTCATTCTCTTTATTTGACAAGTCAAATCAATTGCTTGACCATTTTTTCCATACTCAACCATATGCTCTATTTTTGCGATATCAATATTGCCATTGGAATATTAATCCAAAACTCATGAAAAACATAAAATTAAAATTATGAGCCTTATACATAGAATTTATATTGTCCATAAAATCATCCCTCCATTTTATGGCCTTGTATTTTCTCCCTTTGAAGCTTGTCGAATCAAACTATCTACATATGCACTTTCTTCCTGCTTGGTACTTCGACAATTTGCTTCCTTATCAAATGGTAAACTTACTTGATCATAATTTTTCCATAAATGAAAAAAATTATCTACTTACCTTAGCCAAATTTATAACAGGTTATAATTGACATTTCAAGCACTCTAGAAAAATAATCAAGTCAAAATATTTCATTATTTGGAAGATATTGCAATTATAAGCTACCTTAAGACTTCCTAGAAGCCCTCTAGAGTCTAATTTGATGCACTAAATAGCCTTGTACAACTAAAAAATATGAGGGATGAGTATTGGTTATCCATAGGGCTATAAAGAACTCATAGAGCTTTCTATAATGTAAATGGTTCATCAATCAAAGTCATGGATCAAAATTTACATTTCCTTAAAGTTTGACTACTTGTTATTGAACCTTCTATTTTTACATTGACTTCTAATTTAAATTCTAAGACTTCTATTTTGGCATTAGACAATGAATTTCAACATGTAAATTTAAATTATTAACCCTAAAACTAAGGCCATTTATTTAAAGCCCATCCTTGAGGTGAAAAGGCATTTTTTGGAGTTTTGGAGAAAGTACTATAAGAAGGGTTTTTCTCCATATGGAATTGTAGCACATATGGAATTGTAGTTGGTTCTATTTTTACTAAAATGCATGTAGGATCTTCTTATCAAATAATGTAATTTTATTTTTCTATTGTGTTCATTTTTGTCTCAATTTTTTCCCTCATCACATGGTATTAGAGTGGGAGTTCTTGAGTGTGTGGACATATCACCAGCTGTGAGGTAGTTTGCACAAGGATTGTAGTTGTGGGTTATGAGAAAGTGTGGAAATTCCTCCATAAAGAGAACATGGTGGAAGAGTTTGAGATGTGACACATGAGGGTTTTAGAGCCCTTTAAAGACAAGTGAAAGCCTTATAAAAGAAACATAAAGAAGGGATGGATATTAGACCTAGAGACAAAAGTAATGGAGAATTTGAAGAAGGGAAAGTTGAAGAAGTTCAATAATAAGAAAGGGATCAAGAGGTAGATAGGCTTCTAAGGGTTATCTCTAGAATAGGGAAAATATCTAAGATTTATGTTTTAGCATTTTTGGTAAATCTTAATCAAGAGGAGTTTATTGAATGAATCAATGATATGCACAATTATTTTGATTATGAAAATGTAGAATATCCTAAGAGGGTTAAGTTTCTTAAGAGAAAATTGAAGATTCATGGCATAATTTTGTAGCAAGAGGTCTATTTTAAAATAAATCAAAGAGGAAAAGAGAAAATAAAAGATGGGTTTGGATGGTGGGAAAATTTAAGTAGCGGTTCATTTATGTTGGCTATGAGCTTGACTTGTTGAAGAAGACACAAGGGTTAAAAAAAGTGGGAAATTATGTCCATAAATATACAGAGGAGTTCTATTGAGACTTCATTAGGAAATGATATGTATAATCTAACAAGGAGAAGGTGACCTACTACCTTCATGGGTTAAGCCCAAGCATTCAAGAAGAGCTGACTCTGGTTAGGATTACCAACATTAAAGATGGATACCATTTTACCTTGGGGGTTGAAGAGAATCTCAAAAAAGTTTCATGGAAAGAAAAGAGGGTGAGGCCAAGGAGGAAGGGGTGATGGTAGGTCTTTTGGAGGCTGAAATTAGGATGAGAAGAAAATAAAGATATAGGTACTAGTAAATTTTATAGGAATGAGAGTTTTAGCCACTCCTATGATCACATTTATGGAGATCAATGAGGATGAGGAAGAGGAAGAGGAAGAGGAAAAGGACCAAAAAGATGAGGTTTCCATGAAACATTTTTTCACTATGGAGAAGAAGGTTGTAGAGCTTATGAATTCCCTTAATACCAAGGAAGATACCAAGACATCACATTCAAAATATGCTAAAGGAGGACAAGTCCTAGTTAATAGAAGAGTCTTGTTGAGTTATGAGCATGAACCTAGACAAAGGGAGATCTTATTTTTTACTAGGTGCATGTATGAGGGTAAATGTTGTGATGTGATTATTGATAGTGGGAGCACTTAAAATTTGGTGTCTGAAGAGATAGCCACAAAGGTAATGCTTAAGAGAGAGAAAAAACTACATCTGTACCAGATCTTTTTAGTATAAGATGACCATGAGGTCATGTTCAATTAGCATTTCTTTTTGACATTCATATTGGTAGCTTCCATGATGATGTACTATGTAACATTAGAGTGATGGATGCATGTCATATGTTTCTGAGAAGGTCATGGTATTAGAAGAGGAATGTTTTACATGATGATTGTGCAAAAAACTATTCTCTAAGAAAGGATGGAGTATGTTCCAAGCTTAAACCCCTACTAAGGGAAGAAGAAAAGGTATGTGGTAGTATGCCTTTCTAATTGAAGAGAATTTTTGGATAATATGAAACATCAACACTTGTATTATGATCTAATTCTTGGAGTGGATAAAGAAGGTAGTAGAGAAGTTCTAGTAGAGGTTTTAGGTCTATTAAATGAGTTTCAAGATATTGTACTAATAATATCCCCAAGGGGTTATCACGAGTAAGGAAATTCATCAAATAGACTTAGTATGTAGACCTAGTTTACCTAAAAAAATTTCCCATAGGATGGCTCCTACCGAGATTAAGAAGTTGATATGTATAGTCTCTAAGGCCATAAAGAAGATAAAAATCAAATAAAAAAATTCCCACCAAGGATGGATGATCTTATGGACTACATGAGTGGAGCTCCATACTTCAAAAAGATAGACCTCAATAACTTGTATATCACCAAATTCAAATTAGAGAGGGTGATGAATGGAATAATTAATTCAAGACCAAGGAAGAATTATATGAGTGGTTAGTCATGCCCTTTGGGTTAACCAATGCACCAAACACCTTCATGTAGCTTTTGAATGAGGGAGTGAAGAAATTTATGGGAAAATGTGTTATTTTTGTTTAGATGATATTTTTATTTTTAGTAAGGATCTAGATGGGAGTTAGTCTCTAAAAGGGAGTTATTTCTCTATTTTTATTTTTATTAATTTGAAGAAGTGTAGCTTTGTCAAAAGAGAGTTACTCTATTTGGGGTTTGTTGTCTCACTTGACAATCTCAAAATAAACCAGAAGAAGGTAAAGGTCATCCTTGAATTTCCTACCACAAGGTATGCCACTAAGGTGAGGTCTTTCCATGGTTTGGCTAGTTTCTACAAAAATTTCATGATAACTTTCAAAAGTATTTGTGCACCCCTAACTTAAACAATGAGGGGGGGATATTAAATAGTTAAAATAAACTACAAGAGCTATAGGGATTTTTCAATTGCTAAACAAGAAGGTGATAGAGAAACCTATGTTAGCACTCCTTGATTTTAATAGGGTGTTCCAAGTGGATTGTGATGCTAAGAGTATGATATTGGAGTTGTCTCGAGCCAAGAAGTTAAACCTATTTCATATTTTAATGAGAAATTGAATGATGCAAAAAAGAGTTATTAAGTTTATGATCAGGAGTTCTATCAATTTTATTTTTTTGGTTTTAGATAAATGTAGGCATTATCTATTGCCAAAAGAATTTATTTTTTATTCTAATCTTCAGACATTACAATATCTAAATAGCTAGGGAAAATTGAATCAAAGGCAGCTGATATGGGTAGAGTTCTTGTAGAGCTACAAATTTGTACTGAAACATATAATTTGAAGGTCTAATATGTTTGTAGATGTACTACATAGGAGTTAGATGTTAATGATAGAAATTTAGGTTTAACTGGTTGGGTTTAATGAACTTAAGACCCTATACTCTAAGGATCCTAACTTTATAGAGGCTTGGAAGGATTGTAAGGATCCTATTACTCTAGATAAGGCAAGGTGGATAAACTACATGATCCAAGTTGTATTTTATTCAAATGGAGTCATTTTTGCATTCTAAAGAGTTCTATGAGGGAGAGATTGATCAAAGAGAAACACAATGAATGAATTTTAGGACACATTATTCCAAATAAGACCATTTCTATTGTTAGTGAACATTATTTTTGGCATCATTTTTCACTAGATGTGAAGAAGTTTTTGTTGATATTTTGGGTATGTCAGACAACTAAAGGAGTCAATTAGAATATAGGTCCCTATCAACCATTATATGTTCCCTCAAGGCCCTAGGAAGACATAAGTATGGATATTGTTCTTGGGTTATCAAGGACACAAAGGGATAATGATTTAGTATTTGTGGTGGTTGATAATTTTTTTATGATGGTGTATTTAATGTTGGAAGTTAATTGGGAAACTAAAATACTAAAAAGGAGGGAGGGGGTGAATTAGGATCTATAAAATTTTATCATTCAAAATATCTTAACCATATTCACCATATTAACCATCTCATATCTAGTTTATGAATAACATTCCTTGAAAAATCAAATGCTTAATCACATCCATAAAATGTAATACACATAACACAAAAGATTTTGGTAACCTAAAAACACTTCAAGGTGAAGGTAAAACTAGGGTGGGGATGAAACCCACAAATCTTCACAACTACAATAAAAAATTTATCTTGTTAGGACTACAATTTGATCACTTATGATGATCTAAACTGTGAAGGGTCTACTCTATTAAAAGATTTAAGACTATTAGGTATTACATTGATTAAAGGATTTTACACTTATAATGATGTAAGGACTTTGTTAGGAGATTTACAAAGCTATGTTAAAACCACTCTATTAAGGGATTTTCCGTGATTCAATTTGTCAAAACTGATTTAGTACCTAATCCTTTGATTTGCACTTATAATTGTTGATTATGGATCGCCTCCTTCCAATCTCTAATCTCATCTCCAATTTGATATATCTTTATTCAGTCCTTCACTACTTCATTAGGTTGCTAACTTTGTTCTTCAAAATTGTTTGCATGCAACATCCAAAACTCAACTCCTTCACTTCCTTCACACAATTCACACTCTTTTCTGTGATAACTTACTCTATATATTTAAAATAGATTTTGGGCTTACCTATTTATAGACATCTCTAGAGTCTTCTAGACACTTTCCCTTTTGTCTCTTCATCTGACTGGTTGTTTTTTCCTCATAGGGATCAATGATGCATGTAACAACATATAAAAACCTCTATAAAAAACTCTATGATTATTAAATTTCATGTTCATGATAGCTCAAAATGGTTTACCTCAAAGTTTGTATCATTCCATACTTTTATGTTCACTATGTTTTACTCGACACTCATTATCTCTGATGCTCAATCATAACTGATCTTCCTATTTTTGCTCAACCTTAATTGTACTTGGCTCCTTCTATATAACTTGACATCAATGTTCTCTTTTTGCTCAACATTTACTGTGCTTAGCTTATACTAAAAGTACTCGGTGACCAAAGACGTGCTTGACTCCTATAGAGCTCATCTTATACATTATTAGTTACAAGTCTTTACATGACTTGACCTATATAAAGTAGTTTAGTCATACTGATGACTGACTGATTATGCCTTAAATATGACTAGGTGTTTGACACTAATAGACAAAAAACCTTAGAGATACCAACAATCTCCCCCTTTGAAATTAGTGAGAAAAATTCTTTTTCATGATTAGATGTTTACAGTAAAAAAATAATAGTACTCCCCCTAAGCCTATGACCTAGTTCATATAGAACTTCAAAACTATCTATTTTTACAATACAATAAATACTTAACTTTACTCAAAATAGTCTAATTATAGCTTTTTCATACCTTGTGTGATTTTTGTCTTTCTGAGTTGAATCTCTGTATCTTTTCTTCATATATCCCCCTTGTACAAATCAATAATCTATCCTCCCTATCTTTCACACTTATGTCTATTGTTGGGGTGGAGTAGAAGGGATCAAACCATATTTATCAATGAATGCTTTATCAATTTGATTTATCATGCAAAGATCATGATCCCATGTGGTTCTTTCTTATTCCAAAACATGAATCTTTAACTCCAAATTGGCTACCAAGTGAATTAAGCTATCAACAATCAAAAGATTGTGATCTCTTTCCACTAGATATTTTGTTGAAGTTGGTTCTTGTTGTATAACCTCCAACTGAGGTATCAACACTGATTGTATAGAGATAAGTTTGGCCCTCATTCGACTATCTATTTTTTTTATCTTGGAAAACCTCCCTTGTGTAGACATAATCTATTATAATGCATTAAGCTCAATTCAACTGACTAAGATATAGAATTGTCTGATTGCTTCATCTCATCTTGAGTCCTCTAAATATTTGCCTGAAATTCATTTGTAAACCTTGACACATCACAAAGTATATTGTACAAATCTTTTACTTTCTTCACAAGTTCTAATAAATTCTGTAGAAGTACCTACACCTCTGCATTTCTAATTACAATGATAGTAGAAACTCTCTCTATTACTTTCTTTTCAAACAAGGCCATAAGTTTTGCATTTGCCTTAATATCCTCAATGTTGATTTTTTCATAAACTTGTACCAATTGAGAGATAATGGGGGCCTATTCATCAATGATTTGAATATCAAAGGAATCAACAAATATGTCCTTGATATCATGCAACACTTATTTCTGTTGATGTTCTTACCTCATCTCTTCTTTTCTTTTATTTCTTGAAAAAATATCTTGCAAGATGATAATTTTTTCAAATGTGAAATTGATTAGATCTTATTTTGGCATTTCCATTACTTCATCGAGAGTAACAATATTACCTAGAGAACTATCTCTTTTCTTCTTTACTTTTCTTTTCTTTGGAATGTTATTTCTCAACTCTACTAGAGTAATAGTAGGTGATGGGGTGTCACCACTCAGTCTTGTTTGTACTTTAGTGCTTGCAACAATATGTGGTATTGTTTGACCTGTAGTAGATTTGTCTACATTTGAGTCTTTATCTTATTTCTTTTGTTCTACCTCCTTTTTTGGTTCCTTGGCCTCTATTACAAAAGTTTTGGTTTGTGAGGCTTGTTTTTTTTGTTTCTCCATCTAGTTTATTTGTCCATTGAAATCAATACCTTGTACTTGTACTTCTCCTTCCTTGGGATAGTCCCTTATTTGTTAAAATACAAGAGTGTACAGTGTAGTATCAGGAAAGGGTGATACATTTTCCTATGGGCTCAGAATACCTGAACTTTATTCATCACTTTGATCATCCTTAATGGTTACAGTGTCTACTTCTTTCTCTTCTTCAAATCCTTTATTGGTTAATCAAAAAATGCTCTTCCATAGCAGTTCATTCTACCATACAACAACCTCAATTATATTATGTAAGATGATAAATGTTTTGAATTTAGGAACAAATCGATTCTTGTAGTTCTCCAAAAATGTTGTCTTTTGTCTATTTTTCAATTTAGGCATAATTTTTGCCAATGTTACTTCTCTAATTTTCTTGTTAACTTATGTTGGCTATTGCCACTTTTTATCAAGTCTATTATACAAGTCATTTGGAATCTTCTTTTCCAATTCTGTAAGTGTAAGCTTATTTTTATCCATCATTTCTATCATAGCCTCCTCTAGCTTGGATTTATCAACATTTCTCAATGTATCATAATTTACATATCTAAATCATGATAGGCCTATAGAGTTTTTGATGTTGGCACATACCTTGTCAATAGTTCTCATCTTTGTAGGTACAATCACTTGGTGATGGCCAAGTTCATCATACTTGGTCCTATCTACATCTTCCTCTTCAATATATTTTGACTTTACTAGCCTTCTTCTCTTTGTCTGGTCTATAGTGTCTAGCACTTTCCTCTTAACTGTACTCATGTTACTTGGTTTTGTAATCTTTACCACTCCTTTCTTGGCTGGTGGTTTGAAAATTGTTGTTGTTCTTGTCCTAGTCCTTGGTCTTTGTAGTGCAAAAGGAGATAGGTGTTAGCATGAATGCTGATAGTATTCTTTTTTGGGAGTATCCTAACCATTAGAGAGCATGTGGCAATATTGACATGTTGCATTTATGAAAATGTTTGTCATTGATGTCAACATAGTAGAAATTTTGTGAAGGCTGGAAAAGTAGCAGATAAAGATCATGGTTGTATTGAAAAAAAAATTGATGTCTAGGTATTCTACCATTAATAAAAAATTCCACACTATGTCTTGATGATTAGGGTAAGTGCACTTAACATAAGTTGAAGAAATATAGAAGATATACATGATTTATAGAGGGCAATGTAGAAATAGAGTACTTGTTAAGTAGTGTCTGATGATTGTATTTTATCTCTTAACAAAGATATAATCAAGATACACAAAGTGATATAATGAAAGAGGATAGTCTAATGATGACATTAGTGAGTGCACAAGTCTTGAAGTCACATGTGTGATAAGTTGTATAGACTGCAAGCCAATAGTGCTATATGATTGCAAAATAATTAGTTATCTTATTGTGGTCCTATTATAATTAATTGGGAAAGCCTCAAGGAGAACTCAAGGAATTTATTTAAGGACTTGGTATAAGGGAAAATATTTTCCATGATTGTGTAGAGGAAGCAATGTGAAGTGTTAAAGGAAGTGCAAACAAGAGAAGAGTGTTTGGAAAATGTGAGTAGGCGTTCCAAGGGACTATTGGATGTGAAGTTTGTGATATGGCATCAAGATCAAAAGGAGAAGAAGTTTGGTTGATAGGATAGAGACAGAGGAAGGAGAAGGAAAATTCATCTCTATTATTCAATAAAGAATAATATAGAGATCATTTGGATAGTGGCTTCATTGGTCTTTCCCTTGAAGCTATTTGGATAGTGGGTCCATCTTCCTATTGGAAATGTAGTATAGACTAGGTGATTGAGAGGGGGGGTGAATTAGGAACCAATAAGACTTATACTTTAATTCACCAATTAAACCTTTACAATATAATCTGATCTAATTGCATGCATGAAAGACTGAAAGCAATAAAACATTCATAACACTTGACACAATATTTGGTAACCTAGAAACTATCCAAATAGAAAGTAAAACTAGGGTGGGGATGATACCCAAAAGCTTTAGTACTATAGTATAAAGTTATCTTGTTAAAGCTTAGAATTGATCACTTTTGGTGATCTTCTCTGTTAGGAGCAATAAGAACTATTAGGTCCACCTTGTAAAAGGATTTACAACATACATTGAAGTATGCACTCGGTTAGGAGATTTGCAAAGAGTTGTTAAGTCCACCTTGTTAGAGGATTTGACTAATGTATCTATTAGGATGAATTCTTTGCTGATCTTTGATCTGCAACTCAGTTTGCTGAATGAGATTCCTATGAAATATAATGATCACCTTGGTGTGATAGATAAATCTCTTCTTTTCCTTATACTGCTTGTAGCCTTCTTCTAATTTTCACTCATGCTTCTTCTTATTTGTTACACTTTGATGATTCTTTGGATATTATGAGATGTATTACAGATATACCAATCCAATAAATTACATTCTAGAGTTGGCTACAACACCAAATTCAATAATCTTGACTAAGTCAACTCACTACTAGAACTTGGGTTTGAAAGACCACTCAAGTGATATTCTGATACTCAAAAACACTGTCAACTCAAAAAACTATGACATTAATTTGGCACTAGTACTTGGTCCACATTGATCACTTTGGAGTAGGTATAAACTCAATTAGCATTGGGTGACTCAACGAGCACTAAAGAACTTGGTAGATACTGAAGGGCTCGATTGACACTATAGCTCAGTCAATAATGCCTTCATTTTGTTTCATTAATAGTACCAACTTGGTATAAAATTATAAGATTGATTAATACTACAGATCTTGGTTAGCACTACTTCCTCCATGGTTTTCACTGATGAGCTTAGTAGACTCTGCAAAGCTCGATAGACTCTGTAAAGCTCGATTGCAACTGAAATGCTTAGTATACACTGCTAGGTATATGAGAAACTTGGTAGCAATTGTAGAACTTGGTAGCAATGTAGAAAATCAATTTGATTAAGTATTTACTCACTAATTGACAAATTATTTGACAATAAGGTCAACAATCTCCCCCTTTGGAATTAGTGACAAAAAAATTATCATACCAAAATATGAATACTAAAAAATACAAGTTAAAACTCCCCCTATCAACATATGTCAGTCTGCAACTCGATTTTGAATGATGTCTATTGCTTGGTAAACTCTGACTCTCTTTTTTTTCATTTTTCAAAATTGTTTTTGTATACATATTTTCTTCTTTGAATATACATCTTTCTTTCTATACATATATTTCCTCCTTGTATATATATGTTTTGTATGATATAACCTACTTTCCCCCTTTTTTGAAACAAATGGCAAAAATGCATAATTACAAGTTAATACCAAAATGTGAAAGGAAATCACTATACACCTTCAAAATTATGGACATGGATTTGTCCCAATTCTCTTGCAAAACTTTTGAGAATTTTTTTTCATGGATTAATGTTCTAGCATACACAATATATTTTTGGATTATATCCATGTTGGGAACTAACATAATTTGGATATCTATAAGTGTGGCCTTTATACTAGCTTCTTCCCTTAACAATTCTGCTTGCAAATCTATCAGATATCTGATCTTCATTGAATGTGCAGAGATGGTGCTAGGGTTAAGTGACAACTGGTGTGCACTTGCATTCAAACCAATATTTATTTTAGACAATTTTTCATTTATCTCCTTGTTAAAGTTAAATATATCACTCAAGAAATAAATAAACAACATTATTTATATAATTTTCAAATTTAGAAAGAATAGTAGACAATTCCACTTGATCAATAGAATTTTTTTGAGTGACCTTCCCCAAAACTTTGTCTTCAAAATTTCTCACTGTTCTTTGTAGTAATTTGTCATGTCCATTTAATTCCTCATCAAACTTGTGAACAATTTCAACAAGTTGATCCAAAATTGGTTGTTTTTTATCAACCTCTATACATAGTACATCAACAAATATGCCCTTAATGTCTTCAAGGACTTGGTTTTTCTTTTTCTTTTCTTCTCTGAGCTTTTGTTGTCTTTCCCTTTTCTTACATAGCTCACCAAGGCTATCCATTTGATTAGGAGATAGATTGGAGAGATCCCAATTTGGTATGACAATGTCTTCCTCTAGATCAGTTTGCTCATTATAGGCTTCTTCCACTTTACCCTTTTCTTTATGTATAGCAGAAGGAATAATTTCCTTTCCTTTGCTCAAACCTTCAATGCTTAGTTGAGGCTTGACCTTAACTATCATTGAATTTGCAATAGTAGATACAACACTAATAGTAAAAATATTTTAAATATCTTGCTGAGACTTAGTTTGGCCTATTGCTAAGTTTATTGGAACATGTTTCTTGGTAGATGAAGTGATGGAAACAACACTAATCATTGCACTTAGTAGAATTGCTCCAACAATCAATTGAGTGCTTCAAAAGATAGTGTTTACCTACACTGACTTAGTAGTAGCCTTCTCTAACCTAGGTGGCACTAAGTCTTTGCTTAAAGAGAGTGGGAGAGAGGACATAACCTCTTCTTCTATCTTCTTAGGATCTAAGTGTTGAATACTTTAAATTTTAGGAAGACCTCCACTTGTTGCTTGATCCTTTTCATTCTCTTCATCATCTCCTTCTACATTATTTATCTCCTCATCTTCTATCTCAACATCCTCTTTCTCCTCATCATCCATATAATCTATTTGAACAACCTCTTCTATAGGCTCATGTAATACATAGATGTTCTTCCATGCAATTGTATTTGATTGTACAATTGATTCAATATCTTTTGACCAAATTAGGAATGCATTGAACTTGGGGGTCAACTTTTTTTCATTCTTCTTCAATGATTCATTCACTTGCTTGTCAGAAAGATTTGGCATAATTTGTCTTAAGGTTTGTTCTCTAATGTCCCTAACAATATTTAATGCATTACACAAATAATGTGTAATGGCCTTTAGTAGGATATTAGGTACTTTACTTGTCAGTTCCTTTGGGGAGTACTTTCATTTAGCCATCTTAGCCACTTTAAGGCTTCTTTAATTTTCTTTTTCTCTTCTTTAGTTCTTGTTTCATACTTCAAAAACTTGAAATCAGATATACCTCCACCATCTTTTGGTCTTTTCAGTATTTGTTCAAAGGTAAGGGGTGACCTTTTAAATGTCACTTTCTGATCTTCTTCTTCATCTTTATCTTCATCATCATGTAGTTTGAGCTTCTTCCTAGATTTTATAGGTCTTCTTGTGAATACTGTAGGGGAGGACTTTGTAGCCCTTGTGATTATAACCTTCCATTTCTTCTTAGGAGGCTTATCTTCATTAGCTTCTTCTTCTTCTTCAAGTTCCTCTTCTCCTTCCTCTTCTTCAGCATCATCTTCCTTGCCTTCTATTAGTAGAAGAGGGGAGCTAGATTTCTTTCTCTCCTTCAGAATATTCTCCACCTATTTTCTTCCTCTCTTCATAGCCCAAGGGAGCTTTATTTCCAAAGAAATCTTGGCCTTGGCTTCTTCATAGTTACCAAAGTATGGTTCCTTGGGGTCCATTAGCTCATTGAAAAGAGCCTTAATAATGTCTCTTGTATCATCAATATTCACCTCATATCCAAGCGGTTTTACCCTTGCCATCCTTGGCCTTGCTACCTATATATGCACTTTGTCACAATCTACAAGAAAATTGAAATATTGTTCATAGTCATCCACTAACTATTTGGGAATCTTGAATCTACTTTGTATTCTCTCCTTGAATGTCTCAAAGTATGTATCCATGACGATATCAAAATTTTCCCCCATATCAACTATAAAATCATTTATCTGATATACAATAGGTATATCCCTCTTCCATGCCACATTGTCTTTGAAGAGGAAATGCTTTCAAATATAAAAAATAGACAAGTTAAGAGTGATCCAAATTTACACAAATTATTCGTTGATGAGCAGATGCTCTCCATTCTTTTGCTAAGTTAATTGAGTTACAACTTAGCAAGGTCGAAAGATAGATTATTCTTGACCATTTTGTATGCTAAGTCAATATCTTCATAAGGGACATTGTTTAATCTGCTTAAACTTTGGATTTTGTGGGCAATAACATGTATCCTAAATTTGATTTCCATATCAGTGACTCCATTCAACTTCATACCTTTTCCATCCAATTTCACAAGAGTCTTCTTTGGAAGTTTGACCTAGCCTAGGGTTTTGGTAGGTTTTTCTTTGTTGAGCCTATGTAACCGTGTGTTTCTATGTATCATCTTCTTTGTGATTTGAATGGGTTGATCAAGCCATAAGTTCATGTCATGGTCTTGGCTGAGAATAAACCTAATCCATTTTCATTGAAAGTCCCTCAACATGTGTAGGATATGAGTCAAACCCTTTTCTTCCAAATGTTTGTGCTTCAGTTTTAAACTTTCATCCATACACAACTTTTCATATTCTTGGTTTAACTCTAGGGTTCCTTCTTGGATTGAAAATTGATAAAATGACCATATATCATGAATTAGGAGTACTTTAGGAGGGATTTTAGATTGAGCTCCAACTAGGTAAAGTTCTTTTGCAATTGACGGTCTAAATTTGAATGTTAGGGCTTTACAATAAACACTTCAAACCAACATTTCTGAACCAAATGCAAGAATAAACTTTGACAAATCTATTCTAAATTGCTTAGGGGCTCAACGAAACTCTGCACTATTTTCTAATAGAATTTGTGGTGAAACAATAACCTTCAATTTCTTCCTTTAAAGAAAATTTTGTCTTTAAATAGCCATTAATGCATCATACAATAGTTATCTCGGTTACATACTATCGAACACAACTAGGTCTTCAATATCAAAAGATAACTTTGACTTGATAGATTCTTCAACTCAGCTGAGTCTCCAACTCACCATTTGCATCCAAACTTGGTTAGGTCTAGCAACCCAACCATGCTCGGGAAGGTCTTAAAGATGTAACTTCAACTGTCATCTTAACTCGGTGATCCTAGTGCCTCTAAAATGTTGATATGGATCTTCTTTCTTGCTAGCTAGAACTAATATGAGATATCTCCTTAGAATCATAGTTCTAGTGATCTCCTTATCTAACTAGTTTGAAATATTTGAGTTACCCAACTCATTGACTTGGGTGTCAATATTTTTAGGACTTTGATTTGTATTCTCTAGAGATTTCTTAACTCATTTCTTCTACATTTGGCTTTTGATTTTGTCTGCCTTTGATTTCTTTTCATCTTCAACTTTACCTCAGTTCAAACTATTTTTAGCTAGACGCCCAAGTTCTATACATACAAAATATCTCTTTGTATGGTCTCATTTCCTCATGTGACGTTTTATGCAATTTTCTCCAATGTGCCCATACTCACCACAATAGTGACATCTGCACCATGTGTTGTAATCCCAACCAAATATAGCTTTGAGAATTTGTTCTACTTGGTTCCATTTATTACTCTTGCATTCTGAAGATTTATGTCCTTGTTTGTTGAAATTAAAATTCTTTCCTTCAAACTTAGGTTTCTTTGTGCATTCACTTGCTCTATGTATTGGTTTGTTACAACTGTAACACTTTCCATTAAATCTTGGTTTCCCATTACTCCAAAATTTATTTGATGTATGCCCTATTTTTCCACAATGATTACATGTAGGAATTTTTTTCTTTTGAAATCCTTGTTGAGATGATTCACCTTCATCTTTATAGCCTAATCCTTCTTTACATTTGTGTCTAAATTGAGTTTTCTTTTCCAATTGATTTATCCTTTCTCGAGATTTTATTTGTTGGAAATATAAGAGTAACTGAGAGGGGAGGGGTGAATTAGTTACTACAAAAATAAATCCTAGATCCCTTAGATGTTAGTAAAAAGTAAATAGATAAATGAATCCTACCGAAGCTTGATAAACACACACAAAATGTTGTAACTCGATAATAATTGAATTAGCTCGGTAAATGATTAACATATAAACCTTTAGATGTTATCTATGATTACCTTTAATTTAACTTAGTTGCAAAAACATAAAAGAAAATAGTATAAAGACATTTGACACTAGGATTTAACGTAGAAAGCCAATTTGGGAAAAACCACCAATAGCAACTAGTTACTAATTTTCGCTCTTCTAAAGTGAGTCCTGTTAGGAGCCAACCCTGTTAAAGGATTTAATCACCCCATTAGGAGTGTCCTTGCTAGAGGTCATGAGAACAATTCAATAGAATTGCCACCTTTTTAGAGGATTTGAAAATAGCTATTAAGCCAACTCTGTTAGGAGATTTAGATCACTACTACAATGGGTAGAGAGTAATAATGAGATGACCTGATTTGAATGCAACTAAATTTCCGATCTTAGATCTCTATTCTAGCTTGTACTTTATCCTTCCTAATTGAATATGACTTTTCTACTCCATAAGGATATTCTACTTATCCTTCAAATTTTCTTCCTCTTCTCATTATCAAATCTTCAATAACATCTTCATAACTGTTTACACTCACACTTTGAAATCACAACTTGACCTTATACTTATATCTTCCACTTTGTTAAGTTGGCTCAAGTATAACTTACAATAATCAATATTCATCATCTTAGTCGGCTGGAATCAATAGATAAATCAATTAATCTTAGTACAACAAAATAAGAAAATCCTTCATTAGCTAACCCAGCTCGGTAGAAACTAACTCAGAAATGATTTCCTTTGTTAACCAGTAGATGCTTGGTTAACACTACAAAACTTACAAAAATCCTTTGGTAATCAAGTGAGCTTGGATAGCACTGGTTCCATCCAACTTTCCTTCATTACCCAAGTGAGCTCAGTTAATACTCACTCTCTACATCTCTTCCTTTGATGCCTGAGTGAACTTGGTAAATGCTTCCTTCTAAACTAGGCAAACATAGGAATGCTCAGTTGATAATGACATATACTAACTGATAATGATATAACATTTGTGTAACATCAAAGACAACACAAAATTAACCAATTGTATCCAACATTTATTATCCTCTCATTAATTTTCTTCTCTATGCTGAGGTTATTCTACAATCTTTCATTCTTTGTCCTCAAGATGACAAGTTCTTGATTTGCATCATTGAGTTGATCAATCAGATCTACTTGCTGAAGAGATAGTTGATGAATTTCATTGTCCTTTTCTTCTATCTTTTTAGTTGGCAATCTTTTATCTTCTTTGGCTTTGTCCTTTTGTTCCATGTCTTCACACATTTTTACTAATCAAATTTCTTATTCTTTTCTCAATTTTTTGACTTCTTCATGAAGAGTAAGATTCTGTTCAAGTAGATCTTTGAATGCTACATCAGCTTCATCTAAACTTATATCATGGAAAATGTCTTCAATTCTTTTTTCAATGTAGAGATTTTCATTCATCTATGTTGCAAGATGTTTTATTCTTTTCAGAGATTGAGAGAGTTGCTCCATCATTTTCTTGAATTATTTCATGGATA
Organism: Cupressus sempervirens; assembly: GCA_028749045.1. Taxonomy (NCBI): domain Eukaryota; kingdom Viridiplantae; phylum Streptophyta; class Pinopsida; order Cupressales; family Cupressaceae; genus Cupressus; species Cupressus sempervirens. Next base: position 265,581,054 of record CM053793.1, read on the forward strand.
ATTATAGATCCAACTTTTCATTCTCGATAGCTTTCTCTAGTCTATATACTTCCATTGCCTCTGATATTTTCTCAAGCTACTAGACTTCAGAGGTGAGAACCAAAAGCTCTGATACCAATTGTTGGAAATTTAGTATAGACTAAGTGACTAAGAGGGGGGAAAGGGATGGGTGAATGATGAATGGGATAAATAATTATTGCTTCCAACATCTTATCTACTTCTCAGAAGATGGCATCAATGACTTTAGGATTATAGTTCCTTTGTTTGTGCTAGAAAGGGACTCCATCAAGCTTTAGTAGAATTTCGTGTTTTACCTTCCCATTTCTATAACTTTTCAAATATTCATAGCTCCAAGCAAAAACATCTCTATATTCCATAAATAGATTCTTTGTGGCCTCTTTCTTTTTGGGTGAACAACACTTCCCAATGTTAATTAGTTTGGGATTATGAATATCTCCAATGTTAACTCCTTCATATTCACCCATTGTTGGCCCCTTTTCTACTCTCTTCTATTTAATGTAGGCATCATGTCTATTAGACAAGTTTTCTAAGGCCATGAAATATGTGGGAATAATGTTGCTTTTCAACTAAACTTCCATATTTTGGGTCTATTCTTTCTCTGCACTAGGTCTTTCATGATTACTTCCATTGGATTCATGCTCAAAGCTAAACTTGTCATTCTCAAGGAACATCTACAAACTTTTATCATCATTGAAAACTTGCCATGATTCTGTGTTAGCTAGAATAGTAGATTGATACACAGTTTCAATTTGGTACTTCTTGTATTGGAAATCTAGGTGAGGAAGTAATAGGGAGGTGGAGACAGCCAAGGAATCAGCTTTGGTGTTCATCTCTCTCAGAACCACTTCAATAGAGAAGGCATCTAGACCTTCAATCTTATCCCAGACTCTATTCATGTAATTCTTCAACTTGTGATTTTTAATAGAGTACTGCCCTGTTATCTGCTTTACAATAAGCTCTGCATCACCTTGGGATTTTAAAACCTTTATTCCTCTTTCTTTTGCTATTATTATTCCAAGTAATAAGGCCTCATATTCTGTAGTGTTATTCGTATTCTCAAATTCTAATTTGTCAGCCATAGATTCAGTTCTCCTTCTAGGGATATCAATACTACACCAGCTCCAGATCCTAAAGAGGCACAACTTCAATCAAATTCAAGTGTCCATATGCTTGGTACATCTTCATTCTCATTGGAAATTTTATCATTTTGATTTTTGTCTATTTTTTCTTTTGGGTTTTCTTTAGTAAACAAGATACAATTGAAAAATTATAATTCTTGATATAAGATCTGAGCTTTAGGATAATATAATTTCAATATTGTGAACTTTGCCTTTTCTTCAAGTTCTAATTTGACTTTCTTATTCCCAATAGGTATTACTGCTTGGGACTAGTCTAGTTTTATTTCTCCTCCTAAGTCACGAAAAAAAAAATTCTAATTAATAGAAGTCCATAACTTGCTGGGATATTAGCTAGTAGGATAGTCAATAGGAGCTTCTTTTCTGGATGTGAAGCTAAAGCTACCTGAGCGCCCTTAATCTTTCCAAGTAAGGGAACTTGTTTGGTATCCATTGAATATCATCTTCCATGCACTTTAGAAATATTGAGACCCAAAGCTTTAGCTATAGAATAAGGTATAACATTATTCAATGCATCTAAATCTATTATACAATTACTGAGTTTACATCCATTGATGTACAATGAGATATAAAAAGGTTCAAGCTTTTTCCAACTAGAGGTTGCTAAAACTGTGGAATCTTCTTGATTAAACAAACTAGATGTCAAGGTTTCATCTTCTTTTTCAACCATTACATTACACTTAGCATCTGATGTGTTTCGTTTACATCGGTCTACCAATCTTTTTAACTCAAAAGGATGTGACTATAAATAATCAATAGTGGAAATTTGAATTTTTGACTCTTCACAAAATTGAATGAAATAAAAGGATGTCTTGTCCTTAATTTTTTGTGAAGTAGATGCTCCTTGACAGTATGTTCATTGCTTGTTGAAGGACTGAAGTCATTCCTCTTATTGTGACTGGAGGTTTGGTTCTTTAACCTTTGTCCACAGTTAAGCATTGTGTATGAAGTTCCATCAATAGTTGCATAACACTCACCTTTTGATTCAAAATCTGATTTGTATTCTAAAAATAAATTTCTAGAGTTGAGATTTGAATAAGAATTAGGTTTTGAACAAGGAGCCACAGTATTTAATTCATTAGTAGATAACAACTACATCATACAAGTAGTCTCCAGACAATTCTCACTGTCATGATATGTGGTCAAATAAAAGACACACATATTTCCTTTTTTCAGTGCTACTTCAATTTGTAACCTAGGTTGTGAATTTGTAACCTATGGAAATCTACTTTCATTGCTTCTTCCTAGTGAATTTTGGTAATTCTGTTGACAAGACCTATTGAATTCAGGTAACTGCTTCTTCATTGCTACTAGTTCGTTAAAAAACTTTTGAATCATCTCTTCTAATGATGTGTTATTACTAGAACTCCCTTTAGTTTGAAGTTCTCATTTCCATTTTACTACAAAAATTAAATCGTCCTCACATTCAATCACTTTCTTTTGTGAGTGAGCCAGATCAGTGGGACATGCTCTTCTCAGATCAGAATTGATATCTAGAGGCATAGCACTAATAAATAAAGATTTTAGATTACCAGGTGTGGGTCTATCAGTAGTAGGAATTCTACTATTAATCTTATTGAATTTGGCAATGAAATTCCTCATGCTCATAGTTGGTTACTTCTTAATTGAGGTCAACTGTGTTAGCAAGTCATGTTCATCTTCTGCATTTTTGAATCTTGTCTCAAATTCAGTTCTCATTGTAAGAGTAAATAATTAATTAATTATTAATTATTTATTCTATTTACTTAAGCTTACTTAGGTAAATGCATTTATTTAATATTTAGTATTTAATAGTTATAGTGGTTAGTTGTTGACAACACGGGAGTTTGTTCCCTTCTAGCATGTTCCACCTTTTGTGGATATGTGCTGAGTTGTCATCCTTATCTTCTACCACCTTCCAGCTTGTTCTACAAGCTTCCATGAGCTCTTTATATGTGGGCTCTTTCTTTGTATTTTCAACATCACTTCTCATTGTAAATAAATTTTCATTGTGTTTGCACATATTGTCTCTCATGTCTGTTTAGGTTTTTTCCCTTGCTTCATGCTCTTCTCTCCTTGGCTTCTCTTTGAAAAGTTCACACATACAGGTGATCTTGGGCATCTTCGAAGTTGGCTTTCCTCAACTCCAACATGGTATCAGAGCCTTCCTGCTACTGCTTCGTTGAAGAATTTTGAAGCCATGATTTGAAGTCACAAACCCTAGTTTGTTTGTGCATTTTTTCTCCAAATCAGGGGATCATCAAATTTTTCGAGCACATTGGGGCCAAACGAACATCACGATTGGATCCAGAAGGCCATTTGCAGTTAGGATTCATATAAAGCTTGTCAAATTTGGAGACAGAGCTTTGGGAGGCAATTTTTTTTTTGTTCTAGGCACTTCTATATGGATTGTACAGACGGATCAACATTTAAAAAAAAAAAAAAAGTTTTGGCACATTGTCGGGTAGCTGCCGCCGAGTAGCTCGCTTGTCGCTCCCACCGATAGTGCTACCACAGAGCTACTGTGGCCCGGTGCCGCTGCTTTTTGGCACCTTCACCAGAGCCAACCTCCTCCATCGGTGTTGTGTCAGCAATCGCTCCACCGAGTTCACACTGCCTCTACCTCCACCTATCTCCTTCACCAACATGGACATCTACATCAGCATTTTCTAACACGTCTACCTAGTGTACAATGATACAGTCAGCACAGTCAGTGTATCTGTGCATGACACGTAGCACAGGTGCCACCCCTGCCATGTCAGCCACCTACCATGTGGCATCCATGTGGCACTACCATGTGGCCTCTTTTTGCCATGACGGCCTTGAAACCATCAAATTTAATCACATGACTTGCTGATGTTAGCGTAGCATCATCATCCTTCCTTTCACATCTCCTAGGGTTCTTTTTGACCTACCTTCAGTTTTTTGGCCATAACTTGAGCATACGGAGGTATTTTTCTAATCCAAAAGAAGTGCTGGAAAGCTGGTTCCAAGATGGAGATTTTGGTGTAGGTATTTTTAGGTTTTAATGCATTTTAATTGCTTATTTTTTAGTTAAAGTTTATAGTTGTGTTTTTTACTCCGGCAACCATATCTTTTGCATCCCATGCCTCTTTTTTGAAAACTTTATATTTTTGGAAAGCTAGTTCTGTCACCTTTTCAGAAATGTGGTCCTTTTTTTGAGTTTTTGGCCCATACTCCTTCTATCATAGTTTTGGAATTTTTGCTATATGGTGGATATTTTGAGTGTTTGAGGCCCGAGGATCATTTTCTTGGCATGGATTCTCTTGTTCTTAGCTGTACTTTGTTTTGTTGCAGCTCATTTTTAGTTTTGATCATTGTAGCTATCATTTTGAAGCACTTTCATGTATTGCACTGAGATAAAGTGCCACTTTTGCATTCCAGGGGTCATGAACGTTGTTTTTGAGTCAGTTGTACATGCACTATTTACATAAAGCACCATGGGGGGGATAGTTGTTTGCTATTTTAGGCATTCTACCTTTTTCAAGTGAGTGTCCCTTCCATGACAGTAGCCCCATGTAGGGTTAGTTTGACCATGTCTTTATAGGTGTCTGTACCTATTTTCCTCTCTCGTCGTTCTTGGTTCATTTGCAGGAGACTTTGGCTCACCTTCTCAGTTGCCTATCATTACACCCCGTCTGCATTAAGGGGGGGTTATGCTATTGTTCTAATGCATCTGTGGTTTGATGGATCGATAGTGTGAACTATTTATTCAGTGGTTGATCCTATATACAAGGCGATTGCAGTGGCTGGGTACCTATGCATTTCCGTGAGATGGATCATCTCCCATATAGACATGCTTGGTTCGTGCCTTCTTCTTCCATGGAGGTTTTTTAGATCAGTAGTTTGATAGATTTTTGGCTCTTCATGGTTTAGTGATGCTACTTCTACATGATCACTCCTTGTTCTTTTTTTAGGGGACAATTTCCCTAGTTGGAGGCTTCTTTAGTTCTTCTGTCCTAATGCATCTTTGGTTCAATGGTTCAATAGTGTGAACTATGTATTCAGTGGTTGATCCTATATACAAGGTGATTGCAGTGGCTGGCTACCTATGCATTTCGGTGAGATGGATCATCTACCATATAGACATGCTCAGTTTGTGCCTTCTTCTTCCATGGAGTTTTTTTAGATCAGTAGTTTGACAGATTTGTGACTCTTCATGCTTTAGTGATGCTGCTTCTACATGATCACTCCTTGTCCCTATTTTAGGGGACAATTTTCCTAGTTGGAGGCTTCTTCAGTTCTTCACTAGGTTATCTCTTTTTGGAGAGGGGTTTTTCCCATTGGGTTTTCTCCTTTGCTCCGGTTATAGAGACTGCATCTTTTGCATTGTTCATGGGTCCCTAAAATGGCCTCATTGTCGGGACCCATTATGCATTCATCTTAGTTTTGTGAGCTTAAGGCATTTCCCTAAGTTGCACTTAAGGGGGGGTGTTAGAGTAAATAATTAATTAATTATTAATTATTTATTCTATTTACTTAAGCTTACTTAGGTAAATGCATTTATTTAATATTTAGTATTTAAGAGTTGTAGTGGTTAGTTGTTGACAACATGGGAGTTTGTTCCCTTCTAGCATGTTCCACCTTTTGTGGATATGTGTTGAGTTCTCATCCTTATCTTCTACCACGTTCCAGCTTGTTCTACAAGCTTCCATGAGCTCTTTATATGCGGGCTCTCTCTTTGTATTTTCAACATCACTTCTCATTGTAAATACATTTTCATTGTGTTTGCACATATTGTCTCTCATGTCCGTTTAGGGTTTTTCCCTTCCTCCATACTCTTCTCTCCTTCGCTTCTCTTTGATAGGTTCACGCATGCAAGTGATCTTGGGTGTCTTCAAAGTTGGCTTTCCTCAACTCCAATACTCATTGTATCCCAATTAGCTATTGATCTGTTAGCTAGATGATAAAACCAATCTGTTGCACTATCTATGAGGGTTTCTACGAACAATCTTACAACAACATCTTCATGTCCCACTCCTAAGATATGAGTAGTTGCAAAGAAAGCTTTAATGTGTTCATCTGTAGTGACTTTCCCATCACCTGAGAATTTAGGAAAATTCTTCCTTGAACTAGCTAGGAGTGGATGGTAAGAGTTTAATGCTAATGGTCCTATTGCCATGGCCCATGGAGCTGGCATGATTGTTCTAACAGTAGATGGTAGAAAATTAACAACTGGAGGGGTAGTAACTCTGTGAAGTGCTAACACCTGACAAGTGGAATGTGAAGTGTTGGCTTCCTAATTTCTAATAGGGGAAGGGGGTCTACTCTAGCTTTTACCTTCACCTTTTTTCTTTGGGACATCTAAAATAGGAAAGCTAAGCTCTACAAGTTTATCAAAGGTAGGATCTTGCCCACCCTATTCCTTGGTACTTCTGAGGAACCTAAATTGTTCCAGGATGTTGGGTCTAGTTTATCTTTGAGCTTATTGTCTTAATTGTCTTTCTGCTCTTCTGATATCTCTCCTTTTAGCAACTCTTTCCAAGGCTTCAACTCTTCTTTCTTCTTCCTCTAATACCTAGCTAGCGTTCCAATAATGTTCATTGTTCCTTCTGTGCCTCCAAAAAAATGTGTTAAGGGATGAAATTATGTCCTCTTGGTCATCTTGAAAACCAAGGTTAGTTTGGAGCACTAGGATTATGTCTTCATGAGGTAGTACCATTTTCCCTCATGACATAAGATTTTTGATCAACCGACTATTCATTTCCCCAGTAGAGTCACCAAAAATCTTTTGGCAAATAGATTTTGTTCCTTTGATTTTGACTCTTTAAATCCCCAAGTTCTTAGAACAACATTTAATTACAATAGTTTGAAAAGCCACATGTAGATGAATGGTTTTTCTTTGAATTGATAGGTACAGCTCCCTATGATAGATTTTTAGTGAATTATGTTTTTTCCTACTATCTAATTAGGGGTGTGTTCTTAACCAAAGAATAGTAGAGGTTTAATTGAGCTAACCTTAGACAAGATCTAACTCAGGCAAACATGAAGTTTCAAATAAATTAATCAGTTTTACACATCCACACATCTTATGAACTCATAAAACTTCCCTACAAATAGAACTACTTGAGTTTAAATCTATCTTTTAACAATAAATTTATAACATAAAGGATTCATCTTCGAATGAACAATAACAATACTTATCACAATCATTTGTTATATTATGAATAAGGGAAGTAAAAATCTGTTTCTTCCTTGTTCCATTTCAAACCATATGAGGAAAATACTAAATAACTTCTATGGGAATAGAAAATAATTGATATCAAATACCTCTCAATTGTCTATGCAACAAAAAGTACTTCACACCAAAAAATTTGCTAACCCTTCATTAATCATTCAACTTCATACATATAGAGTTTGAGAGATGACTATTACAATAGGAATTTTAATTAGTTCATCTTCTGAGGATGACAAATGGGAAGATGCCAAGTTGTCATATTATAAAATTTACAAAATTTGCAAAGTTTACAACAGAAAATGAAAAGCGGGTATCAACTAAATCACTTGGGCTTCTTTGCTTTTTCAGTTTTTGCCCTATATGCTTTAGCAACAACTATAATTAGAATCATTTCTTTGTGATTAGGCACATGTACATTATTGAATCTTAAGAGCCACTTCGAATGCTTTTGAGGTAGCTCCTTCACTGCATTTAGCTGACTTGCCAATTCTTCAGCAGCCATGTGTATGCATCCACCAAGCATCTACAACTCTACCACTCTATTTTGACTGCTTGAAGTCATTCCAAATAGGTTACTCAAGTATGTGGAGAAGTTGTTCTTCATTTTTTCTACCCCAATAAGAGCTTTCCCTTGCCCACTAGTTTGTGAGTTAGTGTGTAATCCTTGCATGACTTCAAATGCTCTATCTTGGGCTTTCCTCACTTTTTACCCTATTTCTTTGAGTCCCTCTTTAGCTTCTTGAATCATCTCCAACTTAAATTGCATGCTTTGAAGCCATTTGAATAGAGGCTCAGTCCCTTTCTTCAAAATCTTTGCTTCAATCGCCTCTTTTGCCTTCATTTGGATGATCATTTTCAGGAGGGAAATACATTCATCACATCTTTCCTTCTTCATGGCTAGAGTGTTGTGATTAGATATGATATTATCCTTCTTAGTTTCTAATCGAAGGATAACATTTCCAATTTGATCGATCAGAGCAATTCCATCTGCATTGAGTTTCTTAATCCATTCTTTTCCGATCTGGCCGAAATGTCTATCTTTCTAAAGCTGTGAGATGAAAGCTTGCACTTCTTCTACTATAGGGTTCTTAGTAGCAAGCACACTAGTAATGGTTGCCAATGAAACAACTAACTACCTAATAAATCTTTTCAATTCTTCTATCTCGGCCTTCATCTTGATTTTTGACAATTTGAGGCTCTCCAGTTGTTCTTCTATCACCTCATTACTTGATCTCCATAGGCCTACCTTTGTATCATGTCTAGCCTCTCCAAGATCAATTGAATGCATAGTGAAATCTTTAGGTGTCATGTCTTCAATCCTCCTTTCTTTCTTTGGCTTTGCTATCTCCATGGTTAAGTGTCTTATTTCTAGATCTTTCCCAAGTATTGATAGAGTCTTCTACTTCTTAGCTTTCACTATTGCAGACCCAAAGTGAACTACTTGAGACACAGTATCTTTTGCAGGGATACTCTCCTCTTTTCTCTTTCTCTTCCTTTCTAAGGAGTCTTCTATCCATGATTCTATACTAATCACTTTAGAAGCAACCCCAAATGACTCTATACTAAACATTTTCTTCTTCACCGGAGTCACTACCACTGTAGTTGTAGAAAAAAGATTCTTTAGATCTTGAGAAAGAATCCTAGATGAACTCGAGGCTTTCTCTTCCTCTTGAGTTTTCCTCAAAGCTTCATCAGATTTAGTGGACTCATTGCTATTGCTCTTTTCATCCCCGATCTCTACTATTTGAATGGGGGAACCAATTGGCTTCAAAAGAGGAGTGCTTGTAGATGGACCGAGGCTATGATCAGGAGATGGAGTTGGAGTAACATGAGGAGATGAGACTATAGTAGTAACACCATATTTTAGCTCTTTAGTCCTCTTTTCTTTGGTGCTAGTTTGGGCTCCAATAACTAGTAGAGGACTGCCCTAGCAAGTTGGAGCTATTGAAATGTTTTTCTTTGGAGGTTGATCACCTCCTCCTACACATTGAGTAGGTCCTTGAGTAGCTGTAGTTGTAACACTTGGTGTGGCACTCTGAGAAGAAGTGGGAGTAGCAACAGCTAGAGAAGCTTGAGTAGTCTTGCTCTTACTCTGGCCCTATTTTGCTGTCCACTCAACCCATTTCACAGTCCTCTTGATGATCCAATCCATCATAACATCAAAATCTTCCTCTATATCCACATAGGGTTCATAACTGATATGAGTATTCCTTAGTTTAGTCAAATATGTATTTCTATACATATTTTTCCCATCATATTCTATCCCTTCCACATCTAAGTTAATGCCATATGTCTTTATTTGATCAACCGCGAATCTAGCAAAAGCTTGATCTCGGCTCTCCAACTCATCTTTACAATCCACCCAATAATCTTCTATGGTAGTTACATGCTTGATTACACTTCCAATTTGAAGCACATCTCTGGCATATCTATTAGGATCAAACATGGGACTTACCACTTCATATTGTTAAAGTCTATATTTGTTCTCAAATGCCTTGAGCATGTTCTTAGCATCAGATCAAGACTCACAACTATAGGCCCCAACTTTCATGGGGAATTCATACCCCTTCTTCCTCAAATTGGTGCTCAACATGTTCACCTGAATTGCTTGTCTCATGATCTCAATGAGTACAATCATGTCGTTCAGGTATCTAGGCAGCTTCAGAGGAAACCCATCAAATGCTGTAAGATGCAAATAAGAAAAAGATGAGAATTGAATGAAATAACTGCGAAATTGACTGATGACCACCATTGCTTTTGGACTAAATCTCTGCTCTAGACATCCTTGGAGTTCCCTACATATTCTCATTCTGAATACATCATTTACCTAGATATACTCCGCATAACTATTCTGTAATTACAGACATGGATAAAATTCATAGCTGTTCACATCTTCAGGAAAATTCTCCATTCTGGGGAGTCCCGAAAACAATTGTAGGGAAGCCAACATATATATCAAGAAAGAAGACATATAAAATGAATTGTAGAACTTAGCCACACTTAGAGCCCTAGATAGATGTTCACTTACCTCATATGCCCAGTCAACATACTGTATATTTGAGCAAATAATTTGCACCAAAAAGAAGTATTGTTCTACAAAATTAAGGGCTTCTACCTCACCTTTAAGTCAATGCAAGAGGACTAGAATGTCCACAATCTTAGGCTTGAGATTGGTGTTGAAAAGGGTTTTCGGGACCTTACTCTTAGCTTCTCTTTTCTTTTGGAACCAAGAACTCATGATTTATTCTTGCCACACCATCTTCTTTAGAGAGAATTCATACATAGCTCCTCTAATTGTTAATTCAGAGAACTCCTCTTGTTCTGGAAGCTGTAGGTAGTTCACTACCACTTGCCTATCAATTGAGATTAATGCTATTTGATTTGGAAATAATATATTTTTTGTATCTAGATTGTAATAATTGATCCATTCAATAATCAACTCTGGAGCTTGTACTGCTACTGGAAATTTGACTGCCTCTAGTAATCCACTTCCTCAAAGTTTCTCTATTATGGGGTGAATTGACTCCATCCTTAGTCTCCTTTGGAAGTCTTGCATGTCAAAGAAATTGAGTGAAGTGTCTATAACATTCTACATTGTTGATTTAACTCCACCCAGCCTATCAAAACTAGCAAATCTTGTGGCCATCTTGTCTGATATTGAGGTGAATTGAAACTTAAGAATTGTGAATAGTGCTAAGAGTAAACCCTGTAACTCTGAAAGTTTTTGAGAGCACTATTCAATATGATGATATAACAGTTTAATAAAGAAAGCGATAATTTGAAAATTTATTATGCTTATCTTTATATAAGAATCCTTAATCTGTCCATTAATTTTCATGATCCATGCCACACAAGTGAATTTAAGGATAAATCCATTGAATTAGGAAATGTGAGGGTTGTAATGAATTTTTCCATATCTTTTCACTGTTCTTGTTGGCCCAACAATAACTTTCTTTAATTACAAACTTACTTGCCCATTTTTACTCAGTTTCGAAGAAATAGAAATAGAGTACTCCTTGGAAAGAAATTTGCCTGACTAGATTCTATTTAAAATACCTTCACCAACTCAACTAATTTGCTTCAATTATCTTTCCCAAAACATCCCATGATCAATTTACAAAATTACTATGCTTGCAGGAGCAATCTTCCATTACATTCAAAAAATTGCTATCTAGGGTAGAAAGCCTGCAGAGGAGCAATTTCCACTTTTTTTCTTTTGCCCTTGTTTTACCTTCTCTGCCCTAACCACTTTACGTTAAGCCTTCAAAAAATATAAAAATTGCTTCATGAATGAAAAATGGGACCCATTGAATCACTTTATCTTTTCAGAAATGCCCTTTCAAGAAATTGACTTCTTGGTTCGAAGGCCATCGAGGAGAAGCTATTTCTAAGTTTTCTGCCGATCTTTTTTTTTATCATCTTATTGAGTTTTGAATGATTCCCGTAGTGAAAACATGGAAATAATTGAATGATATACCCATAACATAATTCACCTCTCTTTATTTAAGCTCACAAACTAGATTTTTAAATCTTGATGGAGTTTCACCTTCGGAGTGCGAAAACCCACCAACGAGAAGACGAAACTAGATTTTTTGGCAATTCAACTTTCTTTATGCTCGAAAAAAAAGAGCTATAAGTAAGCTCATCTGAAGTAACATAATTCAAGAATCTCCATTGAGCAAGGTCCTAAACTATCGAAAGACTCATAATGATAATGAAAACCCACCTGACCATACAATGCGGGAGAAGGGAAAAGATGAAAACCCGATGGAGATACTTATCACTTGAGGAAGAAAGGACAAACTTGACTAGACTAAAAACAATACAAGTTAATCTCCACTATTCAAAATTGGTACATGGTGAAAAGTGGGGCAATAGCTAGCTCTGATTGGGGACTTGGGTAGAGTATGCCCAAGCAAGGAACTTAGAATCTCTGGTTTCACAAAAGAAGATAAAAAGTGGCAACACAAAAAAAACAAAAATGAAACACAAAACAAGAAAACAGAAAGGGTAGGGAAAAGGCTAACTAAGACACACAAGACACTAATCCTAAGTATAATATAGTATAGGGGTTACTTGTTTTCAATTTGTAATTTGATAGAGCTTGAGATCTTGACCATTATAAGTCAGGGGTAGTACTTCACCATCTTCATATGCCAACTTGAAAGAATTATTTTTGAATGCTTGTTGAATTCTGAATGGACCTTTCCATAGAGCATCAAACTTCTTATGAATTCCTTTTGGAGCCTTTCTTTTGTCCCAAAGCAGCACCATATCTCTTATCATAAACTTTCTGGGTCTTTTCTTTCTATCAAAAAGCTCTTTCACTCGCATTTGGTGTTGTGTAATGTGGTCTACAATCTCTCTCCTTTCTTCTTTGAGTTTGTTCAGATATAAGATCCTCTTCTCCAACCCATCCTTATATACATCATCCTCAATTACTATTCTGAGTTTTTTTGTGGCTAACTCCAAAGGTCGAGGCAGATTGGCTTCAGTTCCATAAACCAGTTCAAAAGGGGATATATCAATTGCCCTTTTGGGTGTCACTCTATTTGCCCATAGTGCCTCATGAATCTTTTTGTGCCAGGTCTTCTGATTATTTAAGACTAGCTTCTTGACAATATTAATTAGGTTCTTATTGGTAGACTCTGCCTATCCATCCCCTTGAGGGAAATAATCAAATGAATGACCAACAGTGATCCCATACTCAAAATAGAAATCAATAATTTTGATTGAAGAAAAATAAGATTCATTATCCATCACTAGTTTAATAGGAATACCAACCGTCACCAAAATTTTTTCTTTCATGAACTCACACACCACCTTGGAAGTAGTCTTCTTTTTAGCTTTAGCTTCTACCCATTTAGTGAAGTAGTCAGTTGTAGTTATTATATACTAATGACTAGCACATGATGTAGGGATAATAGGACTAACAAAGTCAAAGCCCCATTGTTGAAAAGGCCCTTTGATGATAATAGGTCTCAAAGGTAGAGCAGCTAGTTGAGGACATCCGAAGAACATCTTGCACTTTTCACACTTTGCTACCCAAGCATATGCATCTTTAAACATCCCAGGCCAGTAATAAAACTGCCTTAGTATTTTAAATGTTTTGATTGAAGAAGAGAAATGTCCTCTACAAGCTTCATCATGAAATTTCTTTAACAAATTTTCTTGTTGTTGTTTATATACAAACCTAAGAAAAGTACCTCCAATAGCTCTTTTGAAAAGCTTACCATCCTAGATCACATACTTAGCTGCTTTTAGTTTAAGGTCTCTTCTTTGCTTTGCATTTAGGACCTTTGGACATTCACCATACATTAAAAAGTAAGTGATGTTTTCAAACCATGGATCGTGGAGACCTACAACTAACACCAATTGCTTCTCACTCAATCCTTCTAACTCTCCAGTAATTTTTTTTTCACAATTACCTTGCATAGAGCATTCCCTCTTATAAACTTGGTAGGTTTAATCTCTATATCGTATTCTTGTGTTTTTGCTACCCATTCTCCTCTGACATTGCAACCTATATCCTATTGTGTCAGTATGCTCTTTACTACTACATCTGGGACAAAAACTATTGAATGTGAATGTAGGATATAGAACCAAAAAATTTTAAGAGCCTTGACCACTGAAAAAGCATGCTTTTCAATTTGTAAATATTTGAGCTCATGGTTCTTTATAGGTATGCTCATAAAAGCAATAGGAGCCTATACTCCTTCATCATTCTCCTGCATAAGAATAGCTAACAATGTATGTTTAGAAGCATAGCAATAAATGACAAAGTCCCACTTATAATTTGGATGGCACAGTATTGGAGCATTAGCAATAGAAATTTTGATATCATGAAAAGCTCACTTTCTTGCCTCATTCCATTTGAAATTTGAATTTCCTTTCATCATGTCTACTATATGTTTAGTAGTTTCTACAAAATTAAGCACAAATCTTCTAAGAAAATTTACCTAACCAAAGAAAGATTTAACCCCTATTTTGTTTGAGGGTAGCCTTAGTCTCTGAATAGCTTCTACTCTTTCAAGGTTAATTATAATGCCTTCCTGGGACACTATATGGCCAAGGAGCTTTCCTTCTGTCACATAGAAAACTAACTTCTTTGCGTTGAGAGATATTCGATGCTCTTGGAACCTCTGTAACACTTTCCTCAAATATTCCATATGATCTTTTCTTTTTCTTGAGAACATGGTGAGGTCATCTAGGTATATGACTATGATTCAGTCTTTCAAATCCGTGAATGTCTTACTCATGCACCTTTGGAATGTAGCTCCAGAATCAACATCAAAGGTTATTTTGCATTTCCCTATGTGCCTTAAAGGGCTTGACCTTTGCATTAATTTCTTCCTTTAGTAGTGCAGTGATGGCTACACTCACATCATCACTCTCAATTTCATAGCCAAAAGGTTTAAGTTAGACTATCCTTATCTTAATAGCTTGTACAAATGTGTTATTAGTATCAACTAAGAAACATACATCATTATAATGTTTCTCAACTTAGGATGTAGGAATCCTTAATCACTTTTGCATCTTCTATTTGAATTCTTTAAAATGTCTATTTAGAATATCTTCAAAAATTTATCCCAACTATGTTATATACTGAGTAATCTACTTTGTAGTAGGTTTTCCTTGTTCCCATACAATATTTCCAAAAGAAGGAAAATAATTTAGAGTGTAAAAAAAAATACACATAATAAATTATCTCAATTTACACATTGATTTCTTCGCTTCTCTAATTGATGTTAGGTTCTCTACTAGTTACGACTACTTCAATTTGGCAAGATCATATTCATGAAACTCCATCACAATCTTCCACACCTGATCAACTTCCATACATGGTATGCTATTCAGTTGGCTTAACTAATAAAACTTATGAAAGATTACTCTCACAAAAAATTCAATTAATGGATCTATGATGTCAAAAATAGACATGCCACATCCACTCCATTTACCTTTAATATTATCTTCAACAACTTCTTTTCTTTGGCACTACATAGTCATCCTTTTGTTGAATGTTGGGTAACTAGTAACAACATAAATTATCTTCTTTGTAATCTTATCTATTCCATTTTATAACCACAACTCAATGTCATGAATTCTAATCAAACTGCATTAATCCATTCGATCTTGTAATTTCTCAAAAAATCTAGGGCATGAGGTAACCCATTTCTCTGAACAATTTTAAACTCATCATTCAATATTCCTTCATCACATAATTTTTTATGTGCCACAAAAATATCATAGTCTCCAACTTCACCAATTTGTTACATGTAATAGCTCCTTACATCATTAAATCATAATAATTATAGGTGGTATTGATGATAACGCACCCATTGAATCTCCTTTCATGGAAATCTCAAGAATAACACAAAACTTAGGTGGAGAACAAGTGTCACTCTTTACCTATTTAACATTTCTTACCTTTTCTCCTTGATTCTTCACTACAGATGATGAAGATCCCATATTCTTATGTTTAAGATTTTGAAGCTTTCCTTTTTGGACAAGTCGACAAAACTAAAAGTCAATACTTGATCACTCTTTCATTGCTAAATTGCTTCCAATCACATTTAAAAATTGCTTCACTAATTTCTCAAATCATACCGCTCTCTCAAAATATGAATGCAATGTGTGTAAAATACCTTCAAATTATCAATATATACCTCCATTCATTCAAGTTAGTGTCTCCATTAATTTTGTATTCTCGGTTAGGTGGAATTCAGCCGTATCGATCATCACTAACCTTTTGAACTAGGTCTTCATTATATAGCTTAGTCAATTCCATCTAACTTAGCCTATATATTATTTTGACATTTGGGGTACTCAGTCTATATTGTGATGCTTAGTCAATATAGACAATTTTACTAATGCTCAACCCAATGTGTAAATGATTCTTTTGCATTATATTTCCATAGATATGTTCTTAATGCATTTTTCACATCTAGATATGAACTTTTGCACATTTTATGTTAGGAACTGATGTAAGATAAATCAGTAAGTATACAATTCCTTACATTCCTTTCTTGATCAATTTGAGGTGGTGTGATTACCTTCTCCATTAGATTGGGTGATCTTAACTTCATTTGTTCCACTGCTTTCAACTTCCACCTTTCTCTTCTAGGTTTGATTCATCTCTTTCTTTCTTTGTTCAAGATATACTTTTCCTTTACCCTTCACATTTTCATTATTTGTTATTGGTGCTCAGGTCCTACAGTTCTTGCTCACATGTTCAATCTTGTGCAAATTAGAACTAACTTTCTTAAGTGCATTACTCTTCCTTCTACTTGAAAAATTAGTTTTTACATGTGATATACATTCATATGCTCAATGTCCAAACTTTTAACAATTGTAATGATATCCCTCAAATCTAGGTGGAGTAGGTGTATGGTTCATTGTTGATCTACACTCTTGTATTTGATATCCTTGCTTCTTGCAATAAAAGAAATTACCAATAAACTTAGGTTAAGGGATTTCCATACCATTCTTGCCTCTGCAAATGTTTTTAGTATGTCCAAGTTTACCAAAACTATAGCATGTTGGTTTGTCCTTTGATTATAAATTCCTTAGCTCTCCACAATTAGATGATTCTCCTTTTTCAGTAGATGAATGTTGTTTTGTATGTCCTAGTCCAGAAGTGTTGCCCGATGACCTAGGTGATCTCATCATTTCTTCAAAGTATCTTAATGCTTCAATGGGCTTGCTCATTTTTTCCACAAGTTCTTTCTCATATCATAACTCATTTCTTAGTATTTCACTTTGTGATCTCATATTTTCTATCCTCATGTCTTTCCTATTCAATTCTTGATTTGCAAGAATTAGTTGATTCATCTTGTTTAGTTGAGTGTTTGAAATTTTTTGTACATTAGTTGACTTTTCTTCAAGTCTAATAGCCATTTTTATTTTATCATCCTTAGCCACAACTTTGTCTTTTTTCAAATTTGTTCTTTTCTTCATGTTGACATATCAGTCAAGTTTGTTATTAGTGACACACAATTATTTAGATTGTATATAGCTATCAAGCTCATTGTATAGTTCACAGTGTTTACCATATATTTTAGTTGTCACCAAGTTCTATAGTTGCTACTAAGTCCTTTGGATAAATCTTAGTGGTTACCAAGCAGTCATAGTTATAGTGAAGATCAGCAGTGTAAACCGTGCATCTCAGTGTATGCCAAGTTTACCAGTGCAAGCTAAGTTGTACAGTATTCACCAAGTTCATAGTGTATGTGATGTGAGTCTAGTACTAACTAAGCTTCCTAGTGTTGACCAAGTGACTAAGTTTATACCGAGCTCAAAGTGATAGTGTTTACTGAGTCATACAATGCAAATCAAGAGACTCAGTTTATATGATAAAGTTTCATAGTATCTACCGAGTCACCAGTACAGACCGAGTTCAAGACTACTTGGAAGTGATCTGTATGGACTGAGCTTCTATGTCTACCAAGTGCATGAAAATTCCAAACATTGACAGTGGATGTCAAGTATTAGAACCTCACCGAGTCAATCTTTAGAACCAAAATGTCTTCATGTGGGCCAACTTTTTAATATTTGTGGTAACTTGTATTGTGGCTAACTTTGTAATTTGTATAATTGGATTGATATATATGTAATGCATTGTATCATATCCAAAGTGTGAGTATGAATGTGTGTATGAGAATATGAAGGTGTGAATGTGAACTAAATCAAAGAAAAGAAGAAGGAGAAAATTACAAAGGCTATAATAGTATAAGGAGCAACAAAGTCATATTTATCACAGCAAGGTGATCAATACTTAAAGGAATCTCATCTAGCAAACAAAGTTGTAGATCAGAGATCATCTTTTATTTCATCCTAACAAGTGGATCAATCAAATCCTTTCACAAGGTAGACCTAATAGTATTTTGTAAATCTCTTTACCGAGTGCATACTTAATTGTATGTTTATAAATCCTTTCACAAGGTGGACCTAGTAGTCCTTATTGCTCCTAATAGGGTAGATCATCAGAAGTGATCAATGTAAGCTTTAATAGGCTAACTTTATACTGTAGTACTAAATTTTTGGGTATCATCCCCACCAGTTTTCCTTTCTATTTGGAAGGTTTCTAGGTCACCAAATCTTTGTGTCATAGTGTTATGAATGCTTTCATATTTTTAGTTTCTTATGCATGCAATTAAATTAGAATTTATATGATGGATTATGTTCTAATTGAATGGTTGGATTAAGGATTGAATTCGTTGAAGTTTTAGAAGTTACTAATTCACCCCTCCCCTCTCAGTAACTTAGCTTAGTCTTGAATATTTCCAAAAATTGGTATCAAAGCATTATGGTTCTCAAGAGATAGCTTAACAAGTTGAGCAAAGATCAAGGCTATGGAGATATTTAGACTTGAAAAAGCTATTGATAATGAGAAGCTTGATTTTGAAATGGCCATTTCCCAACTCAAGAAAGAAATGGAGACACTCTCTCATTCCCTAAAAAGAAGAAAATAACTTGCAATTCAAATGAATTATCATCTCTACATTGAAGAAAGGATTGGAGACCTTCATTCAAGTAATTTAGATGAAGCCAATGAAGCAATAAAAGAACTCCTAGAAAAGAATGGTTCCCTACAAGAAGAAGTAAGAAAACTAAAAAGAGAACAAGAAATTCAGTCAGTAAGGTTATGTGAAGTCATGGAACAAAGAAACAAGATAAAAGAAGGGATGGATGGAAGGAACAATGAAATTCAGAACCAATCCCTTTAACAAGTAGACCTTATTGATCAGCTTTCCAATGCAAATGAGGAAATCATGAGCCTAAGATTTGAAAATGAAAGAATGAGAAATGATCTAAAATCTGAAAGACAAATCAATAAAAGATTAAGGAATGATCTAAACTCTGAGAAGCAAATCAATGAAAGAATGATGAAATCTCAAGTAGACATGAATCAATTCAATAAGCATAACCTTTAAAAGAAAAAAGGAAAAGAAGGAATTAGATATACAAAGAAGGAGAATCATCAAAGCAAGGAGCTCAAAAGAACCATAAACCTACTAGCAATCACTGTGGTAAGATATGTCATACATCAAACAAATGTTGGAGTAATGAAAAAGAAAAATTCAATGGAAAATGCTACAATTGCAATCAACATGGTCATAAGGCTAATGAATGCAAAGAGAAACCAAGATTTGAAGGAAAATGTCACAAACACAAGAAACATGGACATAAGTCATTAGAATGCAAAACCAAGGTATTGAATCTAGCATAAAAAATTCTAAAAGCAATATTTGGATGGGACTATAACACCTGGTGTAGATGTCATTATTGTGGAGAATTTAGACACATTGGAATAAATTGTTTAAAGCATCATTTGAGGAAAAGAGACACTACTAAAAGATGTTTCATTTGTATAGAACTTGGTCATCTTGCCAAGAACTACATGAATACACATAGAATTGAAAATGAGAAAAAGGCAAAAGTTGATAACATTTGAAAATAGATGAGAAAACAATGGGTTCCTAATTCTACCAAGGATACAAGTCCAAGAAATGATCAAGTCACTCAAGAATTGGATGACTCTATCATTTCTACTTAAGTTCTCATAGGAGAAACTAGAACTATGCTATCAAAGAAGAAATCCAAAAAATTTCTAGATTGAAAGAGAAAAATGATCCAAATTAGTATCTAGATACAAAGGGATTACTGATTACAAGTGTCTACAAAGTTATCTACTCTACGAAGTGAGGTTGGGTCATAGACTCTACCAAGCAAGGTTGGGAGTGATAAAGATGTTCATGGTTACTGAGTCATGAAGACTTCACCGAGTGTTCAATACAAGCATAGTGGATGATAGTCTGTCAATGTGATGTCAATCAATTACCATCATACTAAGCATTTATGGTGAAATTTTAACAAAAAGCATGGAATCGAAGTCATTTCTTATCGTGAAATTTTTAGTGCTATTGCAAAAGTGTGATCTTTAGAGCTTCCAAGAAATTTGAGAAAATTTCTAATGAAAGTTTTTGAATTCCTTCAAACCCTACCAAGTAAAGATGGCATCCAATAGTAGCAAGGTCAAGTGAGGATTTGGCATGTTGGTTTGTGGAGTAGAGTGGAAAGCACTTGATTTCAAGCGTACTCATGTGATCATCGAAACCCTAGATTTGAGTGGAGCTCAATCTCAAAGCCCTGCAAAGGTAGTTCTTGTTATCAATAGTTGCACTCATTTCAAATGTGTTATTAAATAAATTGGTACATTGGAAATGGATGATGCCCTAGATCAACTATATGTTAATGGAGTTTTGAAACCCAAGCACCAACATCTAGAAACCAAAGGGTTAACTCACATCCCTCACATGCCCCATGAATTTCAAGCCAAGTGAGTTTCTAGTAAATGTAAAAGATGATGATGATGAAGAAGAGAATGTTGAAGAAGTAAATCATTTTGATAATGAAAGAGATGAAGAGGATCAAGGAAAAAAGGCTACCAAGGAAGTAAAGCCAGATGATGAGGAAACTAATCTAGTCAAGATAGTTACAGTAGTCATTGTCTCACTTCCTCACTCTCCAAGAAAACCAGTAATCACATCAAGCATGAAGACAACCCCAAAAACTTTGATTGTGACCAATAGTGCCAATCCAATCATCCATTCACTCTTTGCTTCTACTCAACTGAGCACATCACTAATAGAATTGACTTCCACTTCATCTTCTAAGCTGTAGATTCCTCCTTCATTTACTAAGTTGAGTACTTCAATTTTGAGCACACCAATTTTGGATTCTCTCGGTATTTCTATAAATATTCCTTCAATAAGTACAGTATCAATTTTCATAGCTAGTCCTAGCATATCTACAATTGTTTGTATTCTAGGTACAAAAGCAACAAGTGTAAGGATAGTTGAGCCCAAGGTTCAACCGAGCACAACATTTTTGAGAAAAGGAAAAGAGCTAGAGGAAGATATTGATTTAGATGATCAATTTTTTATCCCAAATTAGGACATTTCCATGCTCAACCTAGACCAAATGCAGTTATTTGGTAAACTCCAGAAAAGGCTAAACAATAGAAACTAAGAGAGGAGAGAGATAAGTAATTTAAAATAATTGAAGATGTAAAGAATATATTGGCAGAGGCCATAGGTATTAAGGTTGACTCTTCTCAGCCAATTGTGTATCAGTTAGCAGAGGCAGTATATAAATTCAATGAACAAACCGATGGATAAGAAAAGCTAGTACAAAAAGTAGAGAAGAAATTTGACAATAAAGTGTTTGAGCACATTGCTCACCAGATAGCCATTCATCAAGTAGAACTTTCTACAATTTTGGATAGTTTAGAAGCATCTTGTACAAATGTGTCATTACTTTTTGGAAAGCTTTGTGATGTTTCTAAAAAGAAATAAAGGAGAAATTGTCCAAAATAGATGAACATTTGAAAGCTAGTGCTTAGCAACTGCAACTTGACCCTAGTTCAAGCTCTGTACATTTTCAAAGGATAAGATTTTTGTCAGATATGCAAACAAAACTGCTTAGAGAAGAAGCAAGAATAAGATCCACATTGATTGATATCCAAAATATGATTCCTCACATCATGGATGCATTGCAGAAACATATTATACATTCAAAAGCTCTCATCCATGATAATAATTTCTCCATTGTAGATCATATGATAGAACTATTAGCAAAAGTTCGAGTTACACTTCACACATGCAAGATTCTGCAAGACAACTAGGATAAAACCTTGGCAATCATTCTCAAGGTACATTCAAACTTTCTATCACATTTTTTTGTTACTATGTAAATAATTTAGAATAAATCTTTAGCATTAATGTCAAAAAGAGGGAGAAAAGATATATTGGAGAAAGCGATATGTTATGGGGGAGATTATGCAATAAGTTGAAAAATCAATGGGGGAGTAAGAGGTGTATATAGCAAGAAGATGTATAGTATAATATATGAAGAAGCCTTTGTATAGATATATCCCTTACAAAATCAATTTTGAAAAATATGAAAAATAGTATACTACACCAAGCTAATATTATAAGGAACGGATAAAAGGTATTCAGGAAACTTTTGAATCCAATTTTGACTAATAAGTGTTTTTGTCACTAATGCCAAAAGGGGAGATTTTTGACATATTAGTCAAGTCTGTTATTAGTGACATACACATATTCAAATTGTATATAGCTATTGACCTCATTGTACAGTTCATAGTGTTTACCATGTATTTTAGTTATCACCAAATTCTATAGTTTCTACTAAGTCCTTTGGACAAATCACAGTGGTTATTGAGCAATCACAATTATAGTGAAGATAAGCAATGTAAACCATGCATTTTAGTGTATGTTGAGTTTACCAGCAAGCTGAGTTGTGCACTATTCACTGAGTTCACAGTGTATGTGATGTGAGTCTGGTGTTCATCGAGCTTCCTAGTGTTAACCAAGTGACTCTGTTAATGCCGATCTTGAAGTGATACTATTTATTGAGTCATATAATGCAAATCAAGAAACTCAGTTTATATGAAAAAAATTTATAGTATCTACTGAGTCACCAATGCGGACCGAGTTTAGGACTACTTGGAGGTGATCAATATGGACCGAGCTTCTACATCTACCAAGTGCACGATGATGCCAAACATTGATAGTGGATGCTAAGTATCAGAACCTCACTGAGTCAATCTTCAAAACTTGAATGTCTTCATGTGGGCCAACTTTTTAATATTTGGGGTAACTTGTATTGTGGACAACTTTGTAATTTATATAATTGGATTGATATATGTATCATATCCAAAATGTGATTATGAATGTGTGTATGAGAATATGAAGGTGTGAATGTGAACTAAATCAGAGAAAAGAAGAAGGAGCAAATTACAAAGGCTAGAACAGTATAAGGAGCAACATAGTCATATCTATCATAGCAAGGTGATTAGTACTTAAAGGAATCTCATTTAGAAAACCAAGTTACAGATTCGAGATCATCTATTGTTTCATCCTAATAGGTGGATCAGTCAAATCCTTTCACAAGGTAGACCTAACAGTCTTTTGTAAATCTCTTTACCGAGTGCATACTTAATTGTATGTTTGTAAATCCTTTCACAAGGTGGACCTAGCAGTCCTTATTGCTCCTAACAAGGCAAATCATGAGAAGTGATCAATGTAAGCTTTAATAGACTAACTTTATACTGTAGTACTAAATTTGTGGTATCATCCCCACCCTAGTTTTACTTTCTATTTGGAAAGTTTCTAGGTCACCAAATCTTTGTGTCACAGTGTTATTAATGCTTTCATATTTTCAATTTCTTATGCATGCAATTAAATTAGAATTTATATGATGGATTATGTGCTAATTGAATGGTTAGAATAAGAATTGAAATTGTTGAAGTTTTAGAAGTTATTGATTCACCCTCCCCTCTTAGAAAATTAGCTTAGTCTTAAATATTTCCAATAGTTCAGTCACTTCACATAGCCTTATTGGTTGGATTTCATGTTCTCTTTTGAATGCTCTAACTTCTTCATTCAAGAAACTATTCTTCTCTAGTAGATCTAGAATGGCTACATCACTTACATTGGAATTTCCAGTGTCAAGAAATCCTTGTGTATGAACTTCTTCATAAAGTATGTCATTCTATTGAATGGCCATATCCTTTCTCTTTCTAAAGGATTCCCTGAGTTCCTCTCTTGTTGCTTCAAGTTTCCATAGTATGAGTCGGATGTCAATCACTTGATTGATAATAATGTTTCTTAATTTGTAGGCCTCCATCTCCAAGACTAGAACTCATAAGCTATTAGACTTCTTTCAAAAGAACCAATGCTCTTATACCAATTATTGGAACTTTAAGTGGGAAACTAAGCTATTGAGAGGTGGGGGGTGGGGTGAATTAGGATCTATAAACTTTTATCCTTGAGAATATCTTAACTATATTCATCATATTAGCCATCTCATATCTAGTTTATGAATAACATTCCTTGAAAAATTAAATGGTGAAATAAATTTAACTATCAATCACATCAATGAAATGTAATACACATAATACAAAAGATTTTGGTAACCCAGAAACATTTCAAGGTGAAGGTAAAACTAGGGTGGGAATGACACCCATAAATCTTCATGACTACAGTAATAAAGTTATCCTATTAGGACTACAATTTGATCACTTCTAATGATCTACCCTATGGGAAGTCTATTGTGTTAAAAGATTTAAGATTTCTAGGTCTTACCTTGATTAAAGGATTTTACACTTACAATGAAGTAAGGACTATGTTAGGAGATTTACAATGGTCTATTAAAACTACTTTGTTAAGATATTTTCCATGATTCAATTTGTCAAAATTAATTTAGTACCTAATCCTTCAGTGTGCATTTATAATTGATGGTTATGGATTTCTTCCTTCCAATCTCTGATATGATCTTCAATTTGATATGTCGTTATTCAATCCTTCACTACTTCATCAAGTTGCTAACTATGTTCTTCACAAGTTTTCGCATGCAACACCCTAAACTCAATTCCTTTGCTGCCTTTGCATAATTCATAATCTTTTCTATGATAACCTACTCCATATATTAAAAATTGGATTTGGATTTTCCTATTTAAAGACATCTGTAGAGTATTTTAGATGCTTCCTCTTTTTCCCCTTCAACTAATTTGTTGTTACTTCCTGATAGGGATCAATGATCCATGTCAATACACATAACAATCTTTGTAAAAAATTGTACGATCATTAAATATCATGTTCATGTCAGCTAAAAATGGTTTACCTCAAAGTTTGTATCATTCTAGACTTTTATGTTCACTTTATGTTACTTAACTCTCACTGTCTCTAATGCTTGGTCATAATTGTTCTTTGAGGTGTAGCTCCACCTTAAATATACTAGGATCCTTTTTTACACCTCGACCTCATAGGATCACTTGGTTAAGAGATTTTCCCTGATTCAATCTTGCTAAGAATTTATTTAGTACCTAACCCTTGATTTTATATGGAATTTAATTTTGGATCTCCTTTGTACAATATCTATTTTGATATCTCAATCTAATATCTCCTTTCAGTCCTTCACTACTTTTATTTCTCTATCTAAAATGATTCCAAACTTATCCTTCCTTGTTGTGTTCTTTCCTTGTCTTCTTCTTCACATGCTCATTCTTTTCTTCTCATCACAATCACACACTCATACTTCAACAATGATTCTAGGGTTAGAATCCTCCTTAAATAGATGTTCTTTGAGAGTTCTAGATCTCAATCAATGGTTTACAATTCATCTTCATTTTTCATTTATATCTAATTTTATGATTGGTTGATGTATATTCCTCGATATCATTACCTTCTATAATGATGCATAATCTCCATCTTAACTATATCTACAAACATTAAATATCGTATGGAAGTTGTCCAAAATGATTTACATAATTGTATGTGAAATTACAAGCTCATATGTTAAAACTAAAGTACTCAGCGTTTGAATGTGCTAACACTTGGTCATTGATAACATTCATACTGGCACTCGACTTCTATATATATGTGCTTCTCTATTTTCTCAAAAAAATTGTCTCTTCATGTATTTAGTCAGTCTCTATCATAATATCTTGGCTTACATATGTGCTCGATCTCAACTAGGGTGCTCGAAAATCATTGAATTGCTTGGCATGTGATGCAAAATAAACAAGTCCTTAGATATGCTTGACCATCACTAGATGACTTGTTCATAGTGATGACCATTCATCCTTGCCTAGTAAATGACAAATTTGTTGGATACTAATAGACCACATAGGCTTAGAGATAAACAATTACAAGGTAACACAATTTTTTGAGATAACTTTAGATCTGTGAAGTGTGTTGTTACAACCATTCATAACAATGAATTTTACCAAGCCTTCTTATCAAACCCACCTATAGAATTAATGAAACCAAAAGCTCTATGAAGAAAAATAAGCAATCCCTTAGATTGAAGATTGAAAGATAGATTATTTATCCCTTAACAAGACAATGAAAGATGATAAAACATTATTCATTTCATTCAAATATCACAAATTTACAAAATGGAGAGAATAGAGGTGAAACCCTCTTTTCATTAAAATCTGATGAAATCCTTGATTTAAATTGAAAAATGACTCATAAAATTCAAAATCAAAAAAACCCAACATAGATTCATCAATTATAATCTACAATAAACTATACAATAATTGTTCATACATAGGCAAATGTTAAATAATGGTGGAAACATAGCAATGGAGACTTGTCCAAAAAGATAGAACCAACCATGTACAATGAGAAGAAAGAAGAAAATATAAGAGAATGAAGAGGGTTAGATTTGATCTCTAGATATGAAATGTCATATTCATTTTCCACCTTTTTTTGAATTAAAGTCTCTCTTATATTTCCCAAACTAAAAACCAAATCAAATCTCATCATTGTTTGCAACAAACTAACAGAACATCTCTCCAAATAATGAGAAATCGCCTTTCAAGGAAAAACCAATGTGCTGAAATAATCACCTCTGAAATCCTCACCAAAATGGTTTCAAAAAAAAAATACTAGTGCTAGCATGATCATTTGCAATTTTAGAGAAAACCCAGATCATTATTTTCTCAAAAGCTGAATTAGAATTGCCATGGAAGAAACTAGAAATATAGTTTGAGAATGCATTTAGTTTACAAATTTGAGAATATATTTTATCTAGAAAGACCTTCACATATTTGATCTCCAAAATCAAAAGGTTCACTTTGATACTTTTCCAAACTTATTTGGTACTTGCATATTTGTATCAAGATCATACCCTTGGCATTCATCTAAAGATGCAAACCATTGGGATGAAAAAAACCTTTCAAAAGTTTAATAATATTTTTTACAAAATCAAAATTGAACAATTGTTATGTTTTCATTGGTCAATCCTACTAGAGAAACATATACTAATAGTATAGAGTGTCATATTATTTGATTGATGAAGAGGATTTGAAAAGAGGAGATAGCAAGGTGAGCTAGTCAAGTTGTTGAGAAG
The DNA here is from genome assembly GCA_028749045.1 of Cupressus sempervirens. NCBI lineage: Eukaryota > Viridiplantae > Streptophyta > Pinopsida > Cupressales > Cupressaceae > Cupressus > Cupressus sempervirens. Next base: position 265,608,333 of record CM053793.1, read on the forward strand.
TTAATTATCATGGAATTACAATGGGCACTTGATAAGTTAGGAATTAACAAGATAATGTGTTGTTTAATCATTACTTTAAGTAAAGAAGACAAGGAAAGTGATGTATGAGTGAGATGACAAGAAGTTGAGTAAAAGTCTAAATTTAAGAGAGTATCAATGTTGGTTGGCCAATGAAGGAGTTGGAATAGAAGATTAAGGAACTTAAGAAGAAGTTGAACAAACACTATAAGCCAAGTGTTAGTTATGGTTGAGAAAGGTTGAGTATTGACCAAGATTCATTAACAATTGAGTAGGATAGTGATTGCCAAGATAAATAGTGATAACCAAGAAGAAGAACTTAGTGATTGTCGAGTGATAGAAAAAGTTAAAGTTTTTGAAAGAATCAAGTTTGAGGTTGACATAGTTCAAATTTTGGATTAGTCAAAATTCATGGATAATAAGGATTAATGAGTTGGTTTATCTAATCCATGATGAGAGTTTTTCAACTGATCTATGGAATGGATTTGATGAGAAGTTTCTAGAAGTATCAAGATTGGAGAAGGACAACACAATGATGAAAGAACTTGATGAATCTAACCTAACTCTAAGATTTATGGTAATGTTTAAGTAGAAAAAGATCAAAATTACCTATTTAAGGAAGAAAAAGAGATGATTTTTAAGGTTGGTTAGTTCATGATTGATGATCTTAATTAGAACCTATGAAGAGAAAAGTAGAAGAGAAGTGAAAAGATTAGTGAAGTGTGATTGCTTAAAGGGATACCAAGAAGATTAGTGATGCAAATGATAATGGAGGCTAGTCAATGGACCAATAGATGAGAAAATTAGGACGTAAATTTTTAAACTAAGTTGCATTTCATAGATCAAATCTACTATTACATTCTAACCATTGTGGAAGTGAAAATCCTTTAATCAAGGTGACATTCCAATGGAATGATCCAAAGACTTGTAACCATGCCTCATCTAATAGGGTGATTAAATCCATTATTAGGGTCACACCTAACACTACATTTTTTAATCCTTTAATAGGGTTGGCTCTTAACCAAGCTCACTTCAGAAGAGTGAAAAAGTGGTAGCATGTTATTGGGCGATATTTTCCAAATTGGGTTTCTACATTAAATATTGGTTAAAAGTGTTATGTGTGTATGAATGTTGTTTGCATGTTATTACCTATTTTATGTTACTATTAGTTGGCACAAACACTAAAATAATGAGTTAAGTAATGAATACTATATTAAGTTGTTGACATGTTTCTAGATGGATTGTGTTGTTTAATGAGATTGTTTGAAGTTGTTAAAAGTTGAATTGGTACATTTCAACTTGAGGATAATTGATCCCCGTCCACTTCTTAGTTATTCTAATCATTCTAACAATAAATATCAGTGCTTCAATGCTCACAAGGAAAGTTTTCTAAAGATCAAGATGTATACAAGAGAGATACCCTAGTTGAACAAGTAGAACTTCCTTTCATGGAAATGCTTGATAAGGTTGCACTTATCTGGTATTGGAGATTCTACCATTAAAATGTTTAGAATTACTAAGCGGGGAGGGGGGGAATCAGTTACTCAAGGTCCATAAGTAAAATTTGAACAAACAAACACTAAACAATATATGTTATGCTTATCCTATTGTAACTTGGTCTCTATTATAAACTCAGTACCAAAATTAACTAGTAGTTCACCATCCTAAGATAAAAGACCTTGTTGAATGTAAACATGTAAATATAAAACACCACAAAAAATTCAACACAAGTTTGACACTAGGATCTAACATGGAAACCCAATTTAGGAAAAACCACCAGCAACATGTCACCACTTTTTCACTATTTTGTTGTGAGCCATCTTAGGAGTCAACCATGTTAAAGGTTACAATACACACTATTAAATGTGACCTAGTTAGAGGATCTAGTCACCCTATTAGGAATGACCTTGTCAAATCTCAGTTCAGTTCATGTGTTGATTCTTTGATAAGCCTTCCTTGTCACATCTATCCTTGATTTTTGTGGTAATCCTTCAAGCATTCACCCTTCTCTTCACCATAAACTTAAGCCTTATGCTTAGATTCACTTATCAACCTTAGTAGCTTTGTTCTCTCTTACTAGAAATATGCACAAATTCTTTGCTCTATTCTCTTCTTCACATATCTCATTCATGCTCATATAAAAGTTTGTCTCTATACCTCCTTAAATAGGTAATTTTGGTCCTTTTCCATTTTCACAATCACTTTAGATCGTAGGGTTCATGATTTGATTCATCAGGTTCATTCTATCTATACCTCTCCTTCTTTTCTAAAAACTTCTCATTGAATTCATTCGATAGGTATCTTACCTAATCCTCTCCTTGATTCAAATGATCCAACTCATCAATCCTTATCTTCAACCTGGTTTTGATATCCCAAGAAATCAATTGAGTCGGCTGGAAATCATGATTTCTCATACGAATTCAAAACACTATCACTCCTCCATAACTAACTTCTAACATTCAGTCATCACTAAATTGCTCGGTCACTATAGAATTTATAGCTCAGCATCAAATTATTTGATTGGTCAATACCAATGTTTGGTCAACACTAAATTTTCTTAGCACTTACTCTAGGTCGATTGACATTAGCATTAGTTGGTATGAATTTCAAATTTCCTTTATCTTTTACTCTACTACTCGGTCAAGTCTTACATAACTGATCTATTTTGGCTCGCACTATCAAGACTTGAACTTCAACATGATTTAAACAATCACTTTGTCTTATTAAAGTCTATCTAATGAAATATCCTTTGTACCTTCCTTTTCATAACTCAAGCTTTCATGTAGGTGCTTTTTTTATGAGAAATTACTCAAATCTTGTTCATCAATCAAACATATATGATATTTAGATTAGATAGAAATATGTCTCATGAGTATATTTGACATCAATGATAATAAAACAATTGTTGCAATTGTAGTTTCCAACAATCTCCCTCTTTGGAATTAATGGAAACATCTCAACACCTCAAATATGTTTCCTTATGGGAATACAATATCTCTCTTGTTACCATGCAATCCAAAATATCTCACTTTCATGAGTGACGAATATCCTTTTTTTCATTCTAATTCTCATCTTTGCAATCTCAAAAACTCCCTCTAAGTTCTGAGTTCAAACATCCTCTTGTATACATACTCTCTAGTTCTATTCAAATATCTTTAGCAATTCTCTCCCTCTTTCATAATTATCTCCCTCTTTGACAAAACTGCCAAAGATACTAGCTTTCATGGCTTCATTTACTTCATACATCTTAATTATGTAGATTTTTGCATGTCTGGCTGAATTTGGTCATCTGTCCATGACCGATCTATTAGGTTGTTGTTTGTCTTTACTTAACTTCCTTAGGAACCTCCTAAAGTAAAACTACTTGAATCAATGTGTAAGGTATTTTGATTATCATATTTGATGCAATGGACCATTTCTCCTTAAGTTTCTTTTCTTAGGGGAATCACCCCTAATTTACCTCTAAGATATTTATGAGTATCTTTAGGTAAATCTTTAGTGAATATGTCATAAATTTGTTCTTTAGTGTGCATATATTCTAACTTCACATATTTGTCTTGAACTAGTTCTCTCAAGTAGTGATACTTGATAGCAATGTGCTTTGTTTTAGTGTGCATCACTGGATTCTTTGATATGTTGGTAGCACTTATTTTATAACAATAGATAATCACTAGATCTATAATTTCTTCTTCATTCCTTTTAGTAATTTCCTGATCGACATAATGTTTGAATAGTTCACTATAGCTTCCATATACTCAGCCTTAGCTATTGATTGGGAACTAGAGTTATGTTTCTTTCTTTTCCATGACACCAAGCTCTTTCCTAGAAAAAATGCACCTCCACTAGTGCTTTTTCTATCAAAAATATTTCCTGCCCAATAAGAGTCAGTGAATACCTTTAGTTCAAATGTATAACTTCTCTTTTAATAAATTAAATAATCTTTTTTACATTTTAGATATCTCAATATCCTTTTCACTACTTTCCTAAGATTCTCCTTAGGATTTTCTAAAAATCTAGCAACTATCCCAACAACAATTGCAACATTAGGTCTTCTATGAATAACATATTGCAATTTTCCAATCATTGGTTTATATAGTGCTTGGTTCACATTAGCAGATTCATCACTTTGAGATAACTTATGTTCTATAGACATACGTGTGCTCATCGGTCTTGATTCTTGCATTCCAAAGTTTTTTAGTATCTCCTTGATATATTTGGACTGAGTAATGAAAATACCAAAGTTCATTTGATATACTTGCAAACTAAAAAAAAATGATTTCACCAAACATTGAAATCTCAAATCTTTACTTCATCAACAAATGATTTGTATAATGCTTCTTTTCCTCCAAATATAATGTCATCAACAAAAATTTCAAATAGTAGTATTTCATTATTCTTACCAGTCTTCAAGTATATACTATTGTTATCATTTGTTCTTTCAAAACCAATCTTCACTAAATAATTATGTAGTTTTTCATACCATGCTCTTATTGAAATTTTTTTCAATGCTCCCCTTGTGATTCATGACAAAGGATTAACCGCCTCATGTGTACTATAAGCTGAGTGTTTGTATTGAGTATTGATAGATCAATTTTTTTGTGTAATGGAGACCCCATTCTAAAAAGTGGTATCAAAGCTTGGTCATAGGTTCAAATCCCCAAACCCTCAGGTAATGCTAAGGGGTGGATTGTTAGAAATTTGTTTAGTGCTCCCCTTAAGATTCATGACAAGGGCTTAACTACCTCCTATATACTATAAGTTGAGTGGTTGTATTGGGCATTGATAGATCAAACTTTTGGTACAATGGAAACCCCATTCTAATAGCTCTTGGGCCTTATTTCAATCCATATAGAGCTTTGTTTAATTTACATACCATATTCTTCTTGTTTGGGTCCACAAATCCTTCAAGTTTTCTATGTACACTACTTCCTCAAGTATACCATTCATAAATGTGTTAGAATATATAGTCCACTAATATAACTAAGGGAGGGGGGGGGGGGGGGGGGGGTCATTGCGGGGAATTTTTTATCTAGCTAATATCACAAATAATAACTCTAAACAATCTTAACCATATGAGTAATGTAAATTGAAACCACAAAAAGATACTCATACACAATAACACTTGATATGTTAACTAGGGAAACCCTTGATCAAAGGGAAAACCTCGGTGGGGATGGTACCCACAAGATGATGTACTAATATAAATATTCCTTGTTAGAGGATAGACCTTGTTAGGAGTCTATTATAATATTCAATACATATGAGTCCTTGTTAGGAGACTTTGAATTTCTGTTAGGAGATTCCAACCCTATTAGGAGTTGTGCCAAACTTAAGAGGACTTGTGAAAGGTAGCTAGACATATTGCAAAAATAGATTCAAGGGAAAGATGAATGAACCCACTATCCAAATGATCATTGTATTACTCCTTGCAAAATAATAGAACTGAATTGTACTACATTCAACTGTCTCTATCCTTCCAACTAGAATTATACTCCTAATCTTGTAACTAGATCATGAACTATGCATCCAGTAATCCCTTGGACTGCTTACATGTATTCAATCACCACTCTTCTCCTTTTCATAATTCACACTTTAAAAATGATCACAGTACCTCATAACACTTTTCAATCAAGGAAAACTTCTTTCCTTTATACCATATCTCCATAACAATTCCTTCAGTCAGACTTAAGGCTTTCCTCAATTAATTAAAATAAGATATTTAATTAATTACAATTATAAGAGCACTACAGGCTCATATTCTATACAAAACTTAACATGTGTGATTCCATGTCTTGTGCACTACTGATATCATCATCTGATTTTCCTTTCACTAGATGACTACACATCACGTTATTATATCTTGGCTAAAACATATAATCCAAACATTAGAAATTGTCAAACAAATGCTATTTTTTTGCACTACTCATAGTAAATCAAACACAACTACCATACATCTTCAATTTTGAATTTTTCCTCTTAACCATGTCATTAGGACACTCTCAAGAACATGTCTTTAACTACGCAACATAAGATCTTTGACTGTTGTTCTTACAATCTCTACAAAACCTCTTCTATTTTGACATCAATGAAAAAAAATTCATGAATGTAACATTTCAATACTCTCCAATGCTTAGGATACTCCCCCAAAGTATTATCATCAACATTCATGCTAACAATCTCCCCCTTTGGCATTGTTGGCAACATAGATGAAAAACTATCTAAGTTCCAAGAATATCATGTAACCTTTTGTTGCTGCTTGTTGTTCTCATCTTCTCAAATCCTCTTCATCAATCAAATATGAAATCCTCTGGAACACTTCTATGTTCATTTTCTTCTTCTTTAAACATCAATTATTTACTTTACACTAAACAATTCAAAATACAAAAGGTGCATATTCATGTATCTTTACATGAATCTTTCTAAATCTCTCTAAAAATATATCTCTGTCCCATTTCTTAGGAGTACTTCTCATGCACACTCTCCTCTAGACCTTAGGAGATTTTTTTAATGTCTAGCTCTCCCTCATTGACATCAATGTCAATGGTATCAATCACAATACTAGTTGTTAAATACTAATTGCTAAAATTAGTTGCTCAAATCATAAACTAGCTTGAGTGTCCAAAGACATTGTTCAATACCATATACCAAATACACAGAGTCCTCAATGACTCAGTACATACCAAATTCTCCCCCATTCAAGAAGCATTAACATTTACTCTAGTCAAATAGTAGTGCTCTATACCATTGGACTAATTCACTCTCTGCATCTCCTACTCGAAAGTAGGAAAGGGCATAACCGCAAGCATACCTCTTAAGTACTAAAATGTATATTTAGGCAAAAGATTCATAAAGATATCTTCAATCTGATCTTTGGAACTTACATAATCTAATCTGATCTCCTTTTCTACTACTTTCTCTATCAACACATGATACTTAATTGATATATGTTTAGTCTTACAATAAAATATAGGACTCTTAGACATAATTACTGTACTTGTGTTATTACAGTAAATGATATCAAGCTCTTCAATGTCAATTTTGATATCGTTCAACATTTGCTTCATCCACATAACTTGATTATAGTTATTTGCTGCTGCAATGTACTCTACCTCAGCTATACTTTTTGAAATACAATCTTGCTTCTTACTTTACCAAGAAACTAATCTTCCTCCAAGAAAGAATGCTCCACCACTGGTGCTCTATCTGCCATCCATATTAGCTACCCAATTAACATCAGTATATGCATAAAGTGTGAAATAATTAGATCTATCATACCAAATTCCATAGTTAGATGTCCCTTTCAGATATATCTAAATATTCTCTTTACTATTGTAGAATGATATTGTTTAGGATCAGCTTGAAATCTAGCTACTATCCAAACTACATTTTTAATATCTAGTCTTGTCTGAGATAGATAATGCAAACCTTCAATAATTGATCTATACTTCTTCTGCTCTATTGCAAGTGTCTCATCTTTGCTACATAACCTATGACTAGTTATCATGGGTGTACCAATAGGTTTACATCTTTCCAAACCAAACCTTTTCAACAAGCCTTTCAGGTACTTAGTTTGTGAGATGAATATAACATCATTATTCTGTGCAATCTGCAATCCTAGGAAAAAATTCATTTCTCCTATCATGCACATTTCAAATTCAATTTTCATATCTTCAAAAAATTTGTCACTAGATTCACCATTGCCTCCAAAAAGGATTTCATCAAAGAATATTCTATAATCAATAAACCGGTTTCAATTTCTTTTAGATACAAGTTATTGTCTATTGTACCTCTAGTAAACCCAAGCTTTGGCAAGTAACTATCCAACTTTGCATATGAGGTTCTTGGTGCTTGCTTCAGACCATAAAGAGCTTTCTTCAACCTGCATACCATTTCTTTGTCTTCTAATAAAGGAAAACCTTTAGGCTTCTCAATATAGACTTCTTTTTGTTCTCCATTCATAAATGCAGACTTGCCATCCATATGATAAACCTTGAATTTCTTATTCACTCAATAAGCTAGGAGCATCCTTATTGCTTCTATTCTTGCTATAGGTGCATATATTTCCTCATAATCAATGCCTTCTTTTTGTGAATAAACTTTACAAACAAGTCTAGCCTTGTTTCTCACCACTTCTCCTTACTCGTTCATCTTATTCATAAAAACCCATTTAGGTCCTATCACAATCTTATCTTTTGGTCTAAGAACTAATTCCCATGTGTCATTTTTAATTATTTGGTCCAATTATTCCTTCATTTCTTGGAACTAGTGATTATCCTTGATTGCTTCATTTATGAACTTTGGTTCAACTTGAGATATCAAATATTTCTCCTCATTTACTCTATTCCTTTTCATTACTCCTTTGTCTCTACTTCCAATTATCTTCTCAACAGTGTGATTCCTTGCCATATTTTTGTTAGGGGTAGAAGTTGACATCTCAACTCTTACCTGTTCTCTAGTTTCAGAACTCATCTCTTCTCCTTGTTCAATAATTTTTTCATCATTTTGCAAGTCATTCTTAGCCTTAAGAAACACTTCAATATTCTATCTAACAATTCTAGAGTTATCCAATTTGTCATGTGAATTATAATCTATCATCTTTTCTTTGGTTCCAAAGTTCTCATCAATCCTTACATTTACACACTCAACTATTTTTTAGTTCTATAGTTAAAGCATCTGTAAGCTATACATTTTAGAGAGTAGCCAAGAAACATAGCTTCATTGATTCTTGGATCAAACTTACCAATGTCATCATCTTTCTTAATATAACATTTTCTCCCAAATATTCTGAAATATTTGACTGATGGTGAATGTCCAAACCATAGTTCATAAGGTGTCTTGTCCATACCTTTTATGATCTATACTCTATTCAGAGTATACACTAGTGTATTCACTGCTTCTCTCTAGAATGTCTTAGAAACATCATTCTTAAATAGCATTGCTCTAGCTACCTCTGCTTTAGATTTATTTCTTCTCTCAAAAATCTCATATTTCTTAGGTGTTCTAGGTGTAGATAGCTATCTTTTGATTCCATTTTCTTTATTGAATATGTTAAATTCTCTAGAGGTAAATTATCCTCTATCTTATCTCAAATATTTAATCTTAACACCAGATTCATTCTCAACTCTATTCTCAACTATCTTGAACTTCTCAAAAGCTTCTAATTTCTCTTTAAGAAATGCTACCCACATAATTCTAGTGAAATCATTAACAAAAATCATTAAATTCCTTTCACCAGAGAATCCTTTGGTTCTTGTAGGACCACTCAGATCTGTGTGAACAATCTCCAACTTTTTTGTGGTAGTGAGCTTCTTGCTAGGAAAAGACACTTTCCTCTAGTTAGCCAAAATACATTCCTTGCATAAAATGTTAGTAGGCTTAACAATCTTAGGCATATCTCTTACTGCAAATGTACTACTAACCTTCATAATAGTATCAAAGTTTATATGACAAAATCTTCTATGCCACAACCAGCTATTATCAACTTTTGCAACCAAACATGCCATCTAAGTAGGTTTCAACTAAAATACATTACCTTTGGATCTAGTGTCATTTCCAATCATCTTACCATCTCTATCTTTGATAGTGTAGGTCTTCTCAATAAATTGTAACTGATAACCTTTGTCCACCAACTATCCAACACTCAACAAGTTATGCTTCAATCCATCAATAAAATAGAAATCATGAGTGTTAGTTTTACCATCAAGAGTAATGGATCCAATTCCTATAATATGACAGGTTACATTGCTGCCAACTATAACAATTCCTCCATCATGATTGTTGAACTTAACAAACTTATTCATGTCACCAACCATGTGATGTTAATAATCACTATCAATTATCCAATCAAATTTATTTTCCACTTGGGTAACTAGAGCTCTTTATTCTCTAATTTCTCTATCAAGATCATCTTCCTTGATAGCTAAAAATCCTAATTCATCATCACTTTGACTTTGACTTTTTTCATTAGATTCTTCATCCTCATTTTCATGTAAATAATTTCTATGTTTGTCTCTTCTAGGATTAAACTTTCCATTATATTTTTTCTCATTACGAGTCCAACATTTAAAGATTTTCTTACCATCTTTTTCTCTTCTCAACAGAAGGGTTATTGTTTCCTTTATCTTCTTATCCTCATTACCTTTGCTGCTACTAAGAAAATCTCCATGGGTACTTGCACTCCTTGTCAAATTAGGTTGAATTTTTAGGGCACTAAAGGTTGCTTCAACTCTTGCAAGTTCACCAGACTATCTCAGATCTACTTCTACTAATTCCAATCTACCAAGAAAAGTTTCCTTGGTGAAATCCTTAGTTTAGGGCATCAATAGCTATATCATCTGTGAAATTGGCTTGAATAGTCGTGTCAAACTTTCCAAAATATTTCATATGACTTCATCATCATTTTTGGTTCCACCATGAGACTAAATACCTGCAACAATTTCTAATATTCTACCAATATAACTTCTTAGAGATTCATCTTCCATCATCTTAGCATTTTGATATGCACATATCCAACTCAGTAACCTCATTCTTTTAGCATGATCATCACCTTAAAAAGTAGATTCTAATGCTTTCCAAGTTTCATGAGATGTTTTAAGTGATTTTACCTAATTGTATTCATCCTCTAGAAGGGCTGATAGTAGAGCTTCCCTTGCTCTCATTTTACACATGAATAGATCTCTTTCTTCTTCACTACAATCTTCTAATCTTTCTTCTTTAATAATTTCCTTCTTACCCTTTGTCAAGATCCAATATCCAAAACTCATGCACAATAGATGATTCTTCATATTCTCCTTCCAACAATTATAGTTGGCCCCATCAAATCTAGGACTATCCTTTCTGAAAATATTCACCATCGATCTTCCAAAACTATTAAGCTTATCCTTCAAGGATCTAATACTCTAATACCAATTTTTAGAGTATATAGTCCACAAATATAACTTAGAGGGTAGGGGGTGAACTAGTTATATGACTAATACCACAAATAATCACTTTAAACAATATTAATCATATGAGTAAGGTAAACTGAAACCACAACAAGATACTAATACACAATAACAACAAATATATTAATTAGGGAAACCCTTGATCAAAGGAAAAACCCAATAGGGATGGTGCCCATAAGATGATGTACTAATATAAATATTTCTTGTTAGAGGATAGACCCTGTTAGGAGATTCTAACCCTATTATGAGTTGTGGAAGATAATTTGACCCACTACCCAAATAGCTTTGAGGGCAAGACCATTGAACCCACTATCCAAATGATATTTGTATTACTCGTAAAATAATATAACTAAATTTTACCACCCTCCTCTATCTTTTTCCTATAAACTAGACTTATGCTCCTTCTGATATTATAACCAAGTCACAAATTGCACATCCAATAGTCCCTTGGATCGCTTACACACATTCAATCAACACTTCGCTCCTTTTTCTAATTCATACTTCAACAACAATCACAATACTTCAACAAACTTTTCAATCAAGAAAAACATCTTTCCTTTATAAAATATCTTCATAATATTTCCTTGAGTCACCCTTAAGGATTTCCTCAATTATATAAAATAAGATATATAATTAATTACAATTACAATAGCACTATCGGCTCACAGTCTATACAAAACTTACGACATGAAACTCCAAGTCTTGCACACTACTGACATCATCATCTGATTGTCCTCTCTCACTAGATAACTATGCATCACCTCATTATATCTTGGCTAAAACATATAATGCAAACATCATAAACTACCAAATTGATGCTCTATTTCTACACTACTCACAGTAAATCAAACATAATTTTCATACATCTTCAATTTTGACTTTTTCCTCTTAACCACTATTGAAAATAAATTGATACAAGTATGATAAATATGTTTCAATCATTTTTTTTTCACTGATGTCAAACCTACTATTTTCTAGTAAGATAACTAGTTATATGATTTAAGTACTATCATGTGTTTGATTAATGAAGATGATTTGAACAAAATAATGTAACAATAGCACCTGGAGGAAAGGTTGAGTTATGATATGGAAAAAGAGTACAAGAATTGGCTAAGAAAGTGATATTATAGTGCATTGATAGTCTAGTTAAGGTTGCAAAGGTTGGTTACACTAATTAAGTTTAGAAGAACAAGTTAAACATAGTTTTTTTGCCAAGCTTGACTGATTGGATAGTAGGTACCAAGGAAATTTAGTGTAAGCCAAGAAAAAAATCAATTAGAGCCAAGAAAAGTCAATTTTAGTGTAAGTTGATTGAAACAATTAATGATGAGTAAAGTTTAGTTGATGTTGAGCACCAGTAAACTTTAGTTCATGCCGAGTGATTTTACAGGGGATGTTGAGAAATGTAGTATGTGCCAAGCATCATAAGCCAGTTAATGTCGAGTGTTAGCATTATGAGTAAGATCAAGAATTTGATGAATCTGAGCTGACAAGTTTGATTTCTTGGATTATGTGAACCATGTGGAAGATAACATTGATGAGTTGGTAGCACATAATTCATGGTAAACTATTTTAGGTGAATTTAAAGGGGATTGAAGGAGAAGTTTCTAGAAGGGAATGGAATGAAATAAAGGGTAGATTCATTAAATCCTTCCCAATCTATCCTAAGCCTAAATTGGACAATGGAGGATGAACAACAAAATATCTTAATTCTCTATTTATAGAGATGACTGGTTAGAAGAAAAGTTTTTCATGTGCAAGAACCTAAGTTAAACAAAGAGTCTAGGGTATTGCTTCATTCAGTGACCTAAGAGAAGAGTGTGCATTGGAAAGAAAACAAAGAAGGCTTAAGGGTATGGATTCTTGAAGGGTGAACAAGCTATCAGAGTAGAAGTGTGTGAAAGTCAAGAAGAATGGAGGACTCAAACAAAGATCTATAATTTGAAAATGGAGTTGTAAGTTGTTACCAGATCAAGCCTTACTGTTACTCTCGAATAATTGTATCAGTCTAGGGTAAATCCTTTGGATTAAGGTTGACCTAACAATCATTTGTAAATCCTTTAACCAGGTGACATTCCAAGTGAATGATCTAAAATCCCCTAACAAAGTTCACTCCTAATAGGGTGATTGAAATCTTTTAAATAGGTCACATTTAACAATGTGCATTGTAACCTTTAATAGGGTTGGCCTTTCATAGGGCATCACTTCAAAAGAGTGAGAATGAGTAGCATGTTACTCCTGGTTCTTCCAAAATTGGGTTTCCACATTAAATCATTGTGTCAAATGTGTTATTGAATCTATTATTTTTCATGTTTACATTTCTGCAAATTGATTAGACAATAACATACAAGTTTGAGTGATTGCATAATCTAATGGATGCATGCATGATGAAATTGTTTTATGAATATGGTTTTTCAAAGCTATGAAAAGTTTTATTTATACATCTAGACCTTGGATAACTAATACAACCTCCCTCATAGTTATTATAAAGAATTCCAACAATTCGTATTAGAGCCATCTACTTAAGAGGACTAGTTTGAAGGTACTAGAAGCACAAAGATCAATGTCAAAAAGAGAAGTAGCCAAGCTTAATAGAGATAACTTTCCTTCATGGAAAAGTCTGATGAAGCTACACCTTGGAGGACATGGAGGTCATGCATTATCTACCATTATTTTTGAGCATACTAAAGTTCTGTTGGAGCCCTAACTGCTAAATATATGAAAAAGAAGAAAGAACACAACCAGACAATGTTGGAGATTGCCTCTACGCTAGGCTATGCTGAGTTTGATGATATCAAAAGTCTTGATAGTGCAAAGAAAATGTGGGATGCTCTACACACTATTTATAGAGGTGACAATAATGTTCTAAGAACCAAATCTGAGAGTCTTAGAGGTAGATTCAATGATATGAGAATGCAAGAAGGTGAAAATATTGCTCAATATTGCTCGAGGATAAAACATGTTGTTAATGCAATAAGAAGAGCTACTAGTGCAATAGATAATGATACAATAATAAGAATTTTTTTGAGAAAACTACTACCTATATATGCTACTATAGTTTCTGCAATACAAGAATTGAGATATATACCAGGGAATATTCTAACTCTTGAAGGTTTGGTATGTAGGCTCACTGCTTTTGAGCTATCTAACTTTGATAATTATAAACTTGAAAATATGGAATCTGCTTTCAAAGCTAAGATGTCATTGAAGGAAGCTCATGAGAAGAAGAAAAAGGAAACATATGTATCCAATGAGAATGATATAAATGAGGAAGATGTAGATCAACTTGAAGCACTACTGGAAAGGAGATTTCATAGAGGTAAAGGCAAGTTTATAAGTAAACTACCTATCATTTGTTTCAATTGCAATGAGGTTGGTAATATTGATGCTATATGTCTAGAGACGAATAACTATAGGGGTGGTGACAAGTAAAAAAAATAGAAGAGATGAAGAGAAAAAAATTACAAAGACAAAGGAAAGAAGTTTTGCTACATTTTTGAAGAGGAAACAAAAGATGGGTCTAAAGATCATGATGATGAAATGGTGTATGTTGTAATGAAGGACGAATTTGATGAAGATGAGGCAACTACACTTGTGTCTTATGTGAACAATAATAACATATGGATCATTGACAGTGGGTGTTCACATCACATTATTGGAGATAAAAGTAAGTTCATTACCTTGAATTGTTATGATGGAAATAGTTTAAGATTTGGTAATGACACACCATGTTTTGATAAAAGGAAAAGGTTCTATCAAGCTCACATAAAAGATTTTATGTGACAATGCATACTATGTTGAAGGACTTAACTATAAATTGTTGAGTGTGTTACAACTAAATAATCCATGATGTAAAGTTGAGTTTAAAAATATGATTGTAAGATATATGACACTGATGGAAAACTAATTGGAAAGGGTGATCAAACTAGAAGTAATTTATTCTACCTTGATATAGAGAATGCTACTTGTTTAGTTGTAGAATTTGATGATGTGTGGCTATGACACAAGTGGTTATGTCATGTTACTTTTGATAGCCTGGCTAGTATCAGTAACATGTGAAAACTTAGAGGTTTGCCTAAGTTGAAGAAGCTTGACAATATAATGTGCAAACAATGTTTGTTAGACAAGATGACAAAGTCAAGTTTTAAAAGTAAAACTCATACCCCTAGAGGAATACTAGAGATTGTTCACACTAACTTGTGTGTACCAATTGAAGTGCAAAACTACAAAGGAGATAAGTACATTATGTTATTTTTTGATGATTATTCTAGAATTATGACAGTTATGTTTTTGAAATAGAAATCTGATGCTTTCTAAATGTTTAAGTGGTACTAAGAAAGAGTTGAAAAGGAAACAGGTAAAAGTCTGAAATGTTTGAGATCCAATAGAGGAGGAGAATTTACATCAAATGAGTTTGAGATGTTTTGTAATGACAAAGGAATCAAAAGACAAACATCTACTCCTACGACTCCTCTAGAAAATGGAATTGTTGAAAAGAGGAATAGGTCTATAATGGACCATGCTAAGACATTCATGATGGAGAAGAATGTTTCTTTGAAATACTGGAGAGAAGCTATAAGTATAGTTTTTTATATACCTTGAACCATGCACAAGTCAAAAAAGGTAATCATTAAACACCTTTTAAACTATGGTATCAATACTCACATAATGTAAAATATTTTAAGATATTTGGAAGCAAGTGTTACATTCTCAAATATTTCAAGAATGGTAAAATAGATGCAAAAAGTTAATAAGTTATATTTTTGGGTTATTCCACAAGAAGTAAAGCTTATAAGTGTTTAAATACTAACACTAACAAAGTTGTGGAAAGTGCAAATGTGAAATTTGATGAATATATAGAAGTATATGAGGCTGAACCTATGAAGGAACCAGATGAATACAAATCATTTGTATATTTTATGAAGGTATACCTGTTGAAGAAGATGTAGTAAATAAAGTTGTAAACCAACAAAAAGTTTCAGTGACTACCAAATCACATACAATGAATGTCAAGTTAAATTAAGGAATCGAGTTAAATTCAGGAATTGAGCTACATTCAGGTGCCAAGTTACAGAATGAAGTTGAGGCACATTTTGATTCTAGGATTAGCATACATGAAAGAGATGTTGAACTACCTGACAAAGAGGTACATGGTGATTTAGAAGTTGAGAGACCAAATTTAGAAGCTAGAGCTTAACCAAGATTGTCTAAGTATGTCAAGAGACATCACCCAACTAAACAAATAATTGGAGATAATGATGCTAGACCAATGAAAAGGAACAAGTTGAGAAATGATACATGTTTGAAGAGCATGAAAGAACCCAAAATAGTGAAATAAACCTTAGAAGATGTGAACTTGAGTAAAGCCATGGAAGAAGAGATTGATCAAATTGAGAAAAATAAGACATGGACTATAGTTCCTAGACGAGAAGACAAAAATGTGATTTGGCAACAAGTGGGTATACACAAAAAAGGTAGATGAAAATGGTGAAGTCACAAGGAACTATTCAAAATATTATGATAGGCTAAGTTACTGAGAGGGGAGGGGTGAATCAACAACTTATAAAACTTTATCCTTGATTAGTAATTATTCTTTTATGTGAATTTTTATCTAACTGCATACATGAGAAACTAAAAACATGAAAGCATACTCAACACTTAAACACAAGATTTGGTGACCCAAAAACCTTAGAAATAAAAAGTAAAACTAGGGGTGGAGATGATACCTAAAAGCTTTAGTACTCTAGTATAAAGTTGGCCTATAAAGGCTCACAATGATCGCTTCTAATGACCTACTCTATTACGAGCAATAAGGACTGCTAGGTCCACCTTGTAAAAGGATTTAAAAAAATACAATGAAGTATTAAAGAGATTTACATAAGATTGTTAGGTCTACCTTGTTAAAGGATTTGATTGATCCACCTATTAGGATGAAGTAGTAGTTGATATCTGATCTACAACTTGGTTTTCTAAATGAGATTCTTTTGAGTGTACAAATCACCTTGCTATGATAGATAAATATTTGCTACTCTTTTGTTGGAAATATTCAAGATATGATAGGTTACTGAGAGGGGAGGGGTGAATCAAAACCTCAAAACTTTAAACAATTCAGCACTTTAACCATATATTATTCATCATTTATTCATCTAAACTACTACATATATGAGAAATCAAACATCAATAACACATGTACACAATGATTTGGTAACCTAGAAACCTTCCAAATAGAAAGTAAAACTAGGGTGGGGATGATACCCACAAAACTTCGTTACTGTAGTATGAAGTTGGCTTGTTAAGGCTTGCATTGACCACTTTTGGTGATCTGTCTTGTTAGGAGCACAAATGACTGCTAGGTCCACCTTGTTAGAGAATTTACAAGCATACACTCAAGTATGAACTCTGTTTGGAGATTTATACAAAGACTGTCAAGTCTACCCTATTAAAAGATTTACAAAACTAATTCACCTATTAGGATGAAACAATGGATCTACTTACAAACTTGATTTTTTGATTAGATTTTTGAAGTATAGATCACCTCTTGGGACTAATGAATCTTTACTGCTCCTTGTAGACCTTGCTGAATATTCTACTCTTCTACTGATTTGCATTTACACTTCTCAAAACATTACATGTCTCTCTTGATACTCTTATCCATATACTATACATCTTGCAAATGATATAATACATTACATATATATTATTCCAATAATTACAATTGCAAGGTCGGTCATAGTACAAGTGAACAAAACATTACTGAGTCAACCCAATAGTAAATAACTTGGGTTCACTGAACTGACTCGATGACCTTTTGATACTCGGCATCCACTGCATTACTCGACATTTCATGCACTCGGTAGAAGTAAAGGCTTGGTCCATTCTAATCACTCGATGTAGTTCTGAACTCAGTAACCACAAGAAACTCGGTAGATGTAGTGTCAGTCGGCAAAAACTAAATCATTTGCTTACCTTGCTTTCACTTGGTAAACACTACACTTCCATCACTTGATAAATGTTACACTTCCATCACTCGGTAAACATTACACTTCCATCACTCGATAAACATTACACTTCCATCACTCAGTAAACATTACACTTCCATCACTTAATAATGGTTACACTTCCATGACACAGTTAGACTGCTCGGTAGATACTGAGATGCTCGATGTAAACTATGAAGCTCAATAGATGTTGTTGGGTTGTACACCCACTCGATAGCTTCATGAATGCTCGGTATGAACTACTTAAATGATGAACCTAAAAGGTAACCACTGAATGCTTGGTATACACTATAGACTAAGTGATGCACTCGGTAATCATTTAGAATCGAGTAAGTGTTGTCACTAATGGAGATAATAACTTAAAGCCAACAATCTCCCCCTTTGGAATTAGTGACAAGACACTTATGGGCCAAAATATATGTACATAACCCAACTTCACTGAATTTTCCTTTTTCAAAATTGATCTTTGTAGAACTGCTGCATATACATTTCTATATACCTTCTTGATGACTAATAATGTATATACAAAGATACTTACATACACATGCTAACTCTAATGAGTGCTAACTCCCCCTATCACTTATAGTGATAACTCTCCTCATTTATTATGCTGAAAGTCTGAATCTCTCCCCCTTTTTGACAATAATTCTGAAGGACTCCATATATACAATTTATATGGCTACACCAAAGTGAGATAGAAATTCTTGATGTACCTTAAGGATGGTTGCAAAAGTACTATTCGAAGTCTGCTGAGAAATTTGATAGGTGGAGAGAGCAATTTGAACTTCTGCTGATAATTGGATCAAGTGATTAGCCACTAAGAAGTTCTAATCTTGGAGCAATGTCCTACAATGAACAAGATGTTTTTGCATCGTGTCCATGATAGGAAGGATCATGTTCTAGATGTCTATGAGTGTAGACTAGATCCTAGCTTCCTCTCTCAATAGTTCTGCCTATACATCTGTCAAATATCTGATCTTGGTGTGATGGGAGGTTGTGGAGGAGGAGTCCACCTTCAACTTGGATGCACACCTTCAACTTGGATGTACTTGATTGCACATCAATGTCAATATTATTTAACTTATCCTTTACTTCTTTTGTAAAACTAGAAACATCAAAAAGTTTAGCAAAAAGTGATACTTGATTATTAAAAGAATTTTCTAAATTTTCTAAAAAAGTTGACAATTCAGCTTGCTTTATTGCTATCTTTTGAGCAATATGCTCTAGCATCTTATTATCAAATTTCTTTTCAGATTTCTCAATAAGTTTTTCTTGACCGGAAGAATCCTCATTAAATTTCTGTATAGCCTCTTCTAACTGAATTAGAATGTGTTGAGTAGAATCTACTTCAACACCTATGGCATCTATACTTATATTCTTTGCATTTTCAATTATTCTATATTCCTTATCCCTTTGTGATTTTAATTTTTTTTGTGTAGCTTTCATCTCTATTAGTTGACTAGCTAACCTCATCTCTTCAATGGTAGCATTGTCATAATCAATTTTTGGAATCACTATCTCTGTGTCTAAGTCAATATCTTCTACAATTTCCTTTTCAGTGATCAAAAGTTTTAATGGATGCTTTTTTTTGACTTCTATGATGACTGGCTTGACCTTAGGAATAGACACAATAGTGGGGATAGAAGGGCTAGCAATGAAAATTGGGATAGGACTTGAAGATTGAATTCCAATAGAAGTATTAACTGGATAAAAAATTGAAACACTTCCCAAAAATGGTATCATACTTGGTAGAGTACCCATAGTAGAATCTGAGCTGATTGGAGTGGAAGTGGATACAAGATGATGCTAATGGAAAAAAAATTGTAGAACTTGTTGGAACTAATGAAAACAAAATTGTGGAAATTACTGTTACACTCACTGATGATGAAGGAGCCGAGGAGGTTGACTCAGTAGCAGAAGAAGTGATAGAAAACTCGGTAGATGAAATGATTGGCACCTCTATTTTAGATACCTAGAGCTGGGAGGAGGTTCGTGAAGATTGAGAAATTGATGTAACTATTGTGCTCACAATTTTACTTGTAGAAGCTATTTCCATAGTGGATGTAACAATCTTTGGTGGAGAGTGAGGAAGGGATGCAATCACTTCTGCTACAATTTTCACTGGATCCTCTTCATCTTTTCCTTCGTCATGTGCTTCTTCCTCTTTTTCTTCCATTAGTGCATGCAACTCTCCTGGAGTAACTGTGATGGATGGAGTGCTATCAAAATCACCACTATCATTGCTATCATCATCCTTGATTTCAATTGGATCTTCACTAGGCTTTTGCAAGTGATAGATTTTCTTCCACATGTTTGTTGCATCATTTACAACTTGCTCAATGTCCTTAATTAAAATCAAACATGTGTGAAATCTAATCATCATTTTACCTTAATGTTTCTTCATAGCTGCCTTAATGTTTGGTCCAGTGAGACTTGGTAGAAGATTCCTTAGGGATTGCTCATATATGTCTTTAGCCATTTGGGTGGCTGACTCCCATCTTGGTTGCAATATCTCCAATAGTTTTTTGGAGATTTGAGAGGCAAGCTGGTCTAGGGAGTATTTCCATTTACCCATCTTTTTGAGTACCAGTTCCTCAATCTGCATTTTCTCAGCATCAGTTCTTGTTTCAAATTTCAATGCCTTTAAATTTGTGATGCTGGCTCCCTCTTCCAATTATTAAGCCTTTCCTTGAATGTGAGTGGGGGGCTGACTAGTATAGGTTCCTACTTGTATTTTCTAGTTCTTCTAGAGAATACTACAATAGGCTTCTTCTTAGGTTTGGTAATAATTGCCTTACCTTTCTTGTTTGGCGGTTCCTCTTTAGATTCATCTTCTTCTTTTTCTTCACCTCCTCCTTCTTCTTCATCAACTTCTTCATCCTCACCTTTTCCTTCTATAAGCATAAGAGGGCCAGTAGCAGTTTTCAACTTAGTTATCTTCCTCTTGCCTTTGCTTATGGCTTGGAGTAGGTTGATTTCAAGCTCAATTCTAGCCTTTGCCTCATCATATGTTCCAAAGATTTGTTGCTTTGGGTCTACTAGCTCATTCACCAGTGCGTCAATATTGTCCCTGGCCTCATCAATATTAACCTCATAAGGAAGAGGTTTCACCCATGCAACTCGGGGTATGACTACCTAAATGTATACTTTATCACAATCAACCATAAAGCATACATCATCTTTGTAGTCTTCAACCAATTTTGGTGGAATTCGAAACCTATTATTCATCCTTTCCTTGAAATCTTCAAAATAGTTATCCACGATGCTATCAAAATTTTCACCCATCTCTGCTATAAACTCATTTATCTGATAAAGAATGGGAATATCTTTTCTCCATACTACAGTTCCTTTAGATAGAAAGAATTTTTGAATATAGAAGAATAAACAAGTCAAAAAAGAACCAAATTTACAGGGATTGTTCTTTGAAGTCCTTATACTATCCACGTTCTTGTTTAATTGTTTCAATAGTAATTTAGACAGATCAAATTCAAGGTTCTTCTTTACAATGTTGATAGCCAAATCCACAGCCTCATAGGGTACACTGTTCAGTTGACTAGAGCTATAGATTTTGTGGGCAATGACATGAATACAAAATCTTAGTTCAACATTAGATATAGTGCTAATATTAAAACCTCTACCATCCCACTCAACTAGGGTTATCTTTTGCAACTCATCCCATCATAGGGTTTTGTTAACCTTCACTTTGTTGAGCATAGGGAAACCCATGATTTTGTGAATCATCTTCTTTGTGTTTAACACTGGCTGCTCTAACCATAGTTGCCCATTGTGCACCCGACTCAGAATATACCTAATCCATTTGGTTTGGAAGCTTCTTGGCATATGCAAGATATGAGTCAAGCATTTGGTTTCAAGATCCTTATGCTTGAGTTTGAAAGAGCCATCAACACTCATTTCTCCTAGGGCATTATCCATCTCAAGGTTTCCAATTTCTTGAATAAAACATTTAAAATGTGTGCAAATATCATTTATAAGGAGTATCTTTGGTGGAATTTGAGATTGAGCACCATTAGGGTCAAGTGATTCTACAATGGCTAGAATAATTTTGAAGTTGGGCGCTTTCCATTCTGTACCCTTTACCAGCATTTCTGAACCTCATTTTGCCTTAGTGCTGCTGCTAGTCCCAGATGCCATTGATGCTTGAAAAAAGGTAGAATTTTTTTGAACAAATCTTTTGCTAGAAAATTTCTTGGAATTGCTCAGAATTGCTTGAATTTCACTTGAAAATTTCTTAGCTCTAAAATCAAGATGAAGAATGAAATCAAATTCTACTTCTTTTGATGAAAATTTTGTCATTAATGCTTGATACAGAGGTAGCTGAGATGACATAGTGCTTGATTGGCTATCATTGATTTGCTCAGTAGAAGCTTGCAATTGGTGACAGAACAGACTTTTGTTACTCCCAACCTAGCTTCGTAAGGTCTTCAACCGACTTTCCTCAGTAGATGCAACTCGGCAAAAGATATGCTTTTTTTGATCTTTGTGTATCTAGAATACTGATATGATCATTTTGCTTTCTTTTATTTTGGAATTGCTTGAGATATTACTAGAAGATGTAGTTCCATATCCTTATTTATGGATCTAATTTGAAATGGTGGAGTCACTCGCTTCTTGAGTGACATTGCCATCATTTGAACTATCTTGCTCGGTAGATTTTGGAATCCATTGTTGCCTCATTTGCTTCAAAATGTTTTCAACATTAGCTTTCTTTTCATCTTCAAATCTTCCTATATCCATTTATTTTTTAGCTATATGACTGATTTCTATACATGTTTAACATCTTACTGTTGTATCTCTTTTTCTTAAGTGATGCCTTGAGCAGTCTTTGCCAATGTGTCCATATTTTCCACAATAATGACATCTACACTAGGTATTGTAGTCCCATCCAAAGATTACCTTAACAAGTTGTTTAACTAGATTGAATGATTTTGATCTGCATTGGAATGCCTTGTGACCATGCTTGTTGCATTTGTGAAAATTTCCTTCAAATTTTGGTTTCTCCTTGCATTCATTAGCTTTATGACCATGTTGACTGCAATTGTAGCATTTACCATTAAATTTACCTTTTCCATTGCTCCAACACTTGTTTGATGTGTGACCTAGCTTACCACAGTGATTGCAAGTAGGTCTTTGATTCCTTTGGGCACCTTATTTGGAGGTTTCACCTTCTTCCTTGTAACCAAGTCCAGCTTTACCTTTTTGTCTATGAAGATTCTGATCACTTTGTTAATTTAATCGATTCATGTCTATTTGAGATTTCATCATGCTCTCATTGATTTTCTTTTCAGTGATCAAGTCATTTTCCAAAATTTCATTGATTTGTCTTTCAGATCTCAAGTTGCTTTTTAAGCTTTAATTGATTAGTCTTTCAATGATTAAATCATTCCTCAAGTTTTCATTCTCAAATCTCAGATTCATAATTTCTTCATTTGCATTAGATAGTTGATCTACAAGATCTTCATGCTGAAGGGATTGATTATTTCTTGCCTCTAAGTCTTCATTTTCCTTGTCTCTTTGTTCCAAAACTTCACATAGCTTGATTTATTGGATTTCTTGTTCTCTTTTAAGCTTTCTTACTTCTTCCTATAGAGAACCATTCTTTGCTAGGTGTTCCTTAATAGCCTCATTAGCTTCATCTGAACTACTTGATAGTAAAAGGTCTTCTATCTTTTCTTCAACATATTGATGATCATTCATTTGTCTTTCAAGTTCCTTCCTTCTCTTAGGGGATTGAGAAAGATGCTCCTTTGCTTCTTTGAGGTTAGCCATGGCCATTTCCAGATCTAGCTTTTCATTTTCAATAGCTTTGTCAAGTCTGAATATCTCCATTGTCCTTGATCTTTGCTCAAGCTATCAAGCTTGATCCTAAGAACCAAAATGCTCTGATACCAATTGTTGGAAATATTCAAGATATGATAGGTTATTGAGAGGGGAGGGGTGAATCAGTAACCTCAAAATTTAAAACAATTCAGCACTTTAACCATATATATTATTCATCATTTATTCATCTAAACTACTGCATATATGAGAAATCAAACATCCATAACACATGTACATAGTGATTTGGTAACCCAAAAACCTTCCAAATAGAAAGTAAAATTGGGGTGGGGATGATACCCACAAAAATTCATTATTGCAGTATGAAGTTGGCCTATTAAGGCTTACATTGACCACTTCTGGTGATCTACCCTATTAGGAGCACAAAGGACTGCTAGGTCCACCTTGTTAGAGGATTTACAAACATACACTAAAGTATGCACTTTGTTAGGAGATTTATACAAAGACTGTTAAGTCTACCCTGTTAAAGGATTTACAAAACTGATTCACCTGTTAGGATGAAGAAGTGGATCTACTTAAAAACTTGATTTTTTGATTAGATCCTTGAAGTATAGATCACCTCTTGTGACTATTGAATCTTTACTGCTCCTTATAGACCTTGCTGAATATTATGTTCTTCTGCTAATTCACATTTACACTTCTCAAAACATTACATGTCTCTCTTGATACTCTTATCCATATACCATAAATCTTGCAAATGACATAATACATTACATATATACCATTCCAATAATTACAATTGCAAGGTTGGCCATAACACAAGTGAACAAAACATTACTGAGTCAGCCCAATAGTAAATAACTCGGGTTCACTAAACTGACTCGATGACCTTCTAATACTCGGTGTCCACTGCATTACTCGGCATCGTCATGCACTCAGTTGAAGTGAAGGCTCGGTCCATACTAATCACTCGACGTATTTTTGAACTCGGTAACCACAGGTGACTCAGTAGATTTAGTGTCACCCGATAAAAACTAAATCCTTTGTTTACCTTGCTTTCACTCGATAAACACTACACTTCCATCACTCGGTAAATGTTACACTTCCATCACTCGATAAACATTATACTTCCATCACTCGATAAACATTACACTTCCATCGCTTGATAAAAATTACACTTCTATCACTCGATAATGGTTACACTTCCATGACACAGTGAGACTTCTCGGTAGATACTAAGATGCTCGGTGTAAACTGTGAAGCTCAATAGATGCTGCTGGGCTACACACCCACTCGGTAGCTTCATGAATGCTCGATATGAACTACTTAAATGATGAACCTACAAGGTAACCACAAAATGCTCAGTATATACTATAGACTAAGTGATGCACTCGGTAATCATTTAAAATTGAGTAAGTGCTGTCACTAATGGGAATAATAACTTAAAGCCAAAAATCTTCCCCTTTGGCATTAGTGACAAAACACTTATGGGCAAAAATATATGTACATAACCTAACTTCACTAAATTTTTCTTTTTCAAAATTGATCTTTGTAGAACTACTACATATACATTTCTATATATCTTCTTGATGACTAATAATGTATATACAAAAGATACTTATGTACAAATGCTAACTCTAATGAGTGCTAACTCCCCCTATCACTTATATTGATAATTCTCCTCATTTATTATGCTAAAACTCTAAATCTCTCCCCCTTTTTGACAATAATGCCAAAGGACTGCATATATACAATTTATATGGCTATACCAAAGTGGGATAGAAATTCTTGATGTACCTTAAGGATGGTTGTAAATGTGCTATCTCAAGTCTACTGCAAAATTTGATAGGTGGAGAGAGAAATTTGAACTTCTGTAGATAATTGGATCAAGTGATCAACCACTAAGAAGTTCTAATATTGGACCAATGTTCTGCAATGAACAAGATGTTTTATCATTGTGTCCATGATACAAAGGATCATGTTCTTAATGTCTATGATTGTAGATTAGATCCTAGCTTCCTCTCTCAATAGTTTTGCCTATACACCTGCCAAATATCTGATCTTGGTGTGATGGGAGGTTGTGGAGGAGGAGTCCACCTTCAACTTCGATGCACTTGATTGAATATCAATATCAATCTTATTTAACTTATCCTTTACTTCTTTGGTAAAACTAGAAACATCATAAAGTTTAGCAAAAAGTGATGTTGCATTATTAAAAGAATTCTCAAAATTTCCCAAAAATGTTGACAATTCAACTTGCTTTATTGCTATCTTTTGAGCAATATACTCTAGCACCTTATTATCAAATTTCTTTTTAGCTTTCTCAATAAGTTTTTCTTGACCGGAAGAATCCTCATTAAAATTCTATACAACTTCTTCTAACTAAATCAAAATGTGTTGTGTAGATTCTACTTCAACACCTATGGCATCTATAATTATATTCTTCACATTTTCAATTATTCTATATTCCTTATCCCTTTCTTGTCTTAACTATTTTTTTGTAGCTTTCATCTCTATTAGTTGACTGGCTAACCTCATCTCTTCAATGGTAGCATTATCATAATCAATTTTTAGAATCACTATCCTCTGTGTCTAAGTCAATATCTTCTACAATTTCCTTTCCAGTGATCAAAAGTTTTAATGGATGATTTTGTTTGACTTTTGTGACAATTGGTTTGACCTTAGGAATAGACACAATAGTGGAGATAGAAGGGCTAGTAGTGAAAACTGGGATAGGACTTGAAGATTGAATGCCAATAGAAGTATTAACCAGATCAAAAATTGAAACACTTCCCAAAAATGGTATCATACTCGGTAGAGTACCCATAGTAGAATCTGAGTTGATTGGAGTGGAAGTGGATACAAGATGATGCTAATGGAAACAAAACTGTAGAACTTTTTGAAACTGATGAAAAAAAAATTGTGGAACTTACTGTTACACTCACTGATGATGAAGGAGCTGAGGAGGTTGACTCAGTGGTTGAAGAAGTGACAGAAATCTCAGTAGATCAAGTGCTTGGCACCTCTATTTTAGATACCTAGAGCTGGGAGGAGGTTGGTTAAGATTGAGCAATTGATGTAACTGTTGTCCATCCAAATATTCATTATATTTCTAGACTACCTCTGCCAACTGATACAAAATTAGTTTAGAGGTATCAACCTCTATACCTAGAGCCTATACTAAAATGTTCTTTGCATCCTCAATGTTCCTAAACTCTTTGTTTCTTTCTTCTCTTAGCCTTTGCTACTTGGCTTTCTTTTGAAGAAGCTCACCAAAAGTTTTCATTTGATTACGATTTAGATTTGAGATGTCCCATTTAGGAATAAAAATCCCCTCATCAAGATCTATATCCTCTTCCTTTTCTTTTCCTTTACAAGAAAAGTTTTTTCTCGATTGAGGCTTGGTCTCAACTATCCTTGCACTTATTGCTTGCATACTAGGAATGGAAACAATTGTTAAAATAGTAGGACTCACTAAAAAGATGGATACTACACTCATTGAAATACTAGTGGTAGGAATATCTATTGTAGCCAAAATTTATGTAGAGGGTAGAACTTACTACTTGGTACATGAAGTGCTAGGCACTATTATCAATGGAGTATTGAGTTGGACTAGTGCAAGGATTGATTGAACGATTGTGCTTGCAGTGATGGTCATAGTAAATCCTATTGAGATTGTTTCCAAGCTTGATGTTATCAATGTTTTTCTTGGAGAATGAGGAAGTGAGGCTATAACCACTGCAACAATCTTAACTAGGTCAGTTTCCTCAACATCTTGTGTATCTTCCTTGGTAGCCTACTACTCCTATTCCTCTTCATCATCTTTCTCTTCATATTTCTCTTCTTAATCATCATCGTCCTTATCACTTACACTTACAAAAAAATCACTCTTTTTGTGAAGAAGATATACTTTCTTACATGTATTTGTAGCATTCTTCACAACATGCTCAATATCTTTCAATAGAATAAGACATGTATTGAATATTAAGGTTAAGTTTTCTTCATTTTTCTTCAAATATTCTCTTACCTCCTTGTCATTCAAATTTGGCATAAGATGCCTTAGGGTTTGCTTATGTATATCTTTCATAGTTTGCATTTCATGCTCCCATCTTGGCTTAATCTTATCCATTAAAGCATTAGGAATCTGCTAAGTAAGCTGGTCAGGTGAGTATTTCCACTTACCCATTTTGGATATTAGTATATCTTCAATCTGGTTTTGTTCATCTATAGTTCTGGTCTCATATTTAATGCCTTGAAGTTTTTAATTCTAGAACTTGATTCCAATTCTTTCATTCTTTCCTCAAATGTGGGTGTAGATCTCTTAAAAATTATGTCACCTCCTTCTTTGTTTACTTTATTTCTAGAGGAACTCTTGGTGGACACATCAATGGATGTCTTGGCAACTTTGGTAATGATTACCTTTCCCTTCTTCTTCACTGGCTTTTCTTCCTCTATTTTTTCCTCCTTTTCTTCTTCATCCTTACCTTTTCCTTTGGTTAAGAAAAGAGTAGAACTAGTTTTTAGTTAGGCAATCCTCTTCTTGCTAGTTTCCTAAGGTAGCTTCATCTCCAATTCTATCTTGGCCTTTGCCTCATCATTGGTGCCAAAAAAATTATCCTTAGGATAAATTGGCTCATTTATCAATGCCTCAATTATGTCTTTTATTTCATCAATATTCACTTCGTATCCTATAGGTTTTACCCATGTAATTATAGGCCTAACTGCCTGAATATACACCTTGTCACTATCTACCATAAAACAAACATCATCTTTATAATCCTCTACTAGTTTCCTAGGGATTTAAAATTTGCTATTCATTTTCTCCTTAAATGCATCAAAATAAATGTCCATGGTACTTGTACAATTCTCTCCCATTTTAGCAATGTATTCATTAATCTGATAAAGGACTAGCACATCTTTCCTCTAAACAATAGTACCTTTTGTTGGAAATAATTTTTGAACATGGAAAAATAAATGTGTCAAGAGTGAACCAAACTTAAATGAATTGTTCTTTGAAGTCATGATGCTCTCCATGTTTTTGTTAAACTGATTCAATAGTAACTTGGCAAGCTCAAGGGATAGGCTATTTTTGACTACCTTGTAAGCCAAGTCCACAACTTCACATGACACACTGTTTGACCTACTAGAGCTATATATCCCATGTGCAATGATGTGAATGTTGAACTTTAGTTCCATGTTGGTCACACTACTTATTTTTTATTCCCCTTCCATCCCACTCAGCTAGGGTTTTGGTCATTTTGGCTTTTGATAATATGGGGAGACCGATGATTTTGTAGATTGTCTTCTTTGTGATGTTGGTGTTCAGATTTCAGCTTGCCATTAACACGTAGCTTTTCTAGGGTTTCATCCATTTCCAAACCACTAAGATCCTGAATTGCATATTTGAAATGAGAATGGATGTTTTTTATTAAGAGTACATTTGGAGGGATTTGTAATTGTGCTCCGCTTAGATCTAGGGTTTCTACAATAGTAGGAGTAAGCTTGAAATTCAATGCCTTACATTCTACACCACAAACAACATGTCTGAACCTCCTTTTGCCTTACTGATTGTAGCTGCCATTGTTTCTTGGTAGGGTTTGAGAAAATTCAAAAAAAAATGGTGATAATTCACTCAAATTTCTTGAATGCTCTTGAAAATTGCTCTACACAAATATCTCTCAAAAATTCATAGTGAGAAATGACTTCATTCCATTCCTTTTATCAAATTTTTCCATAAATGTCTGGTATGAATGTTAGATCAAATTGATAGACTATCATCCACTTCACTAGCATTGAATACTTGATGGAATCTTTCATGACTTGGTAACCACATAAGATTTAGTTACTCCTAACCTTGCTCAGTGGAGTCTATAACCCAACCTTGCTTGATAAGGAAGGTAACTTGGTAGTAACTAGTACTTCTTACTCGGTGATCCCTTTGCATCTTGAATGTTGATATGGATCTTTTTTCCTATCAACTGGAACTGATTTAGATGTCTTCTTTAGTAGCCTAGGTCTAGTTATCCTTTAAAAAATAAGTGGAAATGGTGGAGTCACCCAATTCTTGAGTGACTTGATCATAATTGCTCGGACTTGCATTCTTCATAGACTTTGGAACCTATTGTTATCTCATCTACTTTCTGATGTTATCAACTTTTTTCTTCTTTACATCTTTAGTTCTTACAGTATCCATATAGTTCTTGGCAAGATGACCAAGTTCTGTACAAATGAAACATCTTTCGGTAGTATCTCATTTTCTCATGTGATGCTTTACACAATTTGTTCCAATGTGTGCAAATTATCCATAGTAATGACATCTACACCAAGTTTTATAGTCCCAACCAAATATATCTTTTACAATATGTTCTTCAGGATTCAATATCTTAGTTTTGCATTTTGATGACTTGTGTCCATGCTTCTTACATTTGTGACATTTGCCTTCAAATATTTGTTTTTCTTTACATTCATTTTCTCTATGACCATGCTAATTACAATTGTAGCATTTTCCATTGAATTTTTCTTTCCTATTGCTCCAACATTTGTTTGATGTATGACCTATCTTACCATAGTGACTACAAGAAGGTTTATTCTTTTGAGCTCCTTGCTTGGATGATTCACCTTCTTCTATGTATCCAATTCCTACTTTCCCTTTTTGTCTGAAATGACTTTGCACATTCAACTAATTCATGTCTGCTTGGGATTTCATCATTCTTTCATTAGTTTATTTTGAAATGTTTCGATAATTTTGCAATCTTTCATTCTCTGATCTTAGGTTCATGATTTCTTCATTTGCATTGGTGAGATGATTAATGAAGTCTACTTGCTAAAGGGATAGGTGTTGAATTTCATTTTTCTTTCCTTCTATCTCTTCTCTTATCTTGTTTTTCTCTTCCATGACTTCACACAATCTTATTGACTAAATTTCTTGCTCTCTTCTTAGTTTTCTTACTTCTTCTTAAAGAGTACTATTCTTTTCCAATAGTTCTTTGATTGCTTCTTCATTTGAATTGTTTGAATGAATGTCTTCTATTCTTTCTTCAATATGGAGTGAATCATTCATATAGACTGCAAGATCTTTTCTTCTTTTCAAGAATTGAGAGAGTTTCTCTTTTGCTTTCTTGATTAGTCCAATGAAAAATTCCAAATCTAGCTTCTCATTGTCAATAGCCTTGTCAAGTCTGAATACCTCCATTGCCTTTGATCTTTGCTCAAGCTATTAAAATTTTCTTATCACTTTTGATGATCTTCCCTATTTGGAGAAATAAGGACTACTAGGTCCACCTTGCAAAAGGATTTGTGAACATACAATTAAGTATGCACTCAGTAAAGAGATTTACATAAGACTGTTTAGTTTACCTTGTTAAAGGATTTGATTGATCCACCTACTAGGATGAAGTAGTAGCTGATCTTTGATCTATAACTTGGTTTGATGAATAACATTTCTTTGAGTGTGCAAATCACCTTGCTATGATAGATAAATCTTTGTTACTCCTTATACTACTATAGCCTTTGTAATTCACTCTTCTTCTCTTTTCTAATGATTACATTAATTCTCTATATTATTTGGATGTGATACAATACATTACATATATATCAATCCAATTACATAATTAGAAAGTCAGCCACAATGCAAGTTTACACATTTTACAAAGTTGGCCAAAGTGTAGAAACTTGAGTTATGAAGAATGACTTGGTGAGGTTTTGATACTCAGCATATGATAGATATGACTTTGTTGCTCCTTATACTATTGTAGCCTATTTAATTTTCTTCTTCTTCTTTTCCCTAATTTAGTTTGCATTCACACCTTAATATTCTCATACACACATTCATACTCATAATTTGGATATGATACAATGCATTACGTATATATCAATCCAATTATACAAATCAAAAAGTTAGCCACAATACAAGTTACCACAAATATTACAAAGTTGGCCCACATGAAGACATTTGGGTTCTGATACTTGACATCCACTGTCAATGTTCGGCATCATCATGCATTTGGTAGATGTAGAAGTTCAATCCATACTAATCACTTCCAAGTAGTCCTAAACTTGGTCTACACTGGTGACTCAATGAATACTATAAAACTTGGCATATAAACAAAATCACTTGACTCACACTATATAGCTCTGTCAATACTATCACTTTGAGGTTGGTATAAACTGAGTCTCTTGGTTAACACTAAATAGTTTGGTTAACACTAGACTCACATCACATCGATTGTGAACTTGGTAAACACTACACAACTTGGTTTGCACTGGTAAATTGGCATACACTAAGATGCTCAATTTATACTACTGATCAACACCTTAGAAGTAACTACTTGATGCAAGCAAAAACCCATCCAGAGGATTTTGTAGGAATTGTAGAACTCGGTAACAAATGAAATGCTTGGTTAACACTGTTAACTATACAATATGCTTGATATAAGCTTACAATCTAAATAGGAGTATGTCAGTAATAACAAACACAACTACAATGTCAACAATCTCCCCCTTTGGCATTAGTGACAAAAACACTTATTAGTGAAAACTAAATTCAAGAATGTTCAATAACATCTTTATCCATTACCTTATGTCTCAAACACGGTATAGTATACTATTTTTGAGATTTTTCAAATTTGGTTTTGTAAAGGATACATTTTTGTACATGGTAATGCTCTCCCATATATAATATATAGTACACTATATATACAATATACATTTTCTCTATAATCTGAAATTTTCTTTCAATTTTCTCCTCCTTTCTCTTTTTACATCTTATCCAATCTTCTCCCCCTTTTTGACATTAATGCCAAAGATTTATGATATATGTATTTACATAGTAATGCAAAAATGAGATAAGAAGTCTAAATGTACCTTCAGTATGAGTGCCAAAGTCTTGTTCCAATTCTCTTGCAAGATCTTGGATGTGGTCTGTAATAGAGAAATTATTGTCATGGATGAGCATTTTTGAATGTACAATGTGCTTCTATAGTGCATCCATGTTAGGAAGATACTGAAAACTTTTAGATTGGAGGATTCTAAGCTAGTAAGTAGAAATATGGTGATTGGACATAAATTGTCAAAGACTGATGATTCACCTGAGGTGAATCAAAAATTATACAGGTCTATGATTGGAAAATTACAATATGTAGTACATAAAAAACTTGATATTACATTATTTGTAGGGATAGTTGTAAGGTTCTTTGCTAATCCTAGGGAGAATCATTTGATGGTTGTAAAGAAAATAATGAGATATCTAAAAGGAACAGAGGAGTATGGTCTATACTACAAGAAAAATGAGAAATTAAAAGCCCATATTGATGCCAATTGGGCTGAAAATATTGATGAAAGAAAGAGCACCAGTGGAGAAGCATTTTTCCTAGGCAAAAGGTTGGTTACATGGACTAGCAAGAAATAAAACTATATTTCTCATTCTATTGCTAAAGCTAAATATGTTGTTGCTGTAATAAATTGCACAAACATTGTATGATCAAACAACTACTCAAAGGTATGAAGGAGGAAATAATTGAACTTGTAATACTTTATTGTGATAATACAAGTTCTATAAATATATCAAAAAATCTTTTCATGCATACAAAGACTAAGCACATTGCAACCAAGTATCATTACTTAAGAGAATTAGTTCAAGATAGAGAGGTGAAGATGGAATATGTCAACACCAAAGAATAAATTATTGATATCTTCACAAAAGCATTACCTAAGTATGCTTATCAATATCTAAGAGGTAAACTAGAGGTGATGCCACTATCAAAGGCTATCTAAGAAGCATGAGGTGTACCCTACATCAAAAAATTTGATTGACATATGTTATACATTTATGTAGTGGATCTTACTTTAAGAGTTTCCTAAAGTAATCAAAGAGCTAGATCTACAAATCAATCACAAGCAAGGTTATCGAGGGAGAAGTTGAAACTATTCATATCTACATATTTTAGATGATGAATTTTTGGCATTTTTGTCAAAGAGGGAGAGAACAAGGAAACTAAACATAAATCTAAGAGATTATTATCAAAGAGGGAGAAATCTTAAGACACAGTATGAGGGAGAAATTATTATTGCTAAGAGAAAAAGTGCATCTATTGATTACATCTACTAATAAGAGGGAGATAATGTAGAGGCAGATATAAGAAGCACTTTAGAAGGAGTCATAAGGATGAGTTGACTATTTGTTGATCATAATAGAATAGAATTTTGTAACCTATTAAAAAGATGAAAGTTGTTGATAGAGGGAGAGATCTCAATACAAGGAATTATTTTCTTTTAGGTATTTTTTTGGTCCCACTACTTAAACCTAGTTAGTTTGGTTGGATCAGTTTGGTTTTCCATCAATGCTAAAGAGAGATATTATTTCTAATAGATTGATACAAGTCTGATACATGTGTTTCAATCATTGTTTTATCATTGATCTCAAACCTACTATTTTCTGGTTAGACAACTACTTGTATGATTGAAGTACTATCACTTGTTTGATTAATGATGAGGATTTTATCAAAATGATCTAACAATAGCACCTATAGGAAAGGTTGAGCTATGATATGG
Source organism: Cupressus sempervirens (assembly GCA_028749045.1). Lineage (NCBI taxonomy): Eukaryota > Viridiplantae > Streptophyta > Pinopsida > Cupressales > Cupressaceae > Cupressus > Cupressus sempervirens. The sequence goes on from CM053793.1 coordinate 265,642,636, forward strand.
AAAAGGAGTACAAGAATCAGTTAAGATAGTGATATTATAGTGCATTGATAATCTACTAAAGCCTGCAAAGGTTGGTTATACTGATTAAGTTTAGAAGAAAAAGTTAAATGGAGTTTTTCTTCCAAACTTAATTGAGTGGACAATAGGTACCAAGAAAAGTTAGTGAAAGCTAAGAAGAAAAATTAGTTGGAGTTGAGCAAAGTCAATTTATTTGTAAGTTGAGTGAAACAGTTGATGCCGAGAAAAGTTTAGTTGATGTGAAGAACTAGTAAACTTTAGTTTGTGCTGAGTGATTTATAGTGGATGTCAAGAAACATAGTATGTGTCAAGCATCAGAAGCTAGTTAATGCCAAGGGTTTGCATTATGAGAAAGATCAAAATTTTGATGAATCTGAGTTGACAAGTTTGATTTCTTTGATTATGTGAATTGTGTGGAAGATAAGATTGATGAGTTAGTGGTACATAATTCATGGTAAATGATTTTAGGTGAATTCAAAGAGGATTGAAGGAGAAGTTTCTAGAAGGGAATGAAATGAAATAAGTGCTAGATTCATTGAATCCTACCTAATCTATCATAATCCTAAACTGGATGGAGGATGAACATAAAAATATATTAATTCTCTATTTATATAGATGATTGGTCAAAAGAAAAGTTTTTCATGTGTGAGAACCTAAGAAGACGAGTGTGCATTGGTAAGCAAAGCAAGAAGGCTTAAGGATATGGATGCTTGAAGGGTGAACAAGATAATAGAGTTGAAGTGTGTGAAAGCCAAGCATAATGGAGGACTAAAACAAAAAAATTTAATCTGGAAATGGAGTTGTAAGTTGTTATTAGATCAAGCCTTACTGTTAATATCTAATAATTTTATTAGTCTAGGGTAAATCATTTGGATTAAGGTTGACCTAACAATAATTTGTAAATCCTTTAACCAGGTCACATTTAACAATGTGCATTGTGTATGCGTAAAATGTGAGCACACTTCTATGAGTCATTATATCCAAAATTTCTCAAGAATAAGGTCTCGAATGGTAGCTCATAGCTCTTTATTCATGGAGTACAAAGGTTTGCAATGGAGGCACTCAGTTTGACCTAGTTTGTGCCCATGCAAGTACACCATGAAACAAGAGATTCAATGCTAAAAATATGAATGCAAATGAAGATTCAAACTAATCTAAATGATAACAATGCAAAGAATGCAAGAAAGGAAATTTAATCTATGAAAGGAAATGGCAATGCAATATTAATATATGAAAATAAATATGACTCTAAGATAATATGAAAATGAAAGGATGAAACCTCATGATGGAAGCCATGGATGCAAGAGAGAAGAAGACAACAAGATAGAAGTCCTCCACAAAAAGCTTTAGTATTCAAACTCCTTCTTCAAAAATTGCTCTCCAAACATGAAGCATAACAATAGCATAATAATGGATGTCTAAAATGAGGAGAGGGCTCTCCCTTATAAAGGAAAATGTGATGGTAGGAGGCTTCTCACAAGCAATATGGGATAATAGATTTTGATCCATGTGAGACAAAATTTCACCAATGAGAAAAGAGGAGGAAAATTAAATGAGGGAAGGGAAAAAGAATTTATTTAATTTTCATTTGTTTCATTTCTTTTTCCATGTGAGATTTCTTTAATTAAAATGGAACAAGTTCTTTTAATTAAATAGGAAATATTTAATTAAATTAAAAGAAGGGTTTTTCTCTTAATTAAATCAATGTGGATTTATTATGTAATTAAAAGAAAGGCTTTCTTTTAATTAAATGAGACTTATTTTATTTAATTAAGAGGGAGATTTTCTTTTAATTAAATAAGACTTAGGATAAAATGTTCAAACCTTAGAAAAATAAATAATTGAATTTGATCAAGGAAATTGATTTGAATTGATTTGATAAAATATTGCAAACCATTGATTTAGGAAATTGATAAATTGAATAATGGGGCTCCATAGTATAGGCAACCATTTTAGGGTGCATACATTTGCCCCTCTTTGACTAATCTGTGATTGATTTGGAAACACATATAGTCAAAGAAAGAAATTGAAGTCTGAGGTTGATTTAGGATCAGAAAATAGCACAGATGTGTGGTCGATTGTAGAACACATTAAGACAAAGAATACAAATAAATTTTTACTTGAAAGAAAGGTTGAGGAAAAAATTGATCAAATTGAATCAAGGATTGAAGTTGATAGGTACTGCCCCCTCATGATCAAAATCGAAATGAGATAGAGGAGAAACAACAAATGGATAATTTGATCAAATCGAACAAAAGAAAAAGTTCTTGATGTAAGATGAAAGAGATAAGAATCATAAAACCAAGGTAGATCATCAAGCATGAAATATTATGCCCCAAAGGTGAATTAGGATAAAAGAAGTGGGGTAAAATAAAATGGAAGATAGAAGTTAGGAAGATATGGAAAGAAATAAAAAGAAGGAAAGAAATTTTTTCATAAGAAATAGAATGCTCCAAAATCAATCAATTATTTAATATAGAAATTTTGATTGAGATCATGAAAGAAGATAAGGAAATGAAGATCAAAACATGACCATAGTTGATTAAAAGTCCACAAGAAAGATGAAGGGAAAAAACCTCTCAAACTCATAATGTAGCCTAAAAATGCAAACTAACATGAAGTCTAATAATGCAAGCTACATGAAAATGCAATGGTGTACTTGCAAAAGAGCAACTGTAACATAGGATTTTTTGTTCATCATTCATTAGAGAATGTAAAGGAACTTATTCTTATCATTGGGCCATTATTAATGGACATCAAAAAATCACAAAATCATCACTAGTCACAAGTGCAGCTATGAAAATATGAATGTGATTTATATCATATTGGAATGTTGAAAGATTCTAACATAAGCATAAAAAACGTAGAGGTCAAGATGATTGTGACGTTAGCTTACCCAATTTAATGTAGCAAAACCATGCTCACATCAAGGCATAGATGCCAAGATGACCATAAGAATGGTTGTGCAAAAGAAGTCAAGGATGATGCCTCAAATCTCCTAAGTGTTTCAAGGGGACAACAAGAGACACTCTAGAGTTTCAAGACCATACCCACAAGCAAAAAACAAATAAAACATGCCCCATGCTCCAAGTCCTTAAGCTATGCATCCCAGAGATACTTATCAAACAAGGACACTCAACGAAAATCAATAATAGTCAGCACACAAAGAAAAGGTCATGACATAAGTCAAGCATTAAGTGTTTGTGTTAAAAAATGTAAGTGTGTTAACTAATATTGAGTTTTGAGGATAAGGATCAAATGCTTGCAAGTAGGTAAGATTTCATGATGAAACTAAGAAAGAGAAAATTGATAAGTGTTGAAAAAAACTTGATGTCAAGGGTCATATTGAAAAATACAATTGGGGTGGTGTTGAAAAACATTGGTTGCAACGTGCCCTAAAACTAAAACATCCAAGAGACCGAAGCTAACATAGTTAGTCCCCCTAGACGAAGACCAATTCCAAAACAAGGCAACAAGGACAAGACATGATGGATAAAGGCCAAGTGTCAAGGACATGCAGTAAGAAATAGGGGTGCAAAGGCCTCAAGTAGTTTGTGCTTCCAGGTTTTCACCAAGACACTTTTTCTTTTCTTTTTTGAATTTTTTGATTTTTTTTGTATTTTTAGAATATATAATTTTTTTTAAGATACATCAAAGCACTTATCACTAAGATGATCATTTTTTCAAAACATTTTCCAATTTTTAGAATTTTCACAATATACCATTTTTTTGGATTTTTGAAATATATGATTTTTTTGTATCAAACAGAATGCGCATCAAACTCTCAAGCAAGAGAACATCATTTAGTCCAGTGTCTAACAAGATGGAGGACAAGAGTGATTAACAAGCTGGCAAAAGAAATGAAAGACAAGAGAATGAAGGAGAATAAAGGGAGGAAATCCTCAAGGGAAAACTCCTCAACAATACCCAAGCTAGGGAAAAAATTGTCATGTAAATCACATTTAGACAAGAAATGAAAAGCCAACATAGGATAATTTCACAAAAGCATAATGTAAAAGTGGGAAAGATGCAACACAAAGGAGTAGACATGTCAAGAGGCTTCATAGCATTGTATTTTACTCTTTTTTTATTAGATCAAGACCAAAGGGGTAAATGGGAAAAGAATAACAAAAGACTAGAATGAATGGAGGAAAAAATATATAAAGGGTAAACATGAAAGGAATGAAAAAAATCATCATAAGATAGCTCACAAGATAGCCAAATATTTGAGCATAGGTCAACATTGTCAAGATCAAAGAGAGAAGATAGAATGGGTGAAAGATGTAGAAGAACTACACATGATGCATGATTGCCAAGTTTTCATCATGGTACTTATCCAAGGCACCATGAGGGAGTGGTTTTCACCATAGGAAGAATTTATTTTTCATTACTTTTGCTACCAAGGTGCTTAATTACTAGGTTTTCACCAAGGCACATTTTCAAAGTTTTCTTCTTTTTTTTTTCAAATTTTTTGAATTTTTTTTCTTTCTTTTTTTTTGAATTTTTTAGAACAAGTCAATATTTTTAGATAATGTTCCTTGAAATTTTAAACCATGACATGCAAAGGAGTTGAAATGCTATACTTAAAGATGTTGATAGGGAAAGGAAGATGGAAGACAAAAATGGAGGGTATCACTTTATGCAAAGTTAGTAAGATTGGAAAATGGAAATGAAGGCAAGATCAACATCAACACACACCTTGAAGGGTGGCAAGAGGATTGAGAAAATGAGAATGAAGGAATACATGAAGGAATATGGTGAGTGGATGGAAGAGGTTGCGGTTTAGGTGCATGTAATGGAAGAATGCTTTTGGAAGAAGATGAAGTGGAAACCTTTGGAAGTTTGAATGTCAACATCAGTTGTTGTTCAACATTAGAGACTCTCAAGAGAGACTTTGGAATCCATATAGCCGTAGGTCTCTTTTCAATTTTTTTTGATGATTTAGAGATAATATCTTCAATGATGGATTTTGGAACCCATACTTGTCATATAATTTCTTTTTAAATATCTCTTTTGACTTTATGCCCTGATGTCGATTAGAGGAGACATGGTGGTCTTCTTTTTTATATGAATTCTTGAATTGCTTCTTTTTCTTGTATTGAACATTTAGGTTACTTTCAAAAGACTTAAGACTTATGGAAGAAGAAGGATGATATGACTAGTTTAGGTGAGTGGGTGGATGAAAAGGATTCAAGGATATGCATCTACATTGATCTTGAGGAAATATAGGAGAGGGAGGGATGTAAGGACCTAAGATGGATGATGAATTAGATGATTTGGGAGGGGAAAGTGAAGGGACATAAGGACCCAAGATAGAAGGAAGATGTGAACCATTTAGTATTGGCAGGAGAGGTCCAAGGATGGATGTTAAAGTTGCAAAATCATAATAAATAAGTTCATCAACATCTATATGACAATCAAGGACATTAGCATCTTTAGAGTGAGCATTAGGATTTTCAATAGGATCATGAACATCTTGAATAGGAGCAACTTCTTTGATAGGAGTGCTTGAAGCTTGAGAAGACTTAGGAAGAGTAGAAAGTGGAAGGGAACATGGAGTGGTAGAACAAGAAGATGGAAGACTTTGATCTTGACAAGGATCTTTGGATAGCATAAGTGTAAAGTTTTTCTCTTGATTTTCAATAGGCTCAAAATTGGAAGTAACAAAACTATATTTAATAACCTTAATGGAAGTATCATCTTTGAAATGAACAACTATATTAAGGTCATTTTAATTGTCAATAAGCTCAGTGGTGTAAGTAGTACCTTGGTCTTGCTTAGGAGAAGACTTAAGACATGGTGGAATGAATGAGAAAGGGCATGGAGCATAAAAAAGACCATGAAATGGATTAGAGACATTGTGAAAATAATTGGATGACATGGAGGGTTCTTGATCTTGATCTTTCTTTATTAGTTTTAGAGTCCTCTTGACATGAAGCCACTCCTAAGGAGAAGGAAGCATGTTGAAATTGTATGGAAGACTTTGAAATAGATGATGAAGGACTAGCTAAAGTAGAAATTATAGTGCATGAAGGCTTAGGCTCTTTAGGTTTAACATTATCAAAAGTATTTGTAGCCAAGTGAAGGTTAGCTTGAGTTTCTTTAAGAGGTAACCTTTGAGGATAACTATAGGGAATTGCATGAAAAGCCTTAGGATCTTTGTTGGATGAAGGATTGGTAGAAGATTTGAGAGACTCAGAATCTTTACGGGATGTATGGATAGTGGAGGAAGTAGAAGATGGCACTGGAGAATCAGAAGACAAAGGTTCAACATTAACATGATCATGCTGAAGAGTGTAATCTTTATTTTTAGCACGAGGGTTCTTAGAAGAGGAACTCTTATGCCATTGATGTTTTATTTCAGCACAAACAATGTTGTTTTCAAGATTTGAGTCATATGGATTACCATCAATATCTATCTATGACTCATCCCCTTTAAGCACAAGCATAGGACTAGGAGGACATTTAAGACTCATAGGAATATAATAGTCATAATCATCATAATCATTTTCACTATAGGCATTATAGATAGGCATATCACAAGACTTTTCATATTGTTCGTTATCATATATCTCAATAAGAGGAATAAGACTCTTAGTAGAAGTAGAAGAAGAATGATATCATGAAGAAGAGGTAGGTGAAGACCTACATTCATGATAAGACTTAGAAGATGAATAATCTAAATGATATTTAGAAGAATCCTAATATAACTTAGAAGGTGAAGAATTGATGGGGAGGATCTTGAACAAGGTTCTAGCCTCAACTACTAGAACTCACTTTAGGCTTTCTCCTAGCCTCTTAGGGTATTTATCCTATACCCTACTCCAAGGGAATCTTCTCTCTATTCCCTTATTACACTAATCCTCACCAATCAACTCAAAACTATATTTCACCATGGGGTCTCCCTAGTGCTCTCATTGCACCGTTCTTGACAACTGGCTTCCAGGAGTGTATTATTGGCTATATTGAATTCCAAGGCTTTTATTAGGTCTCATTCAATATTTTTTAGGATCACTAAGTGAATTGGATTATTGGGTTTCCAATCGATTTGAAGATTGCATAGTTAAGAGGGCTACCAAGACTAATAACAAAATTAGGCCTCCAAAACTGATTTTTGGCTTATATCTCCTCAAACCCTTAATAAGTACTCAAAAAAATTTATGATTTGGATACCCTTTTGGCTCCCCTTGAAGATTTTTTAGGTCTGCAACACCCAGGTCATCCGTACAAGGGATTTCCAAAAATATGTCTATTTACAAGGGTTTCTTGTTTGTATGAACAGGAATATAGAGAGTTCTTCCTTCCACCACTCAAATGGACTCTAAATGACTGAACTCCTGGAATTAACTTCCTTCACTCACCACTCTTTCCTTCCATGAATTTTTATTGCACCCAACACCCCATTCTATGCCCCTTTCAAACACTTATTTGCTGATTTCATTGCCTAGCCGGGTATGCAAACTCGCCTAGGGCCTCTTGGAAAAAAAAAAAAACCTCTGCAAAACAAGGCAAAAATACATATTTACATTTTTTATACAGTCTAGTACTTTATTCCAAAAGGCCATCATGGTTCCACCATTGGAATTCAAGTTATAGAGATTTCTTTGCTGATTGTTGTGTACAGACCAGCGAACTGGCAACTTTAAAAAGATTTTTCAAACTAGTAATGAAACTGATCAAAAAAACTCCTAATCTTTACCAAAGCATCTACATTCCATACACTATAAAATCACATAAAAACAGCAACCCTATCAATCCATTAAAGGTGTGGATGAAGGGTGAAATCAGAAAACTGTCATCAAAATGCTCAGTTTGCTCTTCATTCCAATGCCAAAATTCGTACAAAAGCATATGCCAACCCTCAAACTAACTTGGATTGGTCTTAAATACCTCTTACCCACGTGAATCGACAGATCCCATAGGTTTCCAACTGATTCTTGAAGCCCTTATAAAGTTTTAGCACTTTTTGTCAATGTTGTCAAGCAACTTTGCAAAGTTGCAAAGTTGCCAAGTGCAACTTTTGCACTATTGTGCATTTAATGGCTCCATGACCTCAAACATGGTTAAATGAACCTATTTCCATGTAATTACAACTTTTAACATATTTTCCATGTTTCCCATCCTCCTGGGGTCTTGGTCAGTGTTTGACCATTCTAGGCTCTAACAAGCAATTTAAGCAATTTTGCCAACATAGAAGCAACTTGGAAACTCAAACACAACAAAAACCTATTTACAAACACAACTCACACACTTGGGTCTTTATCCCATAGCCCTTATTCATGTGGTCTAGACAACACCACTACAAGCCAAAAACAATTTAGGAAACTTGGCATATTTCCTAGGTGCTCCTGCACCAAGAATCTAAATGACATTTATAAGAATCATGATAAGACTTAGAAAATGAAGAATCTAAATGATATTTAGAAGAATCATGATAAGACTTAGAAGATGAAGAATTTGAATGATATTTAGAAGAATCATGATAAGATTTAGAAGATAAGGTATATTTGGAAGATGGATATTGTGATATGATATTACATATGATCCTATCAAGAACATCTAATTTCTTCCCTTTATCCATCATTTTTGTCACAAGGTTGGCATCCATATATCTATTTGAGTAACAACACTTTTCAAATTCAATAAGAACGTCAAGTTCATCTATGCTCAAATGATGGTCCCTAAGAAGATATTGAAGATCCGTGGTTCTAGAAGAAGAAGAATCAAGAATGGAAGAAGAGAAAGGATGAATAGAAGAAGGTAGGCTATACGATAATAGGAGGAAAAGAATCAATAAGACATGAAAAAGAGGAAGAATGGAAATGGGAGATTAGAAAACCATGGAAGATGAAGAACAAAGAAGACCAAGAGTCATTTTGGGAAAAGGATACCATTTGAGTTCATTTGAATATTGAGAAACATGTAATAGCACTTGTAACCAACATGAAAGAAAAGGTACTAGTTGATAGGATAACCCTAAGAAATGTTGGTACCAAACTAGGATAGAAAAAACACTCACTTGTCCAAAAAAGAGATGATAAGATAAAATATTGTAATAGGCATAAACCAACACTGCCACAGAGGTACCCACAACTTTGGGTGAATACCCTAGCACATATGGAATATGAGGATGATTTACCCAAATTATAAATAATTAAGATTGAGTTTTGATGAAAATGGATGGACAAAAGATTACTAAGACTCTCCAAGCATGATATCAAAGAATCCAAAGTACATCTTTCTCAACAATGATGGTCTCTAACTCACCAACTCCAAACAAGGTCTCCTATGAAATCAATGATTAGTAATTCAAGAGTTCAAAGAACAATAACACAAGGTGAAAACAAGCTTCTAACAATGAGGTAAGTAGCCTAATTTTGATTAGATAAACATTGGGAGATTGGAAATAATAGGACAACAAAGCAATTTGATCATAAAGTCTTGACTTAGGAACTCAAATTTTATTTGTTTTAAATATCAAACTAGGTGTATCAATAGGTTTTTAATCATGAAGCAGGCATGCAAGATAGTAGTCAAGGATTTTGAGCAAATGTCTTCAAACAATGAGCAAGGGACAAAGCAATCTTCCACATGAATAAGAATAGTGTCGTAGTATCAATCTAATCTCTAGAGCCACTACTTTGTATGTTCTCAAAATGTTGTCCAATCATGCCCATAGTCCTAGAAAAGAAAATTTGTTAGCATTATGGTTTTTAGTAATATTCAACTCTATAGCTTTTGCAATCTAGAGTGGGAGAAATCCAATCCTGGCACACCAGGGTTTTGACATATTCTGAGAATTTAATCAATCAGAGATATTGAGAAGATTTGATAGCCCAACAAAAAAATACACCCATGAGAATTTTCCCCACATGGACATTTATATAGTGGTTGCTACTACCATATAGAAAATGGCTATTACCGCTTCAGGTATCATCCACGTGGTTGACCCAATAAAGGGAATGTCCACTATGGTTTAACCCTCTCTAATCAAGGAAGACTCACAAAGTTGTACCACATGGGGATTTAGTTTGGATTCAAGGGTTAGAAGTTTTTGATGTACCCAAAAGAGAATAGAGCATACTCATCTAGCCTCTTCACCTTACCCAAACATAGAAAACATGATTCTTTGACATGCTAATTTGAAATAACCTCACCAAATTTTTGGAAAATCCAATAACAAACACCACCAATCTTAAAAGAGAAAGTACTAATGGATGTTGAGGACATATAGAAGCAGAATAGTAAGATAATAACAAATATCCTTCCCCACCTACAAGGGTATCCGTCATCAAGAGGAGCTTCCCATGTAAAGTGAGTCAATGAAGCTTAGTCTCTCAAGATCTCCCAAATAGTGTTCATAGGGCCTAATTACTATGTGAAACACAGATGCGTGAAAGTAAATCTAGATCCAATTTTAGAGCACCAAATGAAGTTTGAATCTATGAAAGCATGTAAAAGAACTCAAGCCAAAAACATAAGATGTTCATTTTAGTTCCAAATCCAAATGTTATAAAGATCCAACAAAATACCTGGTAATCCTTGCAACACATCTTTTCTCTATTTTACCTTTCATTTACACTTGAACGCTCGCTTGCAATGAACAAAGCAACAAGAAAAATAATAAAACACAAGATATGCAATATATATCCAACTTATACAAAACTAGGGTTAGATATGAAAATCTAGTGTTTAAGAGTGATAATAATCAGAAAATAACCCAAATGAAAGCTTACATCATGCATTGATCCATTCTAAAAATTAAATGTCATTTTTTATTGATTTTTTGACCTACTCATAAAGATTGAACCTATATGATATGAATTCTGATCCAAAACCCTAAATGAAAAAAAGTGAACCCTATAAAAAATTAGAAAGATTTTCAAAAATGTTAGAATATTGAAAATATCTTTTCATTTGTGCTCTAGGGAGCCATTTTGTCAAAACATACAAGTTTTTGTAAATCAAATTATTGAGCCCTAATATGATCTTTAAAATCAAAACACAAAGAACTAACTCTATTTAGAATTCAGAGATCTTTCCAAAAATGAATATTTTTCTAAAATATTCACTAATTTTCTCTTTAAAAATATTTTTCATTAAAAATAAAGAAAAAATTATAAAAAATTGAAAATACCTTAGAAATATTTGAAAATTGGACTGATGCTTGTCTGATATGTCGCCACCTTGTCAAAAAAATTCAAATTAAAATACCTAGCCATTTGGGAGATATGATCAAAGCTTTAAAATCTAGGGTTTACTATCTACAAACAAATCTGCAGAATGGGATTAACTCCAAAAATATCTAAAACCAGCAAGCAAAGGTGAGTTGCCCCACCGTGGGCACTAAAAATGTATGCCTAAAATGTGATCACACTTCTATGAGTCATTATATCCAATATTTCTCAAGAATGAGGTCTCAAATGGTGACTCATAGCTCTCTATTCATGGAGTGCAAAGGTTTGTAATGGAGGCCCTTAGTTTGACCTAGTTTGTGCTCATGGAAGTACACTGTGAAACAAGAGATTCAAGGATAAAAATATGAATGCAAATGAAGATGCAAACAAATCTAAATGATAACAATGAAAAGAATGCAAGAAATGAAATTTAATCTATGAAAGGAAATGACAATGCAATATTAATCTATGAAAATAAGTATGACTCTAAGATATTATGAAAATACAAGGATGAAACCTCATGATGGAAGCCATGGATGTAAGAGAGAAAAAGACAAGAAGATAGAAGTTCTTCACAAAAAGGTTTAGTATTCAAACTCTTTCAAAAATTGCTCTCCAAACCTGCAACAAAACAATAGCATAATAATGAATGTCTAAAATGAGGAGACAACTCTCCCTTATAAAAAAAAATGTGGTGGTGGGAGGCTTCTCACAATAATATGAAATAATACAGTTTGATCCATGTGAGACAAAATTCTACCAATGAGAAAAGAGGAGGAAAATTAAATGAGGGAAGGAAAAAAGAATTAATTTAATTTTCATTTGTTTCATTTCTTTTTTCATGTGGGATTTATTTAATTAAAAGGGATCAAGTTCTTTTAATTAAATAGGAAATATTTAATTAAATTAAAAGAGAGGTTTTTATCTTAGTTAATTAAATGTGGATTAATTATTTAATTTAAAGAGAGCTTATCTTTTAATTAAATGGGACTTATTTTATTTAATTAAAAGAGAGATTTTCTTTTAATTAAATAAGACTTAGGATGCAATGATCAAACCTTAGAAAAATAAATAATTGAATTTGATCAAGAAAATTGATTTGAATTGATTTAATAAAATATTGCAAACCATTGATTCAGGAAATTGATAAATTGAATAATGGGGGCCCATAGTCTAGGCAACCATTTTAGGGTGCATACACATTGTAACCTTTAACAGGGTTGGCCTTTTATAGGGCATCACTTCAGAAGAGTGAGAATGAGTAGCATGTTACTGTTGGGTTTTCCCAAGTTGGGTTTCCATGTTAAGTCATTGTGTCAAAAGTGTTATTGAATTTGTTATGTTTCATGTTTATATTTTTGGATATTGATTAGATAGTAACCTAAAATTTTCAGTGATTACATAATCTAATGGATGCATGCATGATGAAATTAATTTATGGATATGGGTTCACTAAATGTGAAAAGTTTTATTTATATATGGACCTTGGATAACTTATTCAACCCCCATCTTAGTTATTCTAAAGAATTCTAACAAACCACATCATCAGGACACTCTTAGGAACATGTCTTTAACTATACTTCACTTAACCTTTACTCAGTTATTGTGAAACATGAGATCTTTGACTACTATTCTTCTAGTATCTACAAAAACACTACTATGTTGATATCTGTTGGCTCATAATTTAATAGTTTTGAAAATGACCAAGAAACTAGATGAATGGATCTAAGGCTAGCCAATTCCTATGATGAATGCACCTCACTACAGTCCTAGGCCAACTTTAAGGCATGATTCCTTCTTCACTTAAGACTTTGCTAGACCTGGGCAGGTTAACCTTCATGTTCCGAGATATGGTACCAGTGCATTTAAAACATAAATCTGAACCTAATTACTGCAGATGTAAACCCCTTATATCTCCTAATAACTCATGAAATGACACAGATATATAGTAGCAAATTGCAATCTATGAAATCCATAAGTTGAGTGAGGGTTGAACTTTGATAGCTCTTCAACATAAAAGGGTAAAACACGTTTGACTAACAATGTTGAATTCAACAAAACCTCAAATATGCAGCAATAAGACCTAATGATCCTATAAACTAATCAGTGGCTTAACCATTGGGAAAATTTATGAATAAAAAACACACATATGGATATCTGATACCTATTGTATCTTCAGATATCTAATCCATCCATTTAACTTGTAAATAGATATCTATGCTCAATCTAAGCCTTATTCTTACATGATATCCCCATCAACAAACTTGCAAACTTATTTTTCCCTGAAGCATTTACATAACCCTTGAGTTAGAAGCAACAATGAAATAACATACAACCTTAAGGGACTACAAGTACAACCTAAGCTCTTTGTTCAAAGATAAAAAAAATTGAAAATTCACTAAGATTGGAGATGAGAATCAGAATGAAACTAATGAAATTCTTTTGCTCTTTGTATTATTTTCTTTAAATTATATAGTCATATGGATGAAATGAAAAACATGAAAACATAACAGATCTGAACTATTTGTATTAACCTTCTTAATGCTATTCATACAAGAGAGAATGTGTTGAAAGAATGGTAGAGCGAGGTTTTTCATCTTCTTGGGAAGAGAATGTGCCAACAACCTTGCAAAAGAGAAGGAGGAAGAAAGATATAGGAAAGAAGAAATTCTCGGATTGAATTTGCAATTGACATGTGTACCCTCAAAATTACTTCCCAAGAAGATGAAAAACCTCTCTCTACCTTCTCTCTATAACTACAAATCAAATCCCCATGATTTTGGCTCTAAAAGGAATAAAGAAAATCAGAACTTTGATTCATCATCATAACTAATTTTTGATGTCTCTTTTGAACTCAAAGAAAAAAGTAAAAAATCAGTTATATGACCTTTAAAAGCCAAGAAAACATCACAGAATTAATTTTCTTCACTTTCACATTTCACCACGCCTTCATATCTGTCCTTTAACCAATTTTGATGATCAATGATCAAATCTACTCATTCCACTGAGAAGGCCCTAGGAATCAAAAAAATGTCTTATAGCTCAAACTAGTGAGCACCTATGCACAAATTGACTTAAGAAACAGAAAATTCAGATTCTCTTGATTTCGGTGGTATATTGGAATGCCTATTTTGGATAAAAAATGCCCAGGTTATGCCCTTCTGAAGTTCGTACCTCTGTTCCATGGCTTCCATAGCACATATTGCATATATTTTAACTTTACAAAAGTTAAATCTATAGAAAAAATCCAAATATGATTTTAAAACTTTATGTCCTACACGTAGAACCTAAGAAGGAATAAAATAAAATTTTATTTGAAACTTTTGAAATTCTTCCTCCACTTCCAATATAGGTCAAACTTAGTTTGACCAAGCTTTCCACGTGTAACCATGAGATTCGTCCACCTTGCCACCTTGTCAGTGACATGTGTCATCTTCTTGCAATGGCGCCAAGTTATCTTTGTTGCAACTTTTCTTTGGCGAGATAATGAGGACTGATGGATGCCATGTGGCATGATCTCCTTCCTCTATCTACAATCTTGCCACATCATCACCTACTCACACATACTGCCACTTGTTGAATGTTGGTTCTCTGCTCCGTACCTAGGTGGGACCCATGTCACGTATTTGGCTCTCACTAGATTTTTGAGTTTTTTTGGCAACTCGCTACCTCACTATCTGGAAATCCTTGGATTTTCTGGCTACTGACACAGTGACTAGCCAGATTTTGCACTATTCAAGAAGCTTCAATTGTGCTAAAATCATCATACTTTGATGTGTGTGCTTGAGCAAAATCTTTCATCTTCTTTTAGCCTGGTCGGCAGGCCAAGTAGGTCCCACCACAACTACAAGCTCGCCTTATAAAAGACACAATCGTTGACATGTTAAGACATGTGAGGGAAAAGTATTTAACCACTTGGAAGAAACATTGTGCTCCCAATGTGGGATTAAAGCATTTTCATGGTTTTCCCTCTTTGTCCTGCTCTACAGCTTCTTTACATATATCATTTTCTATTGCCAAGAGGTAATGCATATATATACTCATCATTCGAATATTGTATAATGCAAGCTGATTTCTTTGGTGATGTAGTGCTCGATACAAGAGAAATCTAGGAAGTCCTTCATTGGTTAGAGCCAGGATTAGGGGAAATCATGCAATACAGGAAGATGATTAAACAAAAGTAGCAAGCAAAGCAGTGAACGCAATAGCCAAGATGTGGTAAGAAGTGCATGAAAATAGAAAAGGAGGAACCAAGGAATACACTCTGGATGACCTAGAGATTGACTTCCAAGAGCGTTTGAAAATAGAGAACTTCACGATGTTTCAAGACTTTGGACAAGAGCTTGTAGCTGAAAAAGACTGGGACATTGTGGTTGAAAAACATAGCTTGGTAGACGTTATACAATATGTACTCCCAATTATATTATAACATGGTGATGCATGTTGTTTCATGTATAATAGATATATTGTCTTTAGAATCATTTGCTTTGGAAGTTGCACCTAAATTTAAAAATGTCACTCTAGAAAATTGAATCTAATCTTCAAGATAATTCTCTGCCTGACTCAACATCCACATTTCACATTCCATCATTGCATCTCGCTGAGCAATTTTATTTGCTGCATGGGCTGCTGAATTGGCTTCCTCCTTTTACTTTTAGCATGAGCTTTTATTTAGCCTACTTTTGTCCTTTGTCTTTTTGTGTGGGCACCTCCTCTATTGTAACATGGGCTACTTTCTTTGCTTTGACTAGTTTTTTTTCCCTTTAATTGGTTACTTCCATGCTTTCAATGTGTGGAGCTTTCTTTTCTCAAGATTTCTTTATAACTTGACTTCCTTGCTTCCTCCAATGAATGCATAGATCTCTGCTTTACCTCAATGCGTTGACCATTGGTTTATTGTTGAAGCCACTCCCTCATCTTAGCTGACTACTTCCTTTGTTGTTTGGTTCTTGCTCTTTGCTTAGTCATAGCACCTCCTAGAGACCCTCTTTGTCACCCACTGTTAATGCAACTATTATCCCTATGCAAAACAATGTCTTTGCTATTTTATTTTCTCTTGTTGTTGTTGCTAATAAGTAGAGATAAAACATATCCAATTTATAGGTGCCAATTTATTGATTTAGTCGAAAAAAAAGTTTAATAAAATTGTTTTTGGGACGTAAGTTCTCATGAATAAATGTTTTTTTTTATATATACCTATTATATATATATATATATATATATATATATATATATATATATATGCCCTTTTGCATATTCGTGGGTTGCCACTGAAATTTCTCTATTTCTTTGATGGTGTCTCCTGCATTTAGCATGGACTCCTCTACTTGCGGGCTTGCTTGCCCCTTCCCCATGGCTTCTTCCAAACTTATGACTTCACTTTCCTATTTAGCATGGGGCTTATGTAGTCAATTGATTCTCATTCTTTAACATGGCCAATTACTGGCCCTCTCTCCATGTTTCAAGAGATATAAATGTGGCATCATTCCCATGTAAACACTCTGAACTTCAATCATTTACCCATTCTTTGACCATGCTAAATTAATGACATCCTCAATGCTAATATTTTAAAGTATAGAACCTATCCCTAAATCCTTCACAAAAAGTGTGAAAAACTCTTTTGTGCATGCTCCATACACCCTTATGAAGAATAAAGGAAGCTCATTCAATCTTGAACATTGAAACATTCAACTTAGCTTCGTTATTTTCATGCCTTGAATCACTCTGCCCGATGGAGTTAGTTGGGTCCCAACATGGGTCTGACTAAAAGTTTTTTTGTTTTTGAACACTTGATATTGCAAAGTGATCCAAAAATCACTTCAAACTACCTGGAATCAAACTCAATCACAAATTGATCATTAAAACCTTATTTTATTCCTATTTTGTAAACTATGATATTTTGACAGGAAGGCCTGATAACCGGCTTTATAAACTGACATAAACATCTAGTCGGGCTCTAGGATCTAACATACTGATTCTCTGTTCCATATAGTTTTACCATGTCAAATATCGTCTAATGAAAAATTCAGGGTCAAAAGATATTCGCTGTCAAAGTTGACCTCTCAGAACTACCTACAAGAAAACATGTAAAAAAATGGTAAATTAGGTTCGAATTTGGGTTTGAAAACTGGGCAAACTAACTCTTGGGAAGACGAAAACTAAGACATTGGTTCACTGTCACAAGGAGAGTATAAATTTGTGATTTGGGCTCATGAAAAATATCAGGGCACAAATGGAGAGCAGTCAAAGTGAGCTACTTGGATTTTGCAAATTGAAACAATGGTAGGAGATCAATTTTTGCAAATGGAATTGACTTGGAAAAGTGTGCAAATGGATTCATCATGACTTGCAAACAGACACACTTGGAGTATTTTCAGTGGAAAACATAGTGGTACAATCCATTTGATCCTACCTATCATAGATTAAGAGTTCTAACATCATGAACAGGGGTCCTGAGAAATCTGCAAATGTTGACACCAGTAAAAAGATAGAAATTGCATTTGGAATCACGTTTGAAAACTGATCAAATGGATTCATCATCAGCTGAAACTTGAAACATAACAAGTCTCTGATGTCTACAATGCAATGCAAAAGGAATTTTAGTATTTTTATCAACTGGGTTAAATTTATAACACATAAAATAGGGCTTCCCAAAAATTTGCACAATTACACAAAAGCATGAAACAATAACTGACCAACTTTGAGTGATTCAAAACCTAGTCAAATGGACTTGAAATGAATCAAAATCTGAAACATAGGTTCTTGGATATGGACACTAGACACTCCCAAAGTGGTAAATAACAAAACATTTATGGGTGCAAGATATTCAATGTCAAACATAGCCTCCTGTCACTGTTTGACACTTTGAAAATGCAGATTTGGAAAATGCTCAAAATGGGACTTCATGAAAAGGCTCAGAATGTCGATGTAGCTTCATGAAACACTTAGACACACTGAATGGAGGGTGTTAGAAACATTAAACACCTCATGAGTCTCAAAGGTACAACTGGGTACACACGCATTTATGGGGCTTGATTTGACTCAAAATTTCAAATAAATGCACGAAATGAGAACACAATTTTGAGTGCCAATAGTGGCTCTGTCTAGGGATGCATGCCCCTTGTGGGCATGGAAAGGATTTATATCTTTAGAGGAAGTAGACCACTCCCAAAAACTCTCTCAAACAACTTTATTGAAAGCAAAAACAACTACCTCTACTATTTACAAACGATGAGCCAAGGCCACCGAAATTCAACAAAAACCTTTACCTCTGTCAAAAACCTGATTCTCATCCGAACTTGTATGAGGTAAAGTTGAAATATTTCTTCTATCAATTTCACCAATTAGATTAGCATCATGAATCAACTCTCTTGGTAAAACTGAATCTTCGACTTCACTTTCATAATGCATATAAAAACTAGCTTCATTTTCTAGAACTTGTTCATTATGAAAGTACTAATCAGCATGCTCAAATATATCTGACTGAAACTGAAAATCCTCTTCATTTACTGATTCATGCATGCTATCAACTTTGAATGTAAAGGCATCATACTCAACATGGGGAAAAAGGTCAGACATACCTTGAAAATATGCATCCTTATGTATAATCGGATGATACTAAAATGAACACTCTAAGTTGTACTCACACATGTCATCAACATCAGAATCTAAATCTAATCCACAATCTTCAAATGGTTCTTCACATCAGAGAGTTCATTATAAAACTCATTGCAAGGTTCATACTGATTTTCAAAAACAACTTCATCAAACACCTTGTCATCTATCTCATCAGATGCAACATAATCATTAGTTTCACTATCAAACTTAGAAGAAGAACATTCTAATCTTTTTATAATAGTAAGACAAGGTATCATCATCAAACCCATCCTTAATCAAATCTGAAAGTTCCATGTCTTCTTCAAACAATGGGTTAATAACTCCATGTAGTGATCCTTTTTGAACAGCTTGACAAAACATGGGTTGTTCATCATCAGGATTCTCATCATATAAAGCGTTAGTATACACTTTAAAACCATTACCCAATTTTTCTTCATGGAGGCTTTCAACATGTGAAGTAAAATCAAGACTACATGCAGACTCGCTTTCTACTTCATCAAAAAAGCATGTAGAATATAAATCAAAGTTACTTTCATTGTCTTCATGTAGGTGATTCAAATTTCTTGCAAGAAAATCATCATTTATCTTACCAATAGGTGTTGATGCATCAATCATAGGATCACTCATATACTGATCATCACTACTCTCATTCTCAAGACATTCATCTACAAAATTAGATAATCTTTCCTTATAAACAATTTCTTTATCCTCGTATTGTGTAAACAACTCTTCACAACTTTCAACATCTAGCTGACTTGTATAATTCTGGAATGAAACTTCACTTTTAGATTTAGAAATAGAACTCATACCTTTACTGACATAAGAATACTCACTTCTGTCATTACTTTCTTCTTCCCAATTTTCATCTAATTCACATGAAGACAAACATGTACTAGCATTGACCTCTTCTTGACTTGAGCAACCACTATCATCATTATCTTCACATGATGCTTCTTCATAATACACTGGATCAACAACTTCATTATCATCACTTGGAAGATAACTTTCAGCTTCTTCGTACTTATATTGAGATGCATATCTTTCAACTTCAACCTTTATAACATTCTCAACATAATGCAATCTTTTAATAAGAGAATTCATTTCCTACATATCTAACTAATGAATTGAATCCACATTACCGTCTACTGCTAAAACATTAGAAATATGTGAATTTTGTTCTTATGACTGTGACTGAGATGAATGTGACTCACACTCTTCCTCTTGTGTTTTCTCTCCATGACATGTCAGATCAGCAACACTAAACTCATGATTAGAGAGATAACTTTCAGCCTCCTCACTTGCACAAGACTGAGACCTAGGTGCAGCAACTTCAAAATTTGAAACATTAGGAATGCCACTATGTACATGATCATCATGAGAGGAACTTATTGTTGTAACCAAACTTTGATTTATAAAACCAACACAATGCTCAACCCTATCCAAGTATGAGATACTTCTTACTACTGCAATATCAAAAACATGTGTGTCTTCATTTGCAATTAGACTAACCTTCCTTATATACACATTGTGATTTGAATTTTCAACCTGATTATACATTACAGCAGGGTGTTGATATTCTTATTTGAAACTAAAGCATCAACACCACACTCATCCTTTGTTCCAAACACATTATATCAGCAATCATTCAAGGAAAAATGATCTCTAGTCAATCTGTACTTCAAATTATTCTCAATATCTCTAGTGGTCATAAAAGCCTGATATAATTTATGTGGTTCTTTATCCCTTAGTAGATAATTCATTTTCTTGTCAAATGCATCAAAGTAAATAGCTAGACACATTTGATCATTGAGTCTATAACTCTCAGGGATATCATTCAAAAATCTAGCAAATCTGATATTGAATTGAGGCACAAGTTCACCATCCTCAATATGAATCTTCAAGAACTTATCATAAGAATCAGATATGCTTACCCATTCTCCAAATTCCTCCATGAAAGCGGAATGCAATTGACTCCAAGATGAGATAGAATGTGATGGTAAAAAAGTAAACCAATCTCTAGCATCACCTTCTAAATTTTGGACAAATAACTTCATGTGCATGTCCTTATGAGCAATCTCATAGTCACCCATCAAATCACTAAACAATTCAATATGATAACTGGATGAAACAAGATGGTTCCCACTAAACTTAGGAAAAATTTTCCTAACATCATTAGGAATGACATTCAAGAAATCATGAATACCATTGAAACTTAATGGCATATACTGCTTGGTAGAAATGGATCCAAGCATTTCAGTAACTACCTGCATACTAGGCAAAATGAAACTTGACATCCTTAAAAAAATGAAACTCATTCACCCATAATTCTATTTTTTAATTTGTAGCATATCTATACCCTTCTACCCATGAATCACTTTTGAAATACACTTCACAACTTTAAAAACACAACTAAAACTTGATCCAATGAAGTGTATGAAACTTGTTACACTATTCTCGTCTTCTTAGTGCTGAAACTTCAATTGATGGAGAACACATATGTATAATTCACTTTCATGAAATGTCACATGAAAATATAAAATACCTCAAGTGTTGCTACTGAAAACATTGATCTATTGGTTGGCCTGGTGCTGATCTCAATTCCTCATAGCATTGATCATATCCTTATAGAGTCGCCATCTCCTTGAGGAGAAAAATGAAATCACAACTGTCATTCACATTTATAATTAAAAATTCTTATGATAGAAAATCAACAAAACTCTGAAACTTATTGGTCAAAAATTCATATACTCTCTTTTTCTGTTTAAAATTTGACACAACTTTCAGATCTATCTGATTCAATTGAAAAATCTTGAAAGAAATTTTATGTAACCGATCTACACAGCTTTAGAGATCCTTTTAGAGATAGTCACAACTCATGATTGTGAGAAAGATTTAACATAAATCATACATGACAGATCTAAACTGGAATTTCACTTTGAAGAATTTTACAAAACTTTTAAACACTTAGAAGAGGGAAACCATTGTTAAACAATTCTGACTCTAAAATTACAACAGCACTTTGAAAACAAGATCCAGTTGAACTAATTGAAAATGAAACTTAAGAACAACACAATCTGCATTCAACCTCAAAGCTATGACTGCAAATGGATAAAACATCACTGGGGTGCATGATTTGGAGTAAGAAAACTAAAAAGAACATCAGAGAACTTACTGCTGAAATTTTTTAATGCACTTCTCCTGCTATATTGAATCTTTTCTTTTCAAATTCAAAAGGTTTTTCTTAAATCTGGTTCAATACAGTCCCCAGTAGAGTTTCTATTTTGTTGGCTCCTGATTTAACAGTTTTAAAAATGACCAAGAAACCAAACGAATGCATCTAAGGCTAGCCAATTCCTATGATGTATGCACCTGACTATAGTCTTCGGCCAACTTTAAGGCATAACTCCTTCACTTTAGGCTTTGCTAGACCTAGGCGGGTTAACCTTTAGGTTTTGAGATATGGTACTAGTGCATTTAAAACATAAATCTAAACCTAATTACTGCATATGTAAACCCCTTATATCTCCTAATAACTCATGAAATGACACAGATATATAGTAGAAAATTGCAATCTATCAAATCCATAAGTTGAGTGAGGGTTAAACTTTGATAGCTCTTAAACATAAAAGGGTAAAACACATTTAATTAACAATATTTAATTCAACAAAATGTCAGATATGCAGCAGTAAGACCTAATGATCCTGTAAACTAATCAGTGCCTTATCCATTAGGCAAATCTATGAATCAAAAACACACATATGGATATCTAATATCTCCATTTAATCTGTAAATAGACATCTATGCTCAATCTGAACCTCATTCTTACATGATATCCCCATCAGCAAACTTGCAACCTTGTTGATTTCCCTGAAGCATTTACATAACCCCTTGAGTTATAAGCAATAATGAAATAACATATAACCTTAAGGGACTACAACTACAACCTAAGCTCTTTTTTCAAAGATCATAAAACATTGAAAATTCACTGAGACTGGAGATGAGAATCAGAATGAAACTAATGAAATTCTTCTACCCTTTGTATTATTTCCTTGAAATTATAAAATCATATACATGAATTGAAAAACATGAAAACCTAATAGATCTAAACTATTTGTATTAACCTTCTTAATGCTATTCATACAAAAGAGAATGTGCTGAAAGAATGGTTTGACAGTAAAATACTGGAGCCTTGCTGGTATTACCCAAAGAAAACTTCCAACAACATTGCAAAAGAGAAGAAGGAAGAAAGATATAGGAAAGAAGTGATTCTCAGATTGAATCTGTAATTGACATGTGTAACCTTAGAATTCCTTCCCAAGAAGATGGAAAACCTCTCTCTACCTTCTCTCTATAACTGCAAATCAAATCCCCATGATTCTGGCTCTTAAAGGCATAAAGAAAATAAAAAATTTGATTTATCATCGTAACTAATTTTCGATGTCACATTTGAACTCAAAGTAAAAAGTGAAAAATTAGTTATATGACCTTTATAAGCCAAGAAAAATTCACAGAATTGATTTTCTTCACTTTCACATTTCACCATGCCTTCATATTTTTCATTTAACCAATTCTGATGATCAATGATTAAATATACTCATTCCACTGAGAAGGCCCTAGGAATCAAAAAATGGCTTATATCTCAAACCAGTGAGCACCAGTGCACAAACTGACTTCAAAAATGGAAAATTTGGGTTCTCCCAATTTTGGTGGTATATTGGAATGCCTATTTTGGATAAAAAATGCCTTGGTTATGCCCTTCTGAAGTTCGAACCTCTATTCCATGGCTTCCAATAGCACATATTGCATATATTTTAACTTATTAATGCGATCAAATTTCCACAATCTGTCATAGTTATGTAAATCAATTTTTGGATTAGATTGTGTGAAGATTTTTACCATCAACATTTTGAATCACACTACGTTATCCATCATTAAGATGAGAGAACAAGAGATGTCAAACAAAGTCATCACACTTTGTTTGACATCTCTTGCTCTCTCGTCCTGATGATGGATCACACAATGTGATTCAAAACATTGATGGTAAAAATCTCCACACAATCTAATCCAAAAACTGATTTACATAAATATATTTAAACTTTACAAAAGTTAAAACTATAGAAAAAATCCAAATATGATTTTAAAACTTTATGCCCTGCACGTAGAACCTGGGAAGGAATAAAATAAAATTTTATTTGAAACCTTCGAAATTCTTCCTCCCCTTCCAATCCAGGTCAAACTTAGTTTGACCAAGCTTGCCACGTGTAAGCATGAGATTTTTCCACCTTACCACCGTGTCAACGACACATGTCATCTTCTCACTATGTTGCCATGTTATCTTCCTTGCAACTTTTCCTTAGCGAGATGTGAGGACTGCCAAATGTGCCACATGGTAGGATATCCTTCCTCTATCTCTGATCTTGCCACATCATCACCTACTCACACATACTACCACTTGTTGCATGATGGTTCATTGCTTCATGCCCAAGCGAGACCCACGTCTCTTATTTGGCTCTTGCTAGATTTTTGTGTTTTTTTGGCAACTCACTACCTCACTAGCCAAAAATCCTTGGATCTTCCAGCTAGCAACATAGTGACTAGCTAGATTTTACTCTATTCAGGCAGCTTCAACTATTTTGACATCATCATACTTTCATGTGCATGCCCGATTAAAATCTTTTATCTTCTTTCAGCCTAGCTAGCCAGCCAAGTGGGTCCCGCCACAATTGCAAGCTTTCCTTATAAAAGGCACCATCTTTGACATGTTAAGACATGTGAGGGAAAAGTATTTAACCACTTGGAAGAAACTTTGTGCTCCCAATGTGGGATTAAAATGTTTTCATGGTTTTCCCTCTCTATCTAGCTCTACGGCTTCTTTACATATATCATTTGTTGTTGCCAAGGGGTAATGCATATATATATTCACCATTTGAATGTTGTATAATGTAACCTAATTTCTTTGGTGATGTAGTTCTCGATACAAGAGAAATCTAGGAAGTCCTTCATTGGCTAGCACCAGGACTAGGGGAAATCATGCAATACAACAAGATGATTGAACAAAAGTCGTAAGCAAAGTAGTAAAGACAATAGCCGAGATGTGGCAAGGAGTGCACAAGAACAACAAAAGAGGAACCAAGGAATACACTTTGGATGACCTGGAGATCAGCTTCTAATAGTGTTTGAAAATAGAGAACTTCATGATGTTTCAAGACTTTGGATGAGAGCTTGCAGCTAAAAAAGATTGGGACATTGTGGTTAAAAAACATAGCTTGGCAAATGTTTTACAATCTGTGCTTGCGATTATATTATAACGTGGTGATGCATCCTACTTCATCTCTAATAGATATATTGTCTTTAGAATCCTCTGCTTTAGAAGTCGCACCTAAATGTAAAAATGTTACTCCAAAAAATCAAATATAATCTTCTGCCTGACTCAACATCCACATTTCACATTCCATCACTGCGTCTCACTGAGAAATTTTATTTACTGCCTGGGTTACTGAATCAACTTCCTCCTGTTACTTTTAGCGTGAGCTTTTATTTACTCTACTTCTGGCCTTTGTCTTTTTGTGTGGGCACCTCCTCTATTGTAACATGGGCTACTTTCTTTGCTCTGACTGGTTGTTTTTTCCTTAACAAGCTACTTCGATGCTTTCAATGCGTGGAGCTTTCTTTGCTTAGGATTGCTTTATAACTTGACTGCCTTGCTTCTTCCAATGAATGTGTGGATCTCTGCTTTACCTCAATGCATTGACCATTGGTTTACTATTGAAGCTACTCCTTCTTCTCAGCCGACTACTTCCTTTGTTGCTTGGTTCCTGCTCTTTGCTCAGTCATAATGCCTCTTAGAGACCCTCTCTGTCACCCACTATCAATGCAACTGTTATCCCTATGCAAAAAAATGTCTTTTCCATTCTCTTTTCTCTTGTTGTTGCTACTAATTAGCAAAGACAAAACATATCCAATTTATAGATGCCAATAATAGTGGAATTGTTGTTTGTTTGGACTCAATAATTTGGTAAGCCCAATATACAATGAACAATTTGTATATAAATTTGTTGATCAAGCCATAAATTGATTTAGCTGAAAAACAAGTTTAATAACATTGTTTTTGGGATGTAAGTTCTCATGAATAAATGTTATATATATATATGCCCTTTTGCATATTCGTGGGTTGCCACTGAAATTGCTCCATTTCTTTGATGGTGTCTCCTGCATCTAGCATGGACTCCTCTACTTGTGGGCTTCCTTGCCCCTTCCCTTTGGCTTCTTCCAAACTTACAACTTCACTTTCCTATTCTGCATGGGGCTTATGTAGTCAACTAGTTCTCATTCTTTAACATGGCCAACTACTGACCCTCTGTCTATGTTTCAAGAGATATAAATGTGGCATCATTCCCATGTAGATGCTCTAAACTTCAAACATTTACCCATTCTTTGACCATGCTAAATTAATGACATTGTCAATGATGATATTTGAAAGTATAGAAATTGTCCCTAAATCCTTCACAAATAGTGCAAATAGCTCTTTTGTGCATGCTCCATATGCCTTTATGAAGAATAAAGGAAGGTCATTCAATCTTGAACACTGAAACATTCAACTTAGCTTCATTATTTTCATGCCTTGAATCACTCTGCCTGATGGAGTTAGTCGGGCCCCAACGTGGGTTTGACTAAAAAAAGAATTCATTTTTGAACACCTGATATTGCAAAGTGATCGAAAAATCACTTTGAACTACCTATAATCAAACCTTATTTCATCATTGTTCTCTAAACTATGATTTGTTGATAGGAAGGCCTGATAACCAGTTTTAAAAACTGACATAAACATCTAGTTGGGCTCTAGGATCTAACATATTGATTCTATGTTCCATATACTTTTATCATGTTAAATATTGTCTCATGAAAAATTTGGGGTCAAAAGATATTCACTGCCAAAGTTGACCTCTCAAAACTGCTTGCAAGAAAACATGTTAGAAAATGCTAAATTGGGTTTGGATTTGGCTTTGAAAACTGGGCAAATTGACACTTGGGAAGACAAAAAATAAGGCATTGGTTCACTATCACAAGGAGAGTATAAATCTGTGATTTGGGCTCATGACGAATAATAGGGTGGAAATGGCGAGCGGTCAAAGTGACCTACTTGGATTTTGCAAATTGAAACAATGGTAGGAGATCAATTTTTGCAAATGGAATTGACCTGGAAAAGTGTGCAAATGGATTCGTCATGACCTACAAACTGACACACTTGGAGTATTTTCAGTGGACAACACAGTGGTATAATCCATTTAATCCTACCTATCATGGATTAAGATTTATAACATCATGAAAAGGGGTCATGATCACAAAACATTTCTAGGTGTGAGATATTCAATGACAAACATAGCCTCTTGTCAATGTTTGACAATTAAATGAAAATGCAGATTTGGCAAGTGCTCAAAATGGTACTTCACGAAAAGGCTCAAAATTTTGATTTAGCTTCATGAAACACTTAGACACACTAAATGAAGGGTGTTAGAAACATTAAACACCTCATGAGGCTCAAAGGTACAACCGGGTACACACACATTTATGGGGCTTGATTTGACTCAAAATTTCAAATAAATGCTCAAAATGAGAATGCAATTTTGAGCGCCAACAATATCAATGAAAAACATAGTCATGAATGCAACATATCAATACTATCCAATCATTACGATACTCCTCAAAAGTAGTATCATCAGCATTCATGCTAACAAAATGTCAATTTGACATCCATCTGACATAACTTAAAGTTTTTCTAGGCTGAATATGCATGTAGAGTTCTAACTACTTCCAATCTCGCCATAGGACAAAAATTTTCTCCATAGTCAACTCCTTCTTGAGCATATCCTTTGCACACTAATCTTTCGTAGTTCCTTGTAACTTCCCCTTTTTCATTTAGCTTATTCCTAAAAACCCAATTTATTTCAATTATATATTTTTTCTTTTGGTCTAGGTACTAGGTTCCAAGAGTTATTCTTCTCAATTTCTTCATTCATTATCTAGAGCATCCTTCATTGATTTGGGATTAGATTCACAAAGTAAGCATGTATCATTTCTCATTATCTTTCTTGTCACAAAATTAGATTCTACATCTCTAATGATTTTTTCAGGTTTATGATGTCTTCTTACATACTTGGATAGCACATGTTTTCTCTATCTCTATTATTCAATAGGTTCATCTTGAAAATCAATCTGAAGCTCATTATATCTTTCTTGTTCAGCTTTTGGTTCTAATTTTGCATGCTTGACATTTTATATCTGGTGGTTGGCAATGTTTGTCTAAGACTCAACATCTTTTGCCAATTTATCAACACCCACTATCTATTTCTCCACAATCTATTGTTGCACTTCATCATTCCCTATCTGCTGGGAAATTGTAGCTTGGTTTTCTTGTTTAGTAGGAGTGTTGGGAAAAATATCATCTACATATATTAATATACTACAATCTTCAGGTTCTTCCTTACATTCAACATCATTTTCTACAAATTCATCAACTTTTAGATTTTTACTTTTCACAACTTTGTTAGTATTAGAGTTTAAACACTTGTAAGCTTTACTCTTGGTGGAATATCCTAAGAATATAGCTTCATTACTCTTTGCATCAAGTTTTTGATTCATATTATCTTTGAATATATAGCATTTTCTTCCAAACATTTTGAAATATTTCACACTAGGAGCATATCTATACCATAGCTCAAAAGGTGTAGAATTTGTAGCTTTCTTGAATTGTACTTTGTTTATGGTATAGACACCAATATTGATAGCTTCTCTCCAATAATAAGATGATACATTCTTCTCCATCATTAATGTTCTTGCACATTCCATTATTGATCTATTTCTCCTTTTAGATATCTCATTCTGAGGAGGGGTCCTTGGTGTTGACATCTATCTTTTAATTTCTCTATCATTGCTGAATGTATTGAACTCATTGCAAATAAATTCACTACCTCTATCAGATCTCAAAAGTTTCAGACTATTCCTTGTTTCTTTTTCAACTTTCACCAAATACCACTTAATTAACTAAAACACATTCGATTTAGCTTTAAAAAACATCACACTCATCATCCTAGAATATTCATCAACAAATAGAATGAAATACTTATCTCCACAATAGATTTGAACACCAATAGGTCCACAAAGGTTAATATGAACCAATTCCAAAATATCACTAGACATGTATGTTTTTCTCTTGAAACTAGACTTTGTTATTTTTCCCAATTGACATTGTTTACACAGAAAATTGTCAGTCTTCTTTAGTTTTGGAAACCCTCTTACATTCTTCATTTTACTAATGTTCACCATATTGTCAAAATTTACATGACATATCGTTTTGTTCCATAACCAAACATATTCTTGTTGTGCAAACAAACATGTCTCATTAGATAAATCTTGATAGAACAAGTTACCTCTTGTGTGATCACCACTTCCAATCAACTTACCATCAACATCATATATCTTTGCTATCCTATTATGGAATTTGACCCTATACCTTGATTTTTTGAACTATCAAACACTCAACATATTATAATTAAGTCCTTCCACCTAGTAAAGATTTCCACACTTGATATTTTCATTCAATTAAATTTTACTTTTTGTTGGAATATTCAAATGTGGAAAGAGTACTTACGAGAGGGGGGGGGGGGTGAATCAGAAGTACTAAAATTTGTCCTATAAAACATTTATGTGGAAATAAATTGCATGCATGTAAATACATTAAGTAAACATGAAACTAACACATGCATCAATAACACATAACACCTGAAATTGGTAACCCAGAAACCCTCCAAGAATAAGAAGGTAAAACTGGGGTGGGAATGATACCCACAAAAATTACTGCAGCAATATTGTTTAACCACTTCTGATGGTTTGCCCTGTTAAAGGCCTGCCCTGTTAAAGGCTTTACAATGTGTCAATAGTGACCTGGTTAGAGGATTTACAAACACTTAACATGAAGTGTCACCCTGTTAAAGGATTTAATCACCTATCTCTAGGATCAATGAAATAGCTGTTAAGCTAACCTATCACCATAGGATTTCCATGCTAATCCAATGGCTAGAAAGTATTAGGTAAAATGAACCTGATAGTTTACAATCCTTGATTGCTGAATGGTGGCTCTGTCTTGCTTCGTCTGATCTTGATCCTTTGTGATCTGATATCTTTCGCTTTTGAAAATAGTATATCAACCACTCTATATCTTCTCCTCTATATCATCATCTTCATCATCTCCTTCTCTATCATGTCTTCTCTATGTGATATCGTCTTCCTTATAAAGACATTTGAGGATTTAGGGTTAGGTCTGGATCTACGATCCATATTCAATCTTCATTTCCGCTTAATACTTATCTTTTGTTGATTGGTTACATGCCTTTATCATTTTTCTTATTGGCTGCATGAAAATTACATAGGAAATATAAAAGATTCGATCTGATCATTAAATCCTTCGAGATTTCCTTATGTCGACTGTAAAGACTGTTTTCATCATAGTTTGTGCTATTCCAAACTCTTATGCTAATATATTAGATTTGTCGGCTCCTGAAATATTTTTGTTGCTTGACACATGCTGTTCTACTGAGTTACTGGCAACTTACACAAAACTGTGTTACTCGGCATCTAAAATTTACTCGACACCTGATCTTCACTCGGCATTTACACTTTACTCGGCACCTGAAGATTACTCGGCATCTATTGCACTCGGCACCTATTCTTGATCTTGGTTAAGTGTATTGACACTCAGTTGTCAGCATCTATTGCACTCGGCACCTATTCTTGATCTTGGTTAAGTGTATTGACACTCAGTTGTCAAATTTATTCTTTAACCTAACAATCTCCCCCTTTGACATGAGTGGCAAAAACACTTAACCCATGTGACTCAGTAATTAATCCTTCATTCAAACTTTGCTTCCCAAAATTTGCTTTCTCCCCCAAAATTCCAAAATTTTCTTATCTCTGCTATCTCCCTGTCAAAATTTCAAAATTGGCTATCTTTGCTATCTCCCCCTTTTATTATACTTACTCCCCCTTTTATTATACTTATCATTTCATTCCTGTACTCAACTTCTTTCTATCTCTGCTATCTCCCCATTTTATTATACTTACTCCCCCTTTTATTATACTTATCATTTCATTCCTGTACTCAACTTCTTTCTTTAATTACTTATTCTGCCCCTTTTTTGACACTTATGTCAAGGGTCTTTACAATGAAATTCCATATTTGGCCAAAAATGTGCTATTTACTTCAAGGAGTATCTTCAGAGCTGCATCCTGATTTTCTAATGCGACATCTAATGTCTTATGCTCGATGGCAATCTCTACTAGTAGGTGTACAAGTCCATCAAATGAAGAAAGATTGGGGTCTTTCCTGAGGACTGTCTCTGCATTTATTTTCTCCTTATGAAGTAATCCCAAATGAGGAGTAATTGATGATTTCATTTGTATCAATTTGGCTTTTGTAGTCGCCTCCTCTTCTGCCAAAACAGCTAGCTCTCTTTGTGTGTGAAGCGATTAGACAAAATGCTTCTCACTCTGAGCTGGATCTGTAGGGACTTGCATACTAGAAGTTTTCAGATTGCTTTCCAGACTCAGTATTTTCTAGCTAGTGTCTTGTGTGAATGTTGAAAAATCACACTTGTTGTACAGGGAAAAGATGTTTCCTAGTACAATTTTAACTGTTGTAACTTTCTTTGCCAATTCTTCTTGTGCTAGCGCTATATCACTGGATATTTTACTGTTTACTTTTCCTTGGAACTTCTTTTCTGACCATTCAAGTAATTTTACATTTGTTTCCTAGTCTTCATTAGTCACCTGGTCAACTATATCAGAAAGTTGTTCCATGATTGGTCTTGACTCATCTAGAGATTGTAAGCAAAAAGCTTCCGTGAATATGTCCTTAATTTCATTCAATGTACGCTTATGCTTGTATTCCTTTCTTAGTGCTTCTTGTCTCCTTCTTTTGTCTAGTGCACTCTAAATTTCATTAATCTTTTCTTCTGTAAGAGTGCTAGATTCACAATATGGGATTTTAATTTCTTCATCAAGCTCAGGAACTCCATAGTGAAGTCTCCCGACTGCTTTTGATGAACTCGAGCCTGGTGTTCTGATTTTCAACTGTAATCCATCTGTGCTCGGCTGTTGAAGAGTTTGTGTTGGAGTCCTAGATTTGGGTAATGCAACCAGTTTTTGTATTGTAGTCTCCTCCTTTTTCTGTGTCTCTTTTTCTTCAGCTTGAGTATCCCCTTTTTGAATGCTAGATGGGGTTGAACTTGGTAGCTGTTCAGATTTTTCTTTTGTTTCCCCTGCTGCTATACTTGGCACTTGGAGTGTATCAGTACTTATACTTGGTGAAGGTGGTGGTGGAAGGAATAGAATACTAGTAGTTTGTGTGATCAAAGGTGGCATTTTTGCTTTTACCCTTGCTTTTACTTTGACTTCTAGATTCTATAATTCATCAACACTAACCAATATAGGATTTGAACTTAATTTTGCTACTAAAAATGATTGGTCAAGGATTTCCAAATCCTCTGCAGTTAATGGATTGATGTTTTGAACTGAAATTTCTGTAACATCCTTTATTTTTATGAAATCTGTAGGTGTGATGGTGGCATGAGGAGGACTAGGAGGAGATACCTGTATGTCTTGCATACTTTGATCTTGTGGCTTAGCTGTATCTTTCTCTTCCTCTTTCTCCTCATTGAGTGCCTCTCCTTCCTTTTCTCCTTTACTCTCCTTCTCCACTAGTTTCTTCTCTTTTATTTTTGATGCTCCCTTTTCTTTTATCTTGGCAATTACTTCTGCCTTATATTCCTCATTATATACATCTTCAATCTTCTTGTAAACTATTATCCACAATCTTGTGGATTTGGTAACTACCTCTTCAATTTTATTCTGTAGAATACTAAATGCTCTATACTTGGGAGTGAATCTGTTATTATGCCTTTTTATGGCATTTATTATTTGATCTCTAGTCAAATCAGGAAACAATCTTGCCAATGTTGACTCCCTTATTTCTTTTTCCATTTGTAAACAAAAATGCCATTTATCCTTTATGATTGTATACAGTTCTCTCGACATAGAGTCATCTAATTCTAGAGGCGTGTGCTTATATTCAACCATCATAGCATACACAAACTCCTCTAATTTATTTTGCTCTCCTTTGGTGAGCTTAGAAAAATTCAGATTCTTTAATCCTTTCAAATCATTATTTCTAATTTCTATACATAATTTATCAACATCAATCTGGGGTATTTGTCTTACCTCTTGAGATTGACTGTTGTCTTCTAACTTTGTTTCCTCCTCATTTGTTTCAAGCTGGGGAATGAACTTCCTCTTCTTTGACTCAACAGCAGTCTTCTTTGAGTCTTTTTTCTTCCCTTTAGCCTCTTCTTTTACTTTTTGAGTTGTGGCCCTTGTGGTTGGTCTTTTTGGTGCTGGGGCAGCTACTTTCCTCCCCTTGGATTTAGGAGCAGATGGAGTTGTGGTCTTTTTCTTGACTGGTGCTTCCTTGGCTACTTCAACCTCAGCACTTTCCTCTTTGTCTCCTTTTGACCCTTGAGTCTGATCCTGAAGTTTGTCTTCTTCTTCTTCAATGACTTCTTCTTCTTTTTTAATGTCATCTCCTTCTTCTTCTATTGTCCCTTCTTCTTCTACACCAAACTTTCTTTTGATTTGTCTTACCATTTTCTCTTTCTTCTTTACTACTGAAGCAGTCTTCAACTCTGTTATTATCTTTGATTTGACAACATCATAAGTTCCAAAGATTTTTGCATTTTTGTCTACTTCTTCTGCAAGTAAGGTTGTTATTGCTGCAGAGGCTTGATCAGCATCAAGTTCATATCCTAGTGGCCAAAGCCATCTTATTCTAGGTATAACTACTTGCACATAAGTATAATCTATATCTACAAGAAAGAAAATATCTTTTTCATATTTCTCAGTCATTGAAACTGGAATTCTCATTCTTTGTTTCATGGACTTTTTGAAGTCCTCAAAATAACCAGTCATTTGGGCATCAAAATTTTCACCCATCTGTTCAATGTATCCATTAATTTGTTCAACAATTGTTTTGTCTAGATTCCATTTAGAAGGAAATTCTTTCATCAGATAGAAAAACATACATATCAAAACTGATCCAAATTTACATTGAGCTCCTTTGCTCTTCCTTATAGCTCCCAGATTTTCATTAATCTGTTGAAACATGAGCTCTGCCAGATCATAAGTGTGATCCCTTTTTATTATCTTGTATGCAACATCAATTGCTATACAAGGTACACTATTTAATCTGCTTGATTGATAGAATTTGTGTGAAATAATTCTTACAGCAAAGTCTAGTAGAAGATCAGTGACTGTGTCGATAGTCATCCCTCTATTGTTCCATTTTGCACCTGTATTTCTCTCAATTACTTCCCTTTTGTCACTTTGCAGGGTCTTTGGCCGATCTAGGGTTGGAATACCAGTAACCCTATGAACAATTTTCTTGGTGAATTTTACATGCCCTGACTCTAACCAAAAAGCTCCGTTATGTATTTGGCTCAAAACTATCCGTACCCATTCTATTTTGAAGACAGTCGGAAATGCTAGGGTTTTGGTTAATCCTTTTCTTTCTACAATGGAAAACTCATTTTTCAGTACTTTGTTTTCACATAATTTTTCATATGCATTATGAATTTCTAAGTCTCCTATGGCACCAATTTTACAATTGTAGCATTTGCAAAGATCTTCTACCATAACAACTTTATCCGAAATAACTGATAATGCACCTGCAGGATCATTCTTGTATGCTACTTCAAGTATGGGCTTAAATTCAGGTTGTTTTACTTTGTTGCTGACCAACTGAACTTCATGGCTTTCTAAACCCTTGGTGGTTCCTGACCCGGATGCCATTGTTTTCCAAACTAGGGTTTTATAATTCAAACAAGTTTGTGAGACCTACGTAGCTCGACACTTAAGAGAAATACCTTGAATCGATGAGATCGTTGTTGGAATCTTTCACGAATTGCTTCTGAACTTTTCTTGATCTTCTCCGCTCCTTTTTCGGCTTTGCTTCTTGATCACGATGCGAAAAACTGATTGAATTCACGATAATATACCCTAATTTCATCGCATTAAATGCTCAACTGCCAACTCGGTGTCTACTAAATTTCCTTTCTACTCAGCTTCCATTGGAGTTTTTTTAACTTGGCATCAGTTATCAGCTCGGTCGCTGTTGGGAGCTCGGCATCTGTTTTGAGTTTTGACTCGATATCGAAAGGTAGCTCGGCATCAACATTTAGTCTTCGTCTTGACATCTTGTTTCATGTAGATTTATACTTTGAATTGCTTCTTTTTCTTGGGACTGATGTCTAATATAACTTTGTATATCAGTCCCATACACTTCTCATGCTTAGTTTGATGAAGTGTGATCACTTGACCCATTGGGTGAAGTGATCCCTTCACTTGATGTATTGCACTCATCTCTCTTTTTCCAAGTCTTGTTCATTTGCCCCCTTATCTTTTCAATATCAATCTTTTCTTTGCCTTTATTCTCTTCAGAATTGGGTGCCTTTGATCTTGTAGGACAGTTTTTGCTGATATGACCAGTTTTCAGACAACTAAAACATGTGGTTTGGTTCAACCATCTTTTGTAGTTCCCTCTGAAATGTGTTCTTATGCAGTTCTGTGGTGTATGTCCATATTCTTGACAATAATGACAACTGTACCTGGTATTGTAATCCCAATGATGATGACTTTCTTTTCCTTCTATTTTTGCTGGTTGATTTGATGTCCACATAGGTCTTGATCTGCATTCAAATGCCCTATGTCCAAACTTATTGCAATTATAACAATGTCCATCAAATCTTTGAGTCCTTGTGAAATTGGATCTGCAATCTTGTGTCATATGTCCTTGCATGTTGCACTTGTGACAAAAACTCTTACTCTTGGGTGTTTTTGGTTGATTGAATCTTCTGCTCCTGCACACATTAGCAGTATGTCCCTTTTTATTACAATAATGACAAGTGGGTTTTGTATTCTTACCTTTGTCACTTCTTTGTTCAACACTTTTTGATGATTCTCCAACTTCAGTGCTATTGTAACCAAGTCCTGATGTATCATGGGCAGATCTTGGAGTTTTCAGCAACTGTTCAAAATACTTGATGGCTTCACTTGACTTGTTGAGATTTTCTGCTACCTCTTTTTCTCTGTTCAATTCATTCTGCATTTGTTCATTCTGCATCTTCAGAGTAGAGATCTCAGTGTCCTTCACATTGAGTTCATAATGAAGGTTCATCATTTGAGCAAGTGTATTCATCTGCATGTTTGACATCCTTGTCAGTTCAGTACATTTTTCTTCAAGTCTATTTGCAAGATTCCTTTTGTCATTTTCCATCATGACCTTATCATCAACTGCTCTTTTCTTTTGTTCTGTAATTTCACATATCATTATGGCCTGTGATTCATGTTCCATCTTGAGAGATCTAATCTCTTCTGCTTGAATTTTATTTTTCTCCATCAGTTCTGCTATTGCTGCATCAAACTCTTTGGTATCTCCGTTGGAAAATATGTTGGTGGTATCAATTTCTTTGTAGTGTATATCATTCTCAGCTATGGCCAGATCTTTCCTTTTTTTAATGAGTTTCTCAAATTGATTCTAAATTCCTCCAAGCTATGCAGAGCAAGTTGCACATCTATCACCTAATTTTCAATGATCTTTCCAAGTTTGAAAGCTTCCATCTCTAATTCTTTTCCTCCAAGCTGTTAAACTTTTCCTTATGAGAACCTGGTAACGCTCTGATACCAATTGTTGGAATATTCAAATGTGGAAAGAGTACTTATGAGAGGGGGGGTGAATCAAAAGTACTAAAATTTGTCCTATAAAACTTTTATGTGGAAATAAATTGCATGCATGTAAATACATTAAGTAAACATGAAACTAACACATGCATCAATAACACATAAAACCTGAAATTGGTAACCCAAAAACCCTCCAGGAATAAGAAGGTAAAATTGGGGTGGGAATGATACCCACAAAAATTACTGCAGCAATATTGTTTAACCACTTCTGATGGTTTGCCCTGTTAAAGGCTTTACACTGTGTCAATAGTGACCTGGTTAGAGGATTTACAAACACTTAACATGAAGTGTCACCCTGTTAAAGGATTTAATCACCTATCTCTAGGATCAATGAAATAGCTGTTAAGCTAACCTATCACCATAGGATTTCCATGCTAATACAATGGCTAGAAAGTATTAGGTAAAATGAACCTGATAGTTTACAATCCTTGATTGCTGAATGTTGGCTCTGTTCTGCTTCGTCTGATCTTAATCCTTTGTGATCTGATATCTTTCGCTTCTGAAAATAGTATATCAACCACTCTATATCTTCTCCTCTATATCATCATCTTCATCATCTCCTTTTCTATCATGTCTTCTCTATGAGATATCATCTTCCTTATAAAGACATTCGAGGATTTAGGGTTAGGTCTGGATCTACGATCCATATTCAATCTTCGTTTCCGCTTAATACTTATCTTTTGCTGATTGGTTGCATGCCTTTATCATTTTTCTTATTGGCTGCATGCAAATTACATAGGAAATATAAAAGATTCGATCTGATCATTAAATCCTTCGAGATTTCCTTATGTCGGCTGTAAAGATTGTTTTCATCATAGTTTGTGCGATTCCAAACTCTTATGCCTATATCCTGGATTAATCAGCTCCTAAAATATTTCTGTTGCTCGGCACATGCTATTCTACTGAGTTACTTGGCACTTACACAAAACTGTGTTACTTGGCATCTAAACTTTACTCAGCACCTGATCTTCACTCAGCATTTAAACTTTACTCGGCACCTACACTTTTCTCGGCACCTGAAGATTACTCGGCATCTATTGCACTCGGCACCTATTCTTGATCTTGGTTAAGTGTATTGACACTCAGTTGTCAAATTTATTCTTTAAGCTAACACTTTTACCTTTCACAACACATGGAGTAACATAGACAACTTCGTCATCATTACTTTTAGATTTAGTGTCGATTTCTTCTTTAGCAATATAACAAGATTTCTTACATTTGCCATCTTTTTTCTTCTTGTAGTCTCAATCATCTCTTCTTCTTTTTTACTTTCTTTCCTTTATCTCATCCTTTTCTTCTCTATCTAGACATCTTGCTACTATATGACCAACCTTGTTGCATGGAAAACAAATTATAGGTAATTTACCTTTGTATTTACCTCTGCCTCTTCCATATATTTTTCAAATAATTACTTCAAGTTCATCAAGCTCATCATTAGAAGTTTCACTATCACTCTTCACATTTTTTGATTTTCTTTTGCTAAGAACTAATTTTGACTTAAAAAAAGATTCAATAGTAGTAGGTGTATAGTTATCGAAACTACACATCTCAAAAGTAGTAAGTCTACCGATTAT
Source organism: Cupressus sempervirens (assembly GCA_028749045.1). Classification (NCBI taxonomy): domain Eukaryota; kingdom Viridiplantae; phylum Streptophyta; class Pinopsida; order Cupressales; family Cupressaceae; genus Cupressus; species Cupressus sempervirens. The sequence continues at coordinate 265,680,863 of CM053793.1, forward strand.
ACCATCCAAAGTCAAACTGTTACCTAGAGTACATATCAACTCTTTTATTGTAGAAACCCTAATGGAGTATAAAGGAAGTAGAGTTCTCAATACCTTTCTTATTATTGTTTCATCATTAATCTCTCCATTTGCATCTCAAATAGCATGGACAACTTCCTTGATTCTTGTACAATACTGCACTATGTTACCACCTTCCATTGCTCTCATTTCATCAAATTTTCCTCTCAGGCTCTCAAAAAATTATCATCTCCATCATATATGGTCTTCAGCTTTTCTCACATCTATGTTGCACTATCAAATTCATTTATATCATCAAACTTGACATAGCTCAGGGCTGAAGCAATCTCGAACATTTCCTAATTGTATTTTTTTAATTTTAGTTGTTGAGTAGTAAGAGGAATATTTGTTATCTTCACATATTCATTGTCCACAAATTTTATTGCTACATCACTAATACAAGATATGTGAAGCCTCATCAGTGTTTTCCATGCTAGAATGATCTCATTGTTTATCTTTGGTACCTCCCTTTTGTGAGTCATGATCTTTAGCTTCAAGTACCTTCAAGCTTTTTTTTATAAGCACCAACTAATTTGATACCAATTATTATAACTGAGAGGGTGAGGTGGTGGTGAATTAGTTATTCAAGGTCCATAATTAGCATTTGAAAAAATCAAACATTAAACAATATATGTTATGCTTATCCTGTTGTAACTCAATCTCTATTGTGAACTCAATAACAAAATTTACTAGTATTTTATTGTCCTAAGATAACATAATTTTCTAAAATCAAACATGCAAATGGATTACACCATAAAACATTCAACACAAGTTTGACACTAGGATTTAACATGGAAACCCAATTTGGGAAAATCCACTAGCAACATGTCACCACTTTTTTACTCTTTTGAAGTGAGCCATGTTAGGAGCCAACCATGTTAAAGGTTACAATACACACTATTAAATGTGACCTAGTTAGAGGATTTAATCACCCTATTAGTAGTGGCCTTGTTAGAGGACTTTCGATCATTCCATTAGAAGGTCATCTTGCTAAAGGATTTACATAGATTGTTAAGTTCCTCAATGACTATTAGGTCAACCTTTGATTAAAATGATTTAAATACAAACTATTTACAATTAATATAAAGAAAATAACAGGGTTTTATTTGTATGATTACAAATCAATTTGGAGTTTCAGATATCTATTTAGTTCATATGTTGATTTTATGATAAGCCTTCCTTATCACCTTTGTCCTTGATTTTCTTAGCATCCCTTCAAGCATTAACCCTTCTCTTCATAGGAAAATTAAACCTTCTCCTTAGATTCACTTATTAGCCTCAACAACATTTTACACTCCTACTTGAAACATGCACCAATTCTATTCCATATTCTCTTCTTGTCACATTTCATTCATGCTCATACTAAACTTCATCTCTATACCTCTTTAAATAGGTAATTTTGGTCTTTTTCCATTTTCAAAATCACCAGAGATCTTAGGGTTTACAATTTGTTTCATCAAGTTTATTGTATCTATACATCTCCTCCTTTTCTAGAAACTTTTCATCAACTTCATTAATTAGGTATCTCACCTAATCCTCTCCTTGAGTTAAATGACCCAACTCACCAATTATTATCTTCAACATGGTTTCCATAACCCAAGAAATCAACTAACTCAACTAAAAATCATGATTTCTCATATGCATTCAAAATATTGTCACTTGACCCTCAGCAAGTTTTGACACTTGCTCATCACTATAGAACATCTACCTCAAAATCAAATTGTTTGCTCAGTTGATATTGATGCTCTATCAACACTAAATTTTCTTGGCACTTATGGTGGCTTGGTTGACATTAGCATCACTCGATATGAACTTGAAAGTTACTTGATATTTTATTGTATTACTTGGTCAAGTCTTACATAAGTGATCTATCTTGTCTTGCACTAACAAAACTTGAACATCAACATGATTTAAATAATCACTTTGTCTTATCAAAGTCTGACTAATCAAATTCTCACGGTAGCTTTATTTTCATAACTCAACCTTTCCTCTAGGTGTATTTGTTATGTGAAATTTCTCAAATCCTCTCCACCAACAAAATAGATATGACATTTAGATTACATAGAAACAATTCTCATCAGTAGATTTGACCTTGGAAAGTCTAGTTGGTGGACTCATTACATTTGAGTTGTCAAATTTTGATACATATTCACTTGTTAGTGTTGCATATTATGTAAAGCTCAAATAACCCTTGATGGATCTAAGAGAAAGAAGAGAAGTAGACATTTGGAAAGTGAAGTGAATCATATGATGACCTTGAAGCATTATTAGCCAGAAGAATACCGAGACGAAAAGGCAAATACAAAGGTAAACTTCCTATGATCTATTTTACATGAAAAAAAGTTGGTCATGTTGTTGCAAGGTGCCTTGACAGAGACTATAAGGAGTAAATGAAAGGCTTAAAGTACCAAGGAAGGAGAGACAATAGAGACAACTAAGGTAACAAAGACTATAGAGAAAAAGGTAATAAATCTTGCTACATTGTTGAAGAAGATGGTTCTGGTAGTGATCCTAATGAAGAAGTTATTTATGTGGCAATAAAAGATGATTCTAATATAGATGAGAAAACTACATTAATTTCACATGTGAGTGAGAATGATAAATGGATAATTGATAGTGGTTTCTCACATTATATGACTAGTGATAAACATAAATTTGAGAAGATAGAATAATATAATGTTAGCAATGTTAAATTCGGAAATCATGCACCATGTTATGTGAAAGGTAAAGGATAAATTACATTGAATGATAAGATTAGATGTGACAATGCATATTGGGTTAATGGTTTAAAAAATATTTTTTTTAGTGTGGCACAATTGATCAATCAAGGTTGCCAAGTTGAATTATAAAATAAGAAGGAAAACATCTATGATTCTACTGGTGAAGTAATTCAATGTGTAGAGAAAATAAGAGGTAACTTGTTCTACCTAGACTTACCTAAAGATACTTGTCTATTTTCACAAGTTGAGGATGTTTGGTTATGGCATAAGAGGCTATGTCATTTGAACTTGGATAATTTGGTAAGCATTAGTAAGATGAAAAGAGATAGGGTTACGAAGATTAAGAAAACATGATAAGGTGATGTGCATGTTGGAAATGATTGAAAAGATCATGAATGAAGAGAAATGGAATTGGTAAAGAAAATTTCAATCATTGTTTTGTCATTGATGTCAAACTTGCTACTTGCAGGAATGACAATTGCTTAAGTGATCCAAATAATATCTATTGGTTGATTGACAAGGAGGTGGCAATCAATAAGATGTAACTAGATTACCTAGAGAAAGGTTGAAGTTATGATGTTGTAATGAAGTATAAGGATTAGCTAAGCCATTGATGAAATAGTGTATTGATGACATACTCTAAGATACAGAGGATGGACACACTGAGATATATCAAAGATGTAAGGATTAATTAAGCTCATTAGAGAGAGCCAAGTAGATTCTCAGTTGAAGCCAAGAAAGTTCAAATTTAGTGTTTGTCGAGTGATCTTCAGGTGCTGAGTAGCCTTTAGGTGCCGAGTGAAGATCAAGTGCCAAGTGACTTTAGGTGCTGAGCAAGATATAGGAGCTGAGTGATATTGAAGTGTTGAGTAATATTCAAGTGCCGAGGAAAGAAGAAATACTATAGGTACCAAGCGCCAGTAAAATAACAGTAGAAGTCGAGTAATACAAAAAGAGCCAAGCATCAGTAAACCAATGATTACGAGTTGTTGCATTATTTGTTAAAGTCAAAGATTTGCCAAATCAGTAGTGATAAGTTTGTTACATCAAATTTCTTGAATTAGTTGGATGATAAAGATGATGATTAGATGTCACAGAATTTTATGTAAACCATGCAAACCAATTCGAGGTGAATGATAATAGATTTATCATGAAGTTTATAGAAGAAGAAAGTTGGAGGGAAAAAAATGTTGTTTTCTCAAAAGATTTGAGCAAAAAATCGAGAACTAAACTTCTTTATAAGGAGTTACAGATTAGAGATCAAATGTGCATGCATGAGAGGGAGTTGGTCATAAGTGTGATCATGGGAAGAAGCCAAGATGAGTAAGAATAGAGTATCAAGACTCTGAGTTGATCAAGAGACCATAGAGGGCTTTGGCATAATGAGTGGAATAACTCAAGGAGATAGATCTTGAAGGGTGAACAAGCTATTAGCACTACAAAGAAGGAAAGCCAAGAAAAGAAGAGAACTAAAGAAGTGATCTAAAATCTGCACAGTTAGGGTTGTAATCTATATCAAGTCAAATCCCTTCTAATACTTTCTTACCATTGTATTAGATATTAAAACCCTACATTGCTATGTTAGCTTAATAGCTAGGTGGATAAGCCTCAGGAAAAGGATAAAGAGATCCCCAGGAGAAGGAAAAAGAGATCCTTAGGAGAAGGATAAAGAAATCCTTAAGAGAAGGATAAAGAGATCCTTAGGAGGAGGATAGGAGATCCTTAGAGAGGGATGAAAGATTCTTTTGAGAAGGTGACTATAAATCCCATGGACTTGGGTGAGCTTAAAAACTCTATGTAAATCCTTTAACAGGGTGACATTCCAAGTTGAATGTTCTTAAATCTTTTAATAAGGTCACATTTAACAATGTGTTGTAGCCTTTAATAGGGCAGGCCTTTAACAGGGTAGACCATCAGAAGTGGTTGAAATCAATTATGCAGTTATTTTGTGGGTATAATCCCCACCCCAATTTTACCTTCTTATTCCTGGAGAGTTTTTGGGTCATGAAATCCTTAGTGTTATGGTGTGATGGATGTTTACTTTTCATGGTTGTTTAATGTTCAATTGCATGCATGATAATTTCAGTTAAGTGCCATCAAGGATTTGTTGAAAATGTTGTATTAGACATCATTGGACCTTGGATAACTGATTCACTCCCCCCCTCTCAACTATTCTAATGAATTCTAACAATTGGTATCAGAGCTAATTGTTGATTAGTTTCAAGGTACTAGCAGCAAGAAGATCAAGATTTCCAAGAGAGAAGTTCCCAAGCTAAAAAAAGACCTCGGATGAATAGGTGACTATGGATAGACCTCAATCATAGTTGATCATGTAGACCTTGTAGGACCCCTCACTATATATGATAGGAGCAAGAAGAAGGAGCACAATGAAGCAATGTTAGATATTGCTTCAACACTAAGCTTTGCTGAGTATGATGACATCAAAGGATGTGATACTTCACATCAGATGTGGGAAACATTATCAAGAATCTATAGAGGAGATGATAATGTCAAGAGAGCCAAAGGAGAAAGCCTAAGAGGAAAGTTTGATGATATGAAAATGGAAGAAGGAGAGAATGATGCCCAATATGGTGCAAGAATGAAGGAAGTAGTCAGTGCCATAAGAAGCCTAGGAGGACAGTTAGCAAAAGAAATAGTATGTAGCAAATACTTGAGAACTTTGCTTCCCATTTATGCTATAATAGTATCAACCATCCAAGAGCTAAGATGTTTACCAGGAAACACAGTGACATTTGAAGGAATGATTGGTAGACTCACTGCCTTTGAGCTATCCAACTTTGGCAACTACAAGCTAGAAATTTTTTAATCTACATTCAAAGCTAAGATGACAATGAAAGACAATGAGGAGGTTCAAACAAAGAAAAAGAATGGAAAAGGAAAGTATGTATCCAATGATAGCAGCATTGATGAAGATGATGTGGATCAATTGGAGGCATTATTAGAAGATTTCATAGAGGAAGAGGAAAATTCAAAGGTAAGCTACCAATTATTTGTTTCAATTGTAATGAAGTTGGTCACATTCCAGCTAGATGCACACAAAAGAAAAATTACAAGGATGGAGGCAACTTCAAGAACAAGAAAGAGGAAAACAAGGACTACAAAGGTAAAGGAAAAAGAAAGCAGAAGAATACAAGACCTTTGTATAATTTTATGAAGGTATATCTAATAATGGTGAAGTTGCAACTCAGAATGACAATCAACAATAGAATCTAGTATCTGTCGAGTCACAGACAGTGAATGTTGAATAGCAGACACATTCATTAGTCGAGCTATAGAATACAAAAAATGTTCATTCAGATTCTAAGAACAACCAACAAGAAGAAAATGAACAAATACCTAATGAAAATATGCATGAGGATATAGATTCTGAAAGAGACAACATGCAAACAAGGAAAGAACCTCTATTAGCAAAGTATGTGAATGGACATCATCCTGCAGATCAAATTATTGGAAACAAAGAGGCAGGACTAATGACAAGGGATAGACTCATAAATGAAGCATGTCTGCTTAGAAAAATGGAACCAAAAAAAGTAAGTGAAGCCATAACAGATGATGACTGGTATAATGCTATGAAAGAAGAAATAGAACAAATTGAAAAGAACAAGACATGGACCTTAGTCTCAAGACCAGTTGATAAGAATGTGATTGGAATCAAGTGGTTGTTTAGAAAAAAGGTAGATGAGAATGGTGAAATCACAAGAAACAAGTCAAGATTAGTCTGCAAAGGATATGCACAAGAAGAAGGACTAGATTATGGAGAAACTTTTTCTCTAGTTGCCAGAATGGAAGGAGTAAGGACCTTACTAGCAAATGCAGCCTTCAAAAGATTTAAAGTCTATCAAATGGATGTTAAGTCTGCATTTCTAAATGGTATACTTGAAGAAGAAGTCTACATAGAGAAACCAGAAGGTTTTTTTGATTAAAAGAACAAAAATAAGGTATGTAAATTGCATAAGGCTCTATATAGATTATAGCAAGCCCCTAGAGCTTGGTATGAGAGACTTCACAAGTATTTGGTGCAAATAGGATTAGAAAGAACTGATGATAACAACAACATGTACATCAAATTTGAAGAAGGTAAGGATATTCTTGTATCTAAAATATTTGTGGATGATATAGTTTTTGGAGGAAAGAAAGTACTATGCAAAAGTTTTGCTGACAAAATGAAACATGAGTTTGAAATGTCTATGTTTGGAGAAATCAAGTTCTTTGTAGGATTGCAATTGCATTAACTAGAACATGGTATATTTGTGACACAATCAAAATATATCAAGGAGATACTTAAGAAGTTTGGATTGGAAGACTCTAACCTATCAGCACACTAATGGCAATAGGACATAAGCTATCTAAAAAAGGTGAATCAGCTGAAGTCAATCAAACAATGTACAAATCCATGATTGCAAAACTACAATATGCTGTACATAGCAAACCAGACATAGCACTAGCAGTTGGAATAGTGGCTATATCCTCTGCCAATCCTAGAGAAAATCATCTCATGGCAATAAAAAGGATAATGAGGTATCTCAAAGGAACTGATGATTTTTGCTTATATTACAAAAAGAATGAGAAGTTTGAGCTCAATGCATACATAGATGCATATTGGGGAGGAAACATTGATGATAGGAAAAACACAAGTGGTATAATTCTTAGGTAAAAGGCTAGTTACTTGGACTAGCAAGAAACAAACATGCACATCTCAGTCCACTGCAGAAACAGAATATGTGGCAGTAGTAGTCAATTGCACAAACATTGTGTGGCTCAAACATCTATTGAAAGGAATGAAAGAAGAGGTAACCAAACCTCTGATCTTGTATTGTGATAATAAAAGTTCTATAAACATATCCAAGAATCCAGTGATGCATGCAAAAACCAAGCAAATTGCAATCAAGTATCACTATGTCAGAGAATTGGTGGAAGACAAACAATTAAAGATGGAGTACATTCACACAAACGAACAAATTGCAAATATCTTCACCAAACCATTATCCAAGGATGCTTATGAATATCTTGGAGGCAAGTTGGGGGAATACCCCTAACTCAAGCAGTCTAAAGAAACATAGAAGCTACCCTTCATAAACAGGAGCAGATCATTGAAATATCAGACAAATTATGCAGAGGATGACAATAGGAGCAGAAACTCTAGATCAGTCACAAGCATGGTGACAGAGGGAGAAAACTATGAGGATAAAAAGCCTATATTTAGCATGTTAAAGATGTTAAATCTTTGGTATTTATTTCAAAGAGGGAGATATAGGAGAAACTGATCAATACAAAGTAAGAGGGAGATATATATGAAGGATTAGGAATACAGAGTAAGGATGCAGCAGCCCAGAAGGAGAAGCAAAACAAAGGATTCAAATTTTGGAGGTAACTAAGTTGATTAGCTTAATCATCTAATTAGTTTGGTTTGCCATCCATGCCAAAGAGGGAGATTGTTAGAAATGATTGAAAAGATCATGAATGAAGAGAAATGGAATTGGCAAAGAACATTTCAATCATTGATTTTTCATTGATGTCAAACTTGTTGCTTCTAGGAATGACAATTGCTTAAGTGATCCAAATACTATCAATTGGTTGATTGACAAGGAGGTGGCAATCAATAAGATGTAACTAGAGTACCTAGAGAAAGGTTGAAGTTATGATGTTGTAATGAAGTATAAGGATTAACTAAGCCATTGTTGAAATAGTGTATTTATGGCATACTCTAAGATACAAAGGATGGACACACTAAGATATATCAAAGATGTAAGGATTAATTAAGTTCATTAGAGAGAGCCAAGAATATTCTCAGTTGAAGCCAAGCAAGTTCAACTTTAGTGTGTTCCGAATGATCTTCAGGTGCCAAGTAGCCTTCAGGTGCCGAGTGACGATCAAGTGCCGAGTGACTTCGGGTGCTGAGTAAGATATAGGGGCTGAGTGATATTTAACTGTCGAGTAATATTCAAGTGCCGAGGAAAGCAGAAATACTATAGGTATTGAGTGCTAGTAAAATAACAGTAGAAGTCGAGTAACATAGAAGGAGTTGAGCATCAGTAAACCAATGATGTCAAGTTGCTGCATTATTTGTTAAAGTCAAAGATTTTCCAGATCAACAGTGATAAGCTTGCTACATCAAATTTTGTGAATTAGTTGGATGATAAGGATGATGAGTAGATGCCACAAAATTTTATGTAAACCATGCAAACCAATTCAAGGAAAATGATAATATATTTATCATGAAGTTTCTAGAAGAAGCAAATTGGAGGGAAAAAAATGCCATTTTCTCGAAATATTTGAGCGAGAAATCGAGAATAGAACTTCTTTATAAGGAGTTATAGGTCAGAGATCAAATGCGCATGCATGAGAGGGAGTTGGTCATAAGTGTGATCATGCGAAGAAGCCAAGAGGAGTAAGAACAGAGTATTAAGACTCTGAGTTGATCAAGTGACCATAGATTGCTTTGGCATAAAAAGTGGAAGAACTCAAGGAGACAAATCTTGAAGGGTGAACAAGCTATCAGCACTACAAAGGAGGAAAGCCGAGCAAAGAAGAGAACTGAAGAAGTGATCTAAAATTTGCATAGTTAGGGTTACAATATGTATCAGGTCAAATCCCTTCTAATACTTTCTTATCATTTTATTAAATATTGAAATCATACATTGCTAGGTTAGCTTAATAGCTAGGTGGATAAGCCTCAGGAAAAGGATAAAGAGATCCCCAGGAGAAGGACAAAGAGATCCTCAAGAGAAGGATAAGGAGATCCTTAAGAGAAGGATAAAGGGATCCTTAGGAGTAGGATAGGAGATCCTTAGAGAGGGATGAAAGATTCTTTTGAGAAGGTGACTGTAAATCCCATGGACTTGGGTGAGCTTAACAGCTTGATGTAAATCATTTAACAGGGTGACATTCCAAGTTGAATGTTCTTAAATCCTTTAAGAAGGTCACATTTATCAATGTGTTGTAGCCTTTAACAAGGTAGGCCTTTAATAGGGTAGACCATCAGAAGTGGTTGAAATTAATTGTGTAGTTATTTTGTGGGTATAATCCCCACCCCAGTTTTACCTTCTTATTCTTGGAGGGTTTCTGGGTCATCAAATCCTTAGTGTTATGGATTTGTAGAAAAAGTTGTATTGGACATCATTGGACCTTAGATAATTGATTCACCCCCTCCCCCCACCCTCTTAGTTATTCTAAAGAATTCTAACAGTGCAAACAATGACAAATGGGTAAAATGACCAAGTCTAGTTTCAAGAGTAAGACTTATTTTTCTAATGATATTTTATAGTTTTTTTATACTAATTTATGTGGTCTTGTTGGAGTGAAAAGATATTATGGTAACAAATATTTCATTTTATTTGTTTATGACATTTTTAGAATGATGACTCTTATGTTTCTTAAAGAAAAATTTGATGCATTTCAAATGTTTAAGTGGTATTTGGCTAGAGTTGAAAAGGAAAAAGGAAAAAGTTTGAAGTGCTTGAGATCAGAAAGAGGAGGTGAATGCATATTAAAGGAATTCAACATATTCGTCAATGACAAAGGAATCAAGAGAAAAATGAGTGCACCTAGGACCTCACCACATAATGTTCTAGCTAAGATAAGGAATAGATCAATCATGGACTATGCAAGGATACTAATGATGGAGAATAATGTTTCACAAATGTACTAGAGAGAAGTTGTAAGTACTACACTCTATAATCTGAACCAAGTTCAAGGAAAGAAAGGTAGAAAAAAAATACCTTTCGAACTTTGGTATGGTTATGCATCTAATGTGAATTGTTTCAAATTTTTTGGAAGAAAGTGTTACATATTGAAAGATGCAAGAAAAGGAAAACTTGATGCAAAAGGTGATAAAGGTATATTTCTAGGATAGTCCAATAAATGAAAAGCTTACAAGTGTTTGAATTCTAACACTTAACAAATTGTGGAAAGTGAAAATGTTAGAGTTGATGAATTTGTAGAAAAGAATGAAGAAGAATGCAAGAAAGATCTTGAAGACTATAGTAATTTTGTCTATGTTTTGTAAAGGTGAATGTAACACTTTACCTAAACCACAAAAAGAGGTTGTCAAAGATTAGCAACCAGACACTATTGAAGTCAGTAGAATAGTCATGTCAAGCATCAAGCTATAGGATTCAAGTTATAGATAGAGATTGTGAAGCATCAGTTTATAGGAGCCAAGCTATAGACAAAGATTTTTGACCATAAGAAAGAGGAAAGAAGATCTAAACCTATCTTGGAAAATTATGTGAGAATAAATCATACACAAGATCAAATCATTGGAAAAAAATATTTAGGAGTCATGACAAGAAGAAGATTGAAGAATGATGCATGTTTATTATGTGAGTTTGAGCCCAATTTAGTTAAAGAATCTTTAAAGAATGAATATTGGATAGAAGAAATAAATCAAGAGACTGAGAAAATAGAAAAATAACAAGATGTGGGCATTACTATCAAGGCAAAATGATAAGAATGTGATTGGAACAAAGTCATTTTTCATAATCAAGCTGAATGAGAAAGGTGAAGTCACAAGGAACAAGGAAAGACTACTTTGTAAGGGATATGCACAAGAAGGAGTTCAATATAGTGAGACATTTTCCCTAACTGCAAGGTTAGAAGGACTAATAACTTTTCTTGAAAATGTTGCTTACACATTATTCAAAGTATACCATAAGGATGTTAAATCTATATTTTTTGAATGGAATCTTAGAGGAAGAAGTCTACACTAAACAACCTAAAGGATTTCTTGATCCTAGCAAGAGGAGCATCATATGTAGGTTATAGAAATATTTATATGGTTTTAAACAAGCCCCTAGAGCATGGTATGAAAGGTTACACACTTATTTGGTGAAAATTGGTTTCAAAAGAATAAATCACAATAGAAATATGTACTTGAAAAAAGAATATGAAAGAAAGATACAACTAGCTCAAATTTTGGTTGATAATATCATATTTGGAAGAAAATATTCAATGTGTAATTCATTTTCCAATGAAACGAAGAATAAATTTGAAATGTCAATGTTTGGAGTGATAAAATTCTTTGTTGGATTGCAAATATATCAAACAAAAGGTGGTATATACATCACACAATCAAAGTATATCAAGGAGATATTGAAGACTTTTGGAATGGAAGATTCAAGACTAGGTGGAAAACCTATGGATACTAGTCATAAATTGTCAAAGAATGATTATTTTGCTAAGGTGAAACAAACATTATGCAGGTTGGTAATTGGAAAATTGCAATATGTTGTACATAACATACTTGATATTGCATTATAAGTTGAACTTGTTGCTAGATTCTTTTCCAATCCTAGATAAAATCATATGATGGAAGTGAAAAGGATAATAAAATATCTAAAAGGAATATAAGGCTATGGATTATGGTAGAAGAAAAATGATAAGTTTGAGTTAAAGGTTTTCACTGATGTAGATTGGGTTGGAAATGTTGATGATAGAAAAATTACAAGTGGAGGCACTTTCTTTCTAGGCAAGAGACTGATTTCATGGACAAGCAAGAAGCAAAACTATATTTCACAATCTACAATAGAAGTGATTACGTTGTTGCAATAGTCAATTGTTAAAATATTATATGGATCAAGCAATTTTTGAAAGGTATGAAGGAAGAGATTACTAAACCTTTTATTATTTACTATAGTAACACAAGTTCTATAAACATATCAAAGAACCCTATGATGCTCACAAAGACTAAACATATTGAGATCAAGCATCATTACTCAACAAAGTTATTGCAAGACAAAAACATGAGATTGGAAAATGTGAACTCAAAAGAAAAGTTAACTATAACATATTCACTGAGGCACTACTTAAGGATTATTTTGAGTATCTAACTGGTAAGTTAGGGATCATTCCTCTACTTGAAGAAAGATGAGAAGAGATGCACTATTGCATCAATTGTTATAATAAGATATCTTACACACTGATGCAAGAAGTCAAAATTTAGAAGCTACCTAAAATTGTGAAAGGATGAACCAAACCATAGGTAGATGTGACTGCATGAATTCAAGGCAAAGAGAAGTGAACTAATAATATCAATTAGAGTAGTTAAATAAGGATGATGTGTATAGAGTAAAAAACATAAGAATGGTGTCTTTGGCATTGTTGTCAAAGAGGGAGAAGATTGTTGCAGTTACCATGAGTTGATATCATGAGTTAAGGAATAAGATGTTATGAAAAGAATAATCTATTAGCAAAGCGGGATTAGTATACTATTGGAGAAGTTTGAAATATATAGTGATACTAATATGGTTGATGTTAGAGGAAGCTACATCCAGAGATTGCATAAAGAATAATTTATATAATCAATTCCAAACACCAATAAATTTTTCTATTTTGACTAAGCATTGCAACATGGACTAAGTACTTTAGAAGTAAATTAGTGTATAGGAAAAGTGAGATGTAAGAGATCAAGATGTATAGTAAAGACCTAGTTTGAAGGTACAAATGTTGATCGAGACAGTTGGCTTCCACGTACCTAAGTACACAACATTAATGGAGACCCTAAATCAAAGGTGTATATCAAAATTTGAAGACATTATTTCATACCTTGCATATAGATTGCAAGAGCATAGAGAAAAATTGGTGATTTGGTGATTGGAAAAGAGATTTAAAAGAAAATTGGAGAAAATAAGAGACAAGAAGGTTAATTGAGCGAAGATTTGAGTTGTGCCGAGTAATAGAGAGAAATAAAAAAATTTCAAACCCTAACAAAGAGAAGATGGTAGCTTCATCTACCATTAGAATCAGCCAAGAGGTTATTAAAATTCAATTGGTGAAGAGTGACCCTTGTCCTCCACCAATGTTTCATGCTATTCGAGAAATTGTAATGAAAGGAGACTCAATGGGTACACTATCCTCAATACCAATCAAAGTTATTATGATTCCTGATGTAAGGAGTTGTTATATGTGTAAGATTAGACAAGTAGGAGATTATGAAATAAGAGAATCATATGAGTAGTTATGTAATGAAGGAATTTTGAAGGATGAATTCAATGTTGTTGAAAGGATAGTGTTAACTAATGCCCTAGAGTTCCCAAGGAATTTCAAGATTGAATGGATCAAAATTATTCTACGAAGGATCCATGATATGAATTTTTGGATACAAAATGGACCCATAGATATCAAAAAGAAAATGATTCACAAGGTTATAGGTTGTCCAACCCTAGACAAGAAGAAAACCATGTAATGCTTGAGTTGAGAGATAATGAATATGATCTTGCCAAGCTTCAAAGACTACAATTGATAGACAATCTAGCATCCATCAGGAAAGAAAAGAACTCAATGTGTAAGCTTGGATCCCTCATTATATGTATTTTCTTTTATATATAGAAATATTTTCCTTGTATTGGCGATATTGTTTGGGAACAAAAAAAACTAGTGATATAAGAAATAAGCGAATACACTACTTAATTAGGAGAAAATTTTGAGAATGCATGGATAGTTATTTTGAGGAATTCAAGAAAAGAATGAAGATGAGGATGAGAATACCTAAAGAATTGGTAACTAGGTATTACAATTATATGTTTCCTTGTTGATACAAATAATATATTTGTACAAGAAGTAAAGTCAAGGAAGGTTTGGTTTCAAGGTTTTGATTATGAAATCGATAGTGGCTTAGTGAGTGCAAACATAGTTGCATTATTGAAAGAATAAATAGACACCGAGGATAAATATTTTGGAAAATATGAGGAAGCTAAGGCTAGAATATCTATGATTATAAGATAGCTTCTAAAGAGAAGGAAAAAAAGAGAATGATTAAAGACCTAGAGGCAAAACCAGGAACCTTAGACAAGGGCAAGGAACCATTGCAAATCATACAAGATCTTGGAGAAGATTAAGAAAATGGTAGTGGGTATGAGGAAGATGATGAAGAAGAAGGAGACAAGGGTAAACCCCCAATTTCTATCCACTATACCTAGCAAGAAGGAAAAAAGAATAAAAAACAAGTCACTGGTGAAATCCCTCTCCTCCTCCACCTACTAAGCCAAGGACCAAGGAAGATGCTAATGTGAAGCAGGATGAAAAAAAAAGAATAGTAGAGTCTACTAAGCCTAGTGCATTTAAATAAAAAATAAGGAGATTGGTCAAAGGACCACCCATACAAAAAACAAAATCCATTTATGATGTATGTGCAGATCTTAGAAGATCTTTAGGATTATCTAGTTTTAGATTTGTAAAATATGATACATTGGATAAATCTAATAGAACAAAAGTTTACGAGGTTATGATAGATATTATTTCAAATTAGAAGTTAGCTCCAAGTGAAATTGAGGAGAAAACACCCATAGATTTGTATGGTAGAATGAAAGAAGGCGGATGCAGGAAGAAGAACAATAGAAAAAGATAAGACTGACACTTTAGTCAGAGTCATGCCTTGTCTATCACAAGATCATATGGAAATATTTTTGGAGAAGTACAGGACCAAATTTGTTCTGAAGTATAGAATATTTATTATATTAAAAAATAAAATGGAAGGTGTAGCACAACTAGATGAATTTCTTTGGAAAAGATTTTGGGGTTGTCTACCAAAGGAGTAGATACAAAGAAATGAAATGAGATTTTAACCATCAAATATGATCACAATAGTGGATAAGGTTTAGGTGTATCAATTCTATAAGACAACATGTCACTAGTACATGTTGACATCCCTGACACTCCAAAATTCGAGTAATCAAGGCTTGTACCTAAAGGGATAGAGACAAAGATGAAGGACGAAAGTGCAAATAGTCAAACTATGTCAGCTCCTCACCTTGAGGTAAATAAAGAGGTAAGTAGAGTTGAGCTAAGTGCAACCATTATCTTCTCAAGCACTAATGCACCAAAACAATCAAGTAGTGAAACCCCCTCACCAACTCTCAAAGTAGTGCCAAGCAACAAAACTCATTCCTCAAGCAATGTAAAATGAATAATTGACACCTCACCAAATATTGAAGTTAGTCTAGATGAAGTAATTGAAATGCCACATTTAGACTTGGCAAATTTTACATTGGAACAGAAAATTTTTCTACAAGAAATTTTGGTCAGAAAGAAAAAGCAAGAAGAGCTAAGAAGAGAGTACAAATAAAAGCAAGTATTGTATGACGTTAAAAACATTTTTGCTAACACTTTTAATATTCAAATTTTTATGGTGAGGCCCCAATTATTGCCCAACTTGTAAATATTGTTGAAAAATGTAAATTCTTGTGAAATAGAATCCAATGAGAAACTCATGGATTGGTTAGCAAGGAAATTTGAGAATAAGGTTGTGGATAAAGTTTCCATAACAATTGTCGAGCAGAAAGTTTAGGTATAAGGGCATGTATAGAATATGATAGAACTTTTATAGAGAGTACAAAATTTGTACAACATTTTATCTGATGGTTCTAGTCTTGTAGTCATGTGCTTGATGACTTTACTTGTTGCACTTGTGACAGTGCCCCATGTTTTTAGGTTTTTCATGCTGATTGGCATTCTTGCTCCTGCACACATTACAGGTATGTCCCTTTTTACCACAAAAAGGAAAAGTGGATTTTGTGTTCTTACCTTTTTTACTTCTTTCTTCTACAATCTTTGATGACTCTCCTTTTTTAGTGCAGGTGTATCCTAGTCCTAAAGTATCATTATTGGATCTTGGTAATTTTAGAAGTTGTTCAAAGTACTTGATGGCTTCATTAGGTTTGTTGAAGCTTTCTAAAATTTGTTTCTTTCTTATGAAGTCATTTTTTAGTTTTTCATTCTATATCTTCAATGTGGAGATCTCAATTTCCTTGACATTCAACTCATGATGGGCATTCATCATTTGGCCTAGGGTGTCTAGCTGCATGTTGGAAACTCTTGCAAGTTTAGTTGACTTCTCCTCCAATCTATTGGCTAAGTTTTTCTTTTCATCTTCTATCATATCTTTATCTTGAATGGCTCTCTTCTTGTGTTCAATCACTTTACAAAGCATCATGGCTTGTGATTCTTGTTCAATCTTGAGAGTTCTGATCTCTTCTGCTTGAGTTCTATTCTTCTAGATTAGGTCTGCAATTTCTACATCAAACTCCTTGGAATCTCCATTGGAAAACACTTTTGAGGTGTCAATCTCTTTGTACTATGTATCATTCTCATCTATGGCAATTTCTTTCCTTCTCTTTAGGAATTTCCTCAATTCTTCCATAGCTTCTTCTAGAGAATGTAGAATGAGATGTATTTCAATCTCCTAATTCTCTATAATTTTCCCAACCTTGTAGACTTCCATTTCTAGATCTTTTCTTCAAGTTATAAGGTTTCTCCTTGTAAGAACTTGGTTCTAATAACAATTGTTTGAATTTACAAGTGGGAAGAATACTTCTGAGAGGGGAGGGGGTGGGGTGTGAATCAAAAGTACTAAACTTTAAGCTATAAAATTTTTAGCGTATATTAATACATGCATGTAACATTTCTAATTAACATGAAAGTAAAGGCATGCATGAAAATAGACAACACAATATTTGATCACGCAAAAACCCTGCAAAATGAGAAGGTAAAACTAAGGTGGGGATGACACCCACAACTTATCATTGCAGCAATATGTAACTTATCAAGGTTACAAAGGTTGACCATCATCAATGGTCTGTGTTGTAAGAAGCATGCCCTAATAAAAGCTTCAACACCCTTTTAATGGTGTAGCTATCTAAACAATTTGCAAAACATTCACTTGGAATGTCACCCTATTAAAGGATTTACAATATGGCTATTAAACCAACCTATTTTCATAGGATTTTCATTCTCCTAATACAATGGCTAGAAAGTGTAGTAGAATGTGTTGACCTGATAACTTACAATCTTCAATTACTGATTTCAAATCGATGTTCCATCTATTTTGATCTAATCCTCTTTGATCTGATATGATTCTATACAAAGCATTGATGCTCTATTCTGATAACTGATACTACAATTTTGTCCTCCTTCTAAGTCTTTTAACCCCTTTCACTACCTTCAAACTTCACTATTATTCACTCCTTGAAAGCATTTCCTTTACACATACTCTCTCATACATTCTCACATACTACTGAATTATGGGTTTCTGACATCCTCAAAAAGGTTTCATGACTTTAGGTTAGGTATGAATCTACAATTAAGATTCATCCATCTTTCTCTCTCAAATATTTCCATTTTTCTAATTGGTTGATTTCATAGGGAATCAAATAGATTCGATCCTATCTTTTAATCCTTTGAGATTCATCATATGTCAGCTCAGAAATAGTTTACATTTTAGTTTTTAAGGACACAAATTCTTATTTTGATTTTGTGTTACTCGGCACTTACTGATTACTGATGCTCGGCACATATAGAAATTTTTTCTTACTTAGCTCCTATAGAAATGTTGTCTTGCTCAGCTCCTATAGAAATTATGTCTTGATCAGCTCCTATAGAAATTTTGTCTTGCTCGACACCTATAGTTTACTTGGCACATATATTGGCTAAACATTTGTTAATCATTTGATATCTGAATGACTCAACACTTGATGAATTTTTGGCTTAGCACATACTGTGACTCGACATTTATATTATACTCGGCATCAACTAAGAAAATTTCTTAAGTGTATTGACACTCAATTGTCAAAACCAATCTAAGACCAACAATCTCACCCTTTGAAATGAGTGTCAAAAACACTTAACTAACCATTATGAATCTGATCTCTTGGCATATATACAAAATTTCAAAAATTGTTCAAAATTTTGTGAAGATACCTCAAAATTTGTAACTCCCCCTGAGCTAATGTGCCTTTTCTATCTTCAAAACTTCTCACGCTAGATTTTTTCCTTTTCATTCTTTCTCTATCTACTCTATACTAACTCCACCTTTCACACATCTTCCCTTGTAGTTATTGTATCCTTTTGGCATTTCTATTTTTCTCAGAATTTATCTCCTTATCTCCCCCTTTTTTAATAATTATGTCAAAGGGTTATATACATTAACTGAATAATTTTCCAAAAAGGTTTTATTTACCTCCATTATTATCTTAAGAGAAGCATCCCAGTTGTCTAGTGTAATTTCTAGTGATTTAAGTTGGATGGTTTTCTCTGCTGCAAGGTGAACTAGGCCTTCCAATGTAGAAAGATTGGGGTCTTTCTTCAAAACATTCTCAGCATAGGTCAATTCTTTTTGCAAAACTTCCATGTGTGGGGTGATGGTAGATTGAATCTGTATCAATTTGGCTTTTGTATTTGCCTTGTTTGTTATTAATATAGCTAGTTCCTTCTGAGTTTGAAGCATAGTTTGAAAATGCTTCTCACTTTAAGCTGGATCCTTGGGTAGTTGCATGGTTGATATTTTTAGGTCCCTCCCCGAGCTCATTATTTTTTTGTTGGTCTCTTGTGTGAAAATTCATGGGTCACACACTTTTGATTATAATGAGAATATGTTCTCAAGTACTTCTTTTACCTTTTCAATCTTTTTGGCTAGCCCTACCTGAGATAGTGCTATCTAACTTGATATTCTTTTATTTTCCTTCATTTGGAACTTCTTTTTTGGCCATTCTTATAATTTGGCATTAGTATCAAGGCCTAGATTCTGTACCTAGTCCACTAAACTAGATAGTTGCTCCATGATTGGCTTGGTTTCATCAAATACTTGCGAGCTAAATGCATCTAAAAAGATGTCTTTTATTTCAATCAAAGCTTGCCTTTGTTTATACTCATTTTTTAGTATCTCCTATTTCTTTTTCCTTTCTAGTGCCTTTGCACTTCATTTATCTAATCTATGTTCATGGTTACATAGTCATGCTTAGGAATGACTATCTCTTCATCTAGAGTAGGGTCTCCATAGTGAAGTACCCTTGCAACCCTTGTAGAGCTCGAGCCTAGTGCTGAAATTTGGAATGGTATTGCTTAGTGCTCATCTATTGAGGTGTTCTAGCTGGAGCCCCTATTGTAGGAAAATTTATCAATGTTTGTATTGCCTCTTGCTCCTTCTCCTTAATACTTTCCTTGTCCTCTTTAGATCTTTCCTTGTCAATCACCATGATTTGTTGGAGTGCACCTTGTTCTTGTGCAATAGAAACAAAGGTATCCCTTTATCTTGTTTAATCCTTTGCTTTCTCATCAGTAGTTGTAGTTTTATAACCTAATATCTAGTAGGGCACATGTTTAGGAGGGGGATTGGGATTTGCTTAGTAAGGGGTTTAGGTGGTAAGTGGTTTAGCTTTGATGGGATGGGTTAGTTAGGTGGCTAAGTGAGGTTAGTATGGGTGAATGGGTTGGATTAGGGTTTTAGATATTTCACTAAATGATTTACTTAATAAAATGGGGATATGAGATTAAATTAAATAGATTTGAGGATTTATTTAATTTAATAGAGGAATAGGGATTTAATTGATAAATTGATTTTAGGTTATTATTTGATTTTATCAATTGGAATATAGTTAGTTAAATTAATTAATTAACTAGGGGATGATGATTAATTAATTAAATAGTAAATCTTCAATCAATAATGTCCTAGAAGATGACTAAATAAGATTACCTATTTGTGTAATCAGATTTAGGTGTCTACATTTTGCCCCTCTTTGACATAGTGTTGAAACAAAACTATTTCAAAGAAGTTTGAATATAAATGACACAAAGAAGATTGCTTAAACTAACATGGTTTCCCTAGTTTCAAGTAGAGGAGAAGAGAATGGACTAGGTGATGCCCCCTCAAGAAGGTGGTAGGGAAAGGATATGAGGCACAATGTCTTATTGAAAAATTTGTAGGAAGCCAACGAGGGACAAGAATCTAGGGCGAGTGGAAGGACTGAGAGTGGCCAAGAGAGGGGTTTTAAGGAAGCTCATACTCTCACTATGGAAGAATGATCCAAAGGAAAATGATGTGCACAAGGATAACCAAGGGTTAAGAACACTGGTGACAGGGAGAGGGATTGGTTGTTTTAAAATCAACCTAGGGAATTGAGTTGGAAGATGTTAGGGGTCGGGATATTATGATTCTAGGATTATGATTGATAAAGGAGCTAGGATTATGATTTATGTATGAGCTATTTTTAGGACTGATTCAAAAGATATGAGTATGATTGATTCAGGAGATATGATTCTAATATGGATAATATGGGTTTGATGGATTGGTTGGATCATGATTGTAGGATTGATCAGAAGGGCTTCTTGGAAAGGATGGGATGTTTGGGTAGGATGAGATGTTTTGATAGGATGGGATTCTTGGGCGTGGGGGTGTTCCAAAGGGGAGCACCACCATGTAGTTGAGCACTTATTTTGATATAGGAATATTGGGGATATGCCAAGGTTACTAAGAACATCAAGGCCTTTGTACCAATACTCCATAGGACTGATGTGAAACAAACACGAAAGGATTGCCCCAACATCACACATGAATCCTGAAAGAATCAGAGTGGAAATGATACTAGGTAACCCACAAGAAAATGATATTTTCCAAGTGCACCATGCAACCAGAAGTGATCACATATTTGGACTATGCAAGGGTCATATCGGACTAACTCTCAATTAGAAAAGAAAAGATGAAAGACTTGATCAAGACCTTGCTCTTGAGTTGCCCCATTCACAACACACCATGATATAAAAGATGGTGACCTTAAGGAGGGAATAGCCCAAATCACTTGGAAGAGATACTTAAAGACCCAAGCATAAAATCCCAAAAAAAAAACAAAAAAATCAAAAGAAAATAAAAATCCATAAAAAGTTAACCTTTTTAGTAGGACTAGATACTAACAGACCAAGATTAGATGAGAGTAAGGATGTGTCCTTCAATGATCTATCAGTAATATCAAGGACTAGGATGAGGTGGGCAATCAAAACTCTTTAGGACAACATTTTGATGACAAGGGATCTTGTACGAGGATTTTCTAAAGCACCTAACCAAGATAAGTGCAAGTTGTGAGCAAGCATTAATTGACACAAAGAGATGAGAGATATATAATGATACCAAGCTAAGGACTAACATGAAAGGAATATACAACTGACAAATCCAAGGATTTACAAGGAATTACCATACAAAAGCTCAGTATGATAGGATAGCGATGGGAAAGATAAAGATGAGAAGAGAGTGGATGAAAGATTCCAGATGAGGAGATTAGTAGATAAAAAGGTTGGGATGAGAAGATAGAGGAAAAGCATGGGATAACGAGATAGTTTGTGAAAAGCTTAAGATAGCGGGAGTAAAAATTTTAGGATAAGGAGAAAAAGCATAGAAGGAGGAGATAGTGGGAGAAAGTGGATGGATGGTGGGTAGGGTGTTATGGATAAGGGAATGATATGCCTAAGATCGAGTGGGAAAGATGCATCCCATTGATGATTATTGGGGTTTGACCAAGGCTTGCAACAAGGTTGGGCAAAAGAGTAAGAAGGTGATTCAGGTGAGTTTGAAAGATGGGCAATGGAATGGTACATTATATGGTAGAGTTTTAGGAGCATTAGGATATGAATGGATGACATTGGGGTACATGGGGATAGCCTAGAACTAGATACAAATGACAAGGGATGTACCAGGTGATGAAAAGATGGAGAGATGTTGAGAAGTGCAAGGATAGATGAAAAGGGGATGACTAGTGTTGGGGATGAGAAGATAAAAATAAGGCTAGAATGGGGTGGGGAAGATGGACACAACATGATATCCAAGGAAAAGAGTGCCCCTATTAGAATATGCTATTCAATAGGAGTTTTTATGAGGGATGTGTTAGGATGAAGGATTGGTCAACAAAAGGATGAGGGAGATAGATGGAAGCTAGGTTGTGAAAGGTGAATGAGGTAGAGGGTAAGTAGGATCGGTGGATGAGGCTGCTGGAGGGATTGTATGGAAACAATAATGGGTAGATAAAGGATTGGTGGATACAAACTTTGATGGGAAATGGATATCAAAGGGATGACCAAAAGCATTTATCTGGAGGTGGACTTTACTTGTATCAAGATCCGAAAGAGTATGGTAGGTGAAATGGATGAGATGTGGTGGGTATGGTGGGATGCGATGGGTATGGTGGGTGATGGAATGTACCCCCATGTTTATAGGGAATGTGGATGGAAGGATTAGACATGATGCTTGTTTGCCAAGTTTTCATCATGGTACTTGTCCATGGTTCTTGAATTGCCAAGTTTTCACTGTTGGATGATTATTTTTCTTTACTTGATTTTTTTTTTTTTAAATTTTACTTTTGACTTTTTTTTATGCAAGTTTACTCATAGATGTTGGTAGGATGGGTGGAAAAAGATTGGATTGAATAAGTGGAATGGTGGGTGGGATTTGATATATAAGGGATGTGAAGACATAAGGCTTGTGGGTAGTTGGATGAGGAAAATGAAAAGATCATCATTGGCACACATCTTGAAAGGTGATTAAGTAGTGAGAAAGATGATATTTAAGGAAAAAATGGAGGAAGAGAAATATAAGGACTAAAAGTAAGGTTGGAAGATAGAAGATTGGAATTTTAGGATAAGAAGCATAGGGACAAAAAGTGGATTGGGGGGATGAAGGATGCATATATGGAGATTTGGATAAAGGATGAATGGATGAGGCTTTTTGATTAGCATGAATGGATGCCAATTGAGATTTTTCTTTGAGATGCATTTCTATTATGAGCATCTTGGGTATCTACATGATTTTTTACTTTTCAGCTTGGGCCTTTGTGGCCTCTTGACTTTTTCTCTGATTGTGATTAAAGATTTTTCTTTTGGAACATGTATTATAGAAGGGACATGTTTAAACTTGGATTTTTTTGGATTTGTGGATTTATGCTTTTTTATTTTGGCATCCAATATGCTTTTATTAGAGATCATGGTATGGGAACAAGAGCATGAATGATATAGAGGGATTAGGGATTGAGTGATAATGTTTGAAGGTTGGAAGGGATTCAAGCAGGAGTGCCCTTCATGATCTAGCTGGTGGATTGGAGGGGATGGAATGATGGATTGGAATATAGGATATGGAGGCATATAATTGCACAAAATGGATAGAGGGAATGAATGATATGGGCCTAAAATAGATGGAAATGAGGAAGGAGTAGGTCCCAAGATAGATGGAGGAGATAAAGGATTTGGATGAGGTATATAAGGACCCCAAATTGATGGAAAGGATGGGGAATCTAGATAAGGGATATACAAACCCAAAATGGAGGGTTGGAAATAAGTAGTAGGATAAGTGCCCAAAATAGATGTAGAACAAGATGGAAGGACTTGGGACCATGTAGGGATAGAAGGTATACCAAAATCTAGAAATACATTTTTATTCCTTTCTTCAATATGATGTTCATTATTTCAAACACAAGATGTGAGTCCATTACTAGCTGAAG
This sequence comes from Cupressus sempervirens, assembly GCA_028749045.1. Classification (NCBI taxonomy): domain Eukaryota; kingdom Viridiplantae; phylum Streptophyta; class Pinopsida; order Cupressales; family Cupressaceae; genus Cupressus; species Cupressus sempervirens. The sequence goes on from CM053793.1 coordinate 265,704,906, forward strand.
GAGTCAAAGCTTTAGATATGATAGTTAGTTCTTCTTCTATAGATCTATTATCATGGATTATAGGGTATGTATTATCATGAAGATGAGGGGATGGAAGGATAGAGTCTTGATTTGGATGGGTTTATGGAAATGGATTTGGAGATGGAGTAGATATAATGGTAAGATTTAGATATGGAGCGGATGGTGACAGCTCTTCTGATGGAGTGAATGGTAAAAGTGGATCATGTAGAGGAATAAATGGGATGGTGGGATCTTCTTTTGTGCTATGAGATATTTCAACATGCTTTTGGAAAATATCTTGCTAGGAATGGATGGGAGTGGATGGTATGCTAGAAGTACGGATGGTTTCTTTAAGTGAGGTAGATGGATGGGTAGGAGTTTCTTCAATGAGGATGAGCTAATGGGGGAGGGACTCATTAGGTTAATTACATGTGATTTGGGTAATGCTAATAGGAGGAGATGTGGATGGGATTTGGAGGAATTCTATGGATGGGAGGTAGGAGATGGAAGGGTTTTGATAAGTAGGGTGGATGAAATAAGGATGGTAGCAATAGGATGATGTAAAAGGAATGATGGGTGGGGGAGATGGATTTTCTTTGGGTTTCCTGGTAAAATTCCTTAGAGATGAGCATGTAGGATTGGAGAGGGTAAGGAGGTTAGGGTAAAATTTCTTGGAGATGAGCATGCATAAATAGGATTGGTTGTAGGATTTGGAAAGGGGTTTGGAAGATATTGAGGTGGTGGTTTTGGAATAGGGATATAGCTATTAGAATTAATCTAGAATGGTGGAGACTAGGATTTGAAGGTAGAGGAAGATGGAGATATGACTGATGTATAAGAGGAATATGTGGGCACAATATAGGAAGGAGGTGGGGATGAGGACAATAATGGATTTCCCTTGTCAAAGGTATTGTAGGGAGTACTAGTGGGTATACACGGAGGAATGATTGGATTTTGGAGGATGATAGGAGAAATATTTCTAAGGCTTTCAATATACCTATTATAGTCAACAAGATCTTCATCATCATTGGAATAAGATGGAGTGGGAGAAAAGCTGGGATGACCAAACTCATTGTAATAGGATTGTGACATCATGTTACTAGTTAAGAAATGGGAAGGAAAAGGAAGATTTTATGGACTAAGTATGTCTTTCATTGGGGTTGAATAAATGATCAATCATTGGGTTGTTGTGAATGGACTTGCTAACAAACATTTCAAAGGATAGACAAGTGATCTCTTTAGCAAAATCATTCGATTTTTTTTGAAACATGGGGAGGGTGTTGAACACTAGAGCACATAAAACACAACAATAGCTCTATAAGATGTTTTCTAGGATATAAAAGATTAGCTAGGGGTGTCCTTGATAAACAAAAGGTATGTGAGGCCCAAATCTATAGATGAAAGAAAATAGTGCCATATAGGTACGAGGAGACGGTAACAAAAATCTCCACCTTCACTTCCCAAAGGTATAAAGTTCTTTGGGGCTTAGCCAAGACTGACAAGATTATGCTTCCAAGAGAGGTGTCTTTCATTTCACCTCCTAATATTTATACTCCTCCAGAATGCTAGAGTTGAGGTCATCCTAAGGGCTGATTAAATACCCAAGTAGGCCTCCTAAAAGTGTAAAACAAGACCACATAAGTGATCTTGGGTTTAAAAGACACTCATTTGTTTCCAATTGATTATTTAGATTTTGTAATCTATGATTGAAGACACTTGTGATTATGGCATGCAATGTTCATTTCAACTTGACAGTGTCGTTAGCATGATGGAAATCAAGAGTTTGTCAACATAAGAAATTCGAGTGTTGTCAACATAATAAAATTGCATGTGAAAGCTTTGAAAAGGATAAAAATGTTTTACTTTTTAGAGAATTTGAGATTGAATGAATTCTTTTTAAAACCCAAATTTGAAGTATGTTTAATTTGCAAATGTTCATTGATTTTTAGGCATTCAAGATTAAGTAAAAGTGTTTTATGCCCAAACTGAGGTGTTAATCATAGCAATGGTTCATTGATCTTAGTCATTCAATAGTTGATTTGATTGATAAAATTAATTGTGACATGCATTCAAAGACAATTTTTAAGCATTCAGATTCATTCTTAAAGAAGATTGACAAACAACATGGTTAGGTGTGGCTAGATCCTCCAAGTTGCAATGCTGCAAAAAATCAACTGATTAGTCACCCAAAAAATTCCAAAATGGAAACTTAACTATTGGAAAAATATTTTTAACTTTTTTTGTTCTTTTTGATAGGTGTAAAAATTCTTAGAAAAACACCTATCCCATGGGTTTAGGTCAGTGATCCCGTGAGGTAAATAGTAATCTCGTAGGTTTAGGATAGTGATCTCGTGGTCATAGGAATGCAACTGAGAGGTGGCGGGATTGTTGTACTAAGACTGGTGAAAAAGTGGAAAAAAATGAGCCATAGGTTAAAATTTATAGAGAAATCTTGCAAAATAGCGATCCCACAAATTTTTGGGGAAGCATTCCTATGGACAGATGGGTTGGCAAGTTTGAGGGTGAAAGGATAAAACTAGTTTTCTGGGCTCAGCTATTTTGGACAAGCATTCCTATAGTTTTTTACAATGATCCCACCGGTAAAAACTATTTTTCCCATGGGAATAGTGTCAACAAGAATGTGGGGTTTTTTTTTTAATGACACGTAGTAACTGTGGTTAGGAAAATGATGTTCTTATCTTTCTGGATTCGTCTTCCCATCGGTGTGTAGCTGTAATCTCGTGATTGTGGGTTCACATTCCAGGGGTTGAGGGATCGTGAACAAATAGGTTTCTGAAGGGTTTGAAAGTGAAAAATGATTAAATGGATGGGAGCACAATTTCCAAAGAGTTACTTGTGTGCCTACAAAAATGTTAGCAAACTACCTACAAACAATTGCAAGCATAAAATGTTATGTATGTTAGTTTATCACAAAAAACCCAAAAAATATGATTAGATTGATTTGAATGTGGGGTCCCACCGGGCATGCCAAAATGTATCACCTAATATCTAGTAGTGAAAATTGAATACTAATCTATCAAAAGCATTCTCAATACTAAAAATAGTAAACACTTATGATAGGACGAAGGTTATCACCAAGAAAGGAGGCAAACCAAGAATGGTAGGCTCCTTATGGCATAACCCTTGATGAAGTGGATTTGTCCCTGATAAGTAGAGATGTGTGCTCACAGTTATGCTCAAGCTTCAAATGGATAGATGGTGTGCATGGAGGATGGTTTGAACAATGGAGGTATGAATGGATTTCAGCATCATAATGGTATTTTGGTAATTTTCAAGCTCTGAAAATAGCATTATAACATTGCATGAAAGGTGGATGATATTTGTGAAGGGAGAGGGTTTCATTTATAGGCCATTGGTAGAGAGATGGATGGTCAAGATGCAAGGATTGTAAGATGGTGAGGGAGGGTTAGGATGCACTCAAAAGGGAGCACATGGATTGTGCTTGTTTAGCATCAATTGGGAGGTGACACTTGTCACATGGAGGATGAGTGTGAGAGGATAGGATAAGGGTTGGTCAAAGGAGTAATGAGGGAGGTTAAGTATGTAAGAGGGATGTAAGAGTCATAAATGTTGGAGGGTGAGGGGAGGAGATATTTTTTGACTTTAACTTGGGTTAGCAAGTCTTAACCATTGCTTAAGGTTGTGCACATGTTTAGGAGGGGGATTAGGATTAGCTTAGAAAGGGGGTTAGGGGGTAAGTGGTTTAGCTTTGATGGGATTGGTTAGTTAGGTGGCTAAGTGAGGTTAGTATGGGTGAATGGGTTGGATTAGGGGTTAGGATAGGGTTAGTGATGCTTTTAAGGTTTTAGATATTTTATTAAAAGATTTACTTAATAAAATGGGGATATGGGATTAAATTAAATAGGTTTGAGGATTTATTTAATTTAATAGAGGAATAGGGATTTAGTTGATAAATTAATTTTGGGTTATCATTTGATTTTATTAATTGGACTATAATTAATTTAATTAATTAATTAACTAGGGGATGATGATTAATTAATTAAATAGTAAATATTCAATTAATAATATCCTAGAAGATAACTAAATATGATTACCTATTTGTGTAATCAGATTCAGGTGTCTACAGTAGTGACTACAACTATGGAGTCAACCTTGGCTGATGTATCTTGTTCAACTTGCTCTTACGGTTGTCCACTTGTAGCTCTCTTATGGTTGTCCACTTGTAGCTATTGGGATATGAGAAGGTGTTTCTAGTGGATTCACCTGATCCCTTGTTATATCCGCTACAGCCTTTTTTAGTTCTTCCACATTCACCAAGAATGGATTTGTACACAATTGAGCTTATACTATAGTCTGGTGAAGAATGCTTTTAAGGTCCTCTATGGTTAGTGGAGTTATGTTTTTATGAGTAGTGTCAAGAACATATTGTACAATTACTATATCTTCAAGTGTGGGAGTTACATGTGGAGGACTTGGTGGTGCCAATTGTGTGTCTTGCACACTGTTTTGTTTGTTGTTGTTCAGCAGTTTCCATATCATCTTTTTGTCTTTCCTTCTCCACTATATCATCTTCCTTTTCTTTTTCACCTTCTTCTTCCTTATCATTTTCCTCTTCATCTTCATTTTTTCTCCCTTCAAAGGGATTTTCCTCTCCTTGGCTTCATCAATGTTGATTTCATATCCAAGTGGCCTCAACCATCTCACCCTTGGTATTGCTACTTGGATGTATGTGAAATCAATGTCAACTAGGAAATATATGTCATTAATGTGTTGCTCAACTAATGAAATAGGTATCCTAAGCCTCTATTTCATAGACTTCTTAAATTCTTCAAAGTAGTTGGTCATTATAGTTTCAAAATATTCCCCCATCTGCTCTATGTATTCATTAACCTGTATTACTATTGACTTGTTTGTTTTCTAGCTTACCTTTCCAAAAGAGGGGAATTCATTTTGAACATAGAAAAATGTGCATATCAAAATTTCTCCTAATTTTCATTGGGCACCCTTGGAACTTCTTATGGCTCCCAAATTCTCCATAATCTATTGTAATTGCAGTTTAGCTAGATCATATGTATGATGATTTTTGACAATTTTGTATCCAATGTCAATTACAATACAAGGTACATTATTTAGTCAGCTTGACTAGTAGAATTTATGGGATATGACCCTAACAACAAATTCTAGAAGAGTATCTTTGATTGTGTCAATTGTCATCCCTCGCTTGTTCCACTATGCCCTAGTATTCTTCTTTATTGCTTCTTTAAAATCACTCCTTAGGGTCTTTGTCCATTCTAAGGTTGGATACCCAATTACCCTATGTATAATTATTTTTCATAATTTGATCGGTCCACCCTCCAATGATAGGCATCCATCATGGATTCTACTTAGCACAATTCTTACCCATTCCATTTTAAATACTGTAGGGAAACCTAGGGCACAGGTTAAGCCCTTCCTCTCAACAATTTGAAATGCTTCCTTCAATACCCCATTCTCATAAAGTTTATCATATGCTTCCCTAATTTCCATATCACCAATAGCACCTATCTTATAATTGTAACATCTTCTAACATCTTGCACCATGACAACTCTAGGTGGAATTATGGATAAAGCTCTGGCAAGGTCATTTTTGTATGCAACTTTAGGAATTGGTCTAAAGTCTGGTTGTTTAACTTCATTACTGACCAATTGGACCTCAAATGACTCCTTGTCTTGGGGTTTCATAGAGCTAGATACCATTTTTGAAAACTACGATTTCAACACGTAGAAATTGCTTAACTGTGTAGCTTGGCACTAGTGTAAATACATTGAATCGATGAAACAATAATGAAACTTGGCTCGAATCTTCACAAAAGCTTCAATCTCTACTTAGAAACCATTTTTGCACTCTTTTTTCTCTTTCTCTATGTTCGTGATGATGAAAAATAGTCAATAAATCAAACAAATACCCTTTAGTACCTAGCATTAAATGCTTAGTGCTTATACAATTTTCCACTTAGTCCCTAATGCAATTATGTTTCACTCAGCTTCCATTGATTTTCCAATAACTCAACATTCACTTGAGTTTTTCCCTACTCAGCTTCAATAAGAATTTCCCTTCACTCAACATCCACTAGTAACTCAGCTTCTACTAACTTGACAATTTGGCAACTTTACTTACTTGACAACAATGTGAAATTTTTGAAGTTTTAACCTTGCATCTTCATTCATGTTGATCATTCCATTTTAGTGTTGATTTACTCTGGGAACTAATGTATGATAAAACATTTAAATATCAGTCCCACACACCTTCTTCTACTTAGTTGGATGAAGTGTGACCACTTGACCTTAAAGGTGAACTGATCCCTCCATTGGATGTTGGGTGAGGTGCCTTTGTCCTTATTGGGTAGTGCTTGCTAATGTGACCAGTCTTCAAACTACTAAAGCATGTAGTTTGGCTCAACCATCTGCTATAGTTTCCACTAAAATGTTTTCTTATGCAGTTCTCAAGGATGTGTCCATACTCTTGAGAGTAGTGACAGCTGTGCCTAGTGTTGTAGTCCTACTTATATGAATTTTCATGGCTTTTTTTCCTTGTTTGATGACCATGTATTCTTGGATCTACATTCAAAAGCTTTGTGTCCATACTTCTTGCAATTGTGGTACTGACCTTCAAATCTTGGTGTCCTGATGGTTCTATTCCTATAGTCATGTGCCTGATGACTTTGCTTGTTGCACTTGTGACACTAACCCATGTTATTAGGTTTGTCATGTTGATTGGCATTCTTTCTCCTGCACATATTAGAGGTATGTCTCCTTTTACAACAAAAATGACAAGTGGGTTTTGCGTTCTTACCTTTGTTACTTCTTTCTTCTACAGTCTTTGATGACTCTCCTTTTCTAGTGTTGGTGTATCCTAGTCCTAAAGTGTCACTACTAGATCTTGGTGATTTTAGAAGTTGTTTAAATTAATTAATGTGTTCATTAGGTTTTTTGAAGCTTTCTACAATTTCTTTCTCTCTTGTCAAGTCATTTTGCTTCTTTAATGTGGAGATCTCAATGTCCTTGACATTTAGCTCATGATGGGCATTCATCATTCGGCTTAGGGTGTCCAGTTGCATGTTGGAAACTCTTGAAATTTCAGTTGACTTCTCCTCCAATCTATTGCCTAGGTTTCTCTTTTCATGTTCTATTATAGCTTTATCTTCAATGGCTCTCTTCTTCTGTTCAGTCACTTCACAAAGCATCATGGCTTGTGATTCTTGTTCAATCTTGAGAGTTTTGGTCTCTTATACTTGAGCTCTATTCTTCTCTATTAGGTCAGCAATTTCTACAAAAAAGCCTTGGAATCCCCATTGGCAAACACTTTTGAGGTTTCAATCTCCTTGTATTGTGTGTCATTCTCAACTATGGTGATTTCTTTCCTTCTCTTTGGGATTTCCTCAACTCTTCCCTAGCTTCTTCGAGAGAATGTAGAATGAGATGTATTTCAATCTTCCAATTCTCTATAATCTTCCCAAGCTTATAGACATCCATTCCTAGATATTTTCTTCAAGCTATAAGGCTTCTCCTTGTAATAACTTGGCTCTGATGCCAATTGTTTGAATTTACAAGTGGGAAGAATACTTCTAACTGGAGGGGGTGAATCAGAAGTACCAAACTTTAAGCTATAAAAGTTTTAACTAATATTAATGCATGCATGTAACATTTCTAATTAACATGAAAGAAAAGGCATGCATGAAAATAGACAACACAATATTTGATCACCTATAAACCCTCCAAAATGAGAAGGTAAAACTAGGGTGGGGATGACACTGACAACTTATCACTATAGAAATATGTAACTTGTCAAAATTATAAAGTTTGACCATCATCAATGGTTTACCTTGTGAGAGGCCTGCCTTGTTAAAGGCTTCAAAACCTTATTAATGATGTACCTATCTAAAGGATTTACAAAACATTCACTTGGAATGTCACTTTGTTAAAGGATTTACAATATGGTTGTTAAACCAACCTATCTTTATAGGGTTTTCATTCTCCTAATACAATGGATAGAAAGTATAGTAGAATGTTTCGACCTGTTAACTTACAATCTTAAATTGCTGATTTTAGATCAATGTTTAGTCCATTTTGATCTAATCCTCTTTTATCTAATATGATTTTGTATGAATTTTTGATGCTCTATTTTGATAACTAATACTATAATATCATCCTTATTCTAAGTCTTTTCACCCCTTTCACTAGCCTCAAAATTCACTAGTATTCAATCCTTGCATGCATTCCCTTCACACATACTCTTTCATACATTCTCACACACTACTAAATAATGGGGTTTTGACCTTCTTAAAAAGGTTTCAGGATTTTGTTAGATTAGGTGAAAAACTAATCTCCCAAGAACACCTGCATGGATAATCCTGTCACATGGATGAAGCAAAGAACAAAAGCAAGAAAAAATTATGGAGGCCAAAAAGCCAAATCCATCTTATGGACATGCAAAGAGCAATATCTCATATAATCCAATAAGTGAATGAATGGAATCACAAAGTGGTGAATCCTTATAAAGGAATCACGAAACCCGAAAAGGGAAACTAAATCCTAAAAAAGCTAGGTTGCACAATATAATTAATAAAATATTAATTATATGCACCTACAAAATAGCTTAAGAAAACAAGAGTAATAGGAAACTTAATTAATTAAACCAAAGTGATTTAATTAATAAGTGCGAACAACTAATTACTCTAACACTCCCCCTTAAGCGAAGCTCAAGAGGTAAGCTAACCTAGCACAACTAAGAAAGTAGGAAAAGATGGGTCCTAGCAACAAGGCTTGATTAGGTACCCAAATACAAGAAAAAGAACTAGATGAAGGAAACTAAGCCTCCAATCTAGGAAATGTCCCAAAGAAAGGAACAAGAAAGAGCATGAAGCATCTCTGAAGCATGAAGCTGCAAACACTGTTAGAAGAAACTGGTGGAACCCCAACTGAAATAGTAGATGACCAGGTAGAGAAGACAAAGTCTGAAGAGCTGATCAATCAAAGAGGTGACCTCCAAAAGTAGGAATGAATGAGTGTCTATATAGTAGATGAACCATCTCACCAAAATGCATAGGTGCCTAGCCACTGCATCCGCCTAGTACATAGGAACAAAAACTAAATACGTAGATCACTCAACCAAACCAAGGAAGCAATAGAACCAATAGGTGAACCCCCCCATAATGCTAAATAGGGAGAGGGGTGACAGGAACATTGAAATGCAATGCCAAAAACATCTGCAAGAAGAAGAATCAGGAACACCAACAGTGCAATAGAAGTACAAGCACAAGATAAAGGGTGGTGTCACTGACACACTCCATGGGCTAATGTTGTGGAAGAAAAATTCACTTGACAAAGGTGGATGAGCACAAAATGGAAAAACATCATGACCCCCCATGGCACTTTATAACTGAGTACAAGTACAAACAAACACAAGGTGTACAAGATCCCAGATATGCAAAAGCAGGCACTTTATCTCAGTGTGTTTATAGAAAAAAGAATACAATAGAATAGAAGCATACAATGCTCAGAAGTTAGAAAGAAGAGTGAGCCAAAAGAACAGAAGAAGAGATCTAGGACCTGTAGAATCCAAGTAGTCTGCCAGAGTGCGAAAGTGCAAAACTCGGAGGAGAAAGAACCTAGAGAAAAATCTAGATAAAAGACCCCTGCAACTGAATAACTCATAGAACCAGCTTTCCAATGATATCTGGCGAGAACAGATAAGAGTCTGAATGAGCGGATATGGCTCTCGGAAGGCAAAATAGAACATCTAGCTTTGACTACCAAAATAGGGAACCAAACTGCATAAAAACTCAAGAAAACCTATACCATCATCTCCATCTCAGAACTAGCTTTTTGGCATATTTTTTGGATCGAAAAAATACGTATGTATGCTCAAGTTACAGAAAAAAACCTCCAGGCTCTCTAAAATGCAAAAAATTATTTTTTTTAAAAAATAAAAAATAAAAAACCTCCACCACCACCGCACTGCCAATAGAGCGGTTGTCAAGTGGTAGGAGGGTGGAGGCTGCCACAGGTGGGGCCGTGACAGGACCACGGCGGGAACCGTCGGTGGAGCTGCTGCGAGCCGTTCACGCACTGCCAACGGTTGCCACTAGCAGTGACCGCAGCGGTGACTGCTAGCGGCTCCGCTGTGGTTTCTTAACTGTGATGGCTTAAAATAGCCGTAAAATCAATTTTTTTTGCAATTTTTAAAATTTTTTTGCCTCAAACTGCGTGTAGGGGCCGTACGACCCTATTGGGCAAAAACATTTTGCGTCCCAGACCAATGTTGTCCAAAATGGAAAAGTTTTATATGGATTTTGACTATCTTGGGCCTTTTGGACACAACCGTGAGGTTCGTTTGAGCCCAAGGCGAGAAAAAACAAACCCTTTCTCAAAAAACCACATAAAAATTTTGAAACCCTTGAAAAATGCCTACTTCTAAAACACTTCAATAAAACATGAACAAGGAGCAGCAAGACTGCTCTGATACCATGTTAGATTAGGTGAAAAACTAATCTCCCAAGAACACTTGCATGCATAACGCTGTCACATGGATGAAGCAAAGAACAAAAGCAAGAAAAAATTATGGAGGCCAAAAAGCCAGATCCATCTTATGGACATGCAAAGAGAAATATCTCATATAATCCAATAAGTGAATGAATGGAATCACAAAGAGGTGTATCCTTATAAAGGAATCATGAAACCCGAAAAGGGAAACTAAATCCTAAAAAATCTAGGTTGCACAATATAATTAATAAAATATTAATTAAATGTACCTACAAGATAGCTTAAGAAAACAAGAGTAATAGCCAACTTAATTAATTAAACCAAAGTGATTTAATTAATAAGTGCGAACAACTAATTACTCTAACAGATTTAAGTTAGGTATGAATCTACGATTGAGATTCATCCATTTTTCTTGCTCAAATCTTTCCATTTTTCTAATTGGTTGCATGTTGATTTGATAGGGAATCAAATAGATTTGATCTTATCTTTTAATCCTCTAAGATTCATCATATGTTAGCTCAAAAATGGTTTACATCTTAGTTTGTGAGGTACAAACTCTTATGATGATTCTATGCTACTTAGTACTTATTGATTAGTGATGCTTAGCACATATAGAAATTTTGTCTTACTTGGCTCCTATAGAAATTATGTCCTTCTCAACTCCTATAGAAATTCTATCTTACTTGGCACCTATAGTTTACTCAACACATATATTGGCTCAACATATGTTAATCACTCGGCATCTAAATGACTTGGTACTTGATGAATTTCTGGCTTGGCACATTCTATGACTCGACATTTATATTATACTTGGCATCAACTAAGAAAATTTCTTTAAGTGTATTGACACTCAATTGTCAAAACCAATCTAAGACCAACAACTGTATCCTGTAGCATAGGTTTATTTCCAGAGCATTGTTTATGTAATGTTATATTTTTCATTCAAGATAAGAATTAATTTGCAAGTTCAGTTTCTAGCATAGGTTTCCTTTAGCAACTACTTTTACCTTATAATGATGACTATTGAGAAGAAATAAAGCATAAACTTTGTAGTCACTATCTTGAGTTCACATTTTCAGATTGATACATTAAACAAGTCTAGTATGATGTTCTAAGTAGAAACATGATGAACTTCAGCAATGAATCATTGTTTAAGGGTGTCCAATCCTTGTGTTACTAGGACATTATTCTAGCCAATCATTTTTGGCATTGTTTCTAGGGATGGTGTCAATTTAGTTTGACCCATAATTCATTAAGTTAGTTTGCATTTTGCTTAATTTTGCATTCATAGGCATAGGGACCATCTTGTGCGATTCCTACTTAAGCTTAATCAAGAAGAACCATTTGAGGTTCTCAATCTAGAACTTGAGGAAACCCAATTAAAAATTCAACAAGAAGAAGAACCATCTGAGAAAATGTTTACTAATGCTGATGACCAATTTCCTTCACCATTGTCATCTAAAGAATATATGTCTTAACTATTCTAGAGCTACTATCAAAAAAGGAAGAGGCTTTAGATCCCTACCTCACAAGTCTAATTGTAGAGGTGTATTTAAAATTGAGTTATCCAATATGTTGTAAGACTTCAAACAAGACATAATGAATGATTTTGTTACCAGTTGGATGCAATGCAAGAAAGGCGAAAGAAAGATGAATCTGATCAATGCAATGTTGGCAGAATGTTGTCCACATTGTAGGGAGAAGAAAAATAATTACTATTGCAAGTCCATTGTAAGCCTAGAATCTCAACCTATGCCTACCAAGTTTAAAGACATTGATGAGAATGGAGAGGTCCTCTACATTGCCCAGTGAAAGCCATGGGTTCTGAGACTAGGTATTCCCCAAGATCCTCTTAAAAAATTTAATAGTAATAATGCATAGAAAAACCAACAGCATAGTGGAAGTAGTGGATATAATAGTTGGCAGCAACCTCAACAAGATTTGATGCCACCACCTTAGTAGAAAAATTTGATGCATCCTCCTATAGCCAATATTACTTCCCCTAAATAGACTCAATTTCCTACTCAGCCTACTCCTAATCCCAAAAAAGCTAAGCCAATAACACAATAGTAGAGCTATGCAATTTCCCTAAATAAAATCCGTTTAAGATCTAGAACAACTATTCCTCCTCCACAATAGCCTATTATTATCAAAGTTGAGGATACTTCAATAGAACCAACTAAGGAACCAATCCAACCTATTGCTCCTATAGTATAGGAACCTCCATTTTCTCATAGGTTTGAGGAACACATTAAGCTAGTGGAAAATCAGGCAGTATTGGATTTTCTTACCCAACTAAATAAAATGATAGTAAAGATTCCTTTGTTAGGTGCCATAAAAGAAGTACCTGCATATACCAATGCTATTAAGGAAGCTTGCATAAAATAGTCCAAAAGAAAGAGAAAATATCCTAACACTATTCATGACCTAGCTTAGTTATCTAATCTCATGTTGGAGAAATTAAAAATTCCAAAGTATTATGATCCTGGTAGTCCTATGGTAACAATAATTATTCAAGGAGTTTAAGTCAACAATTCCCTAGTTTACTTAGGTGCTTCCATAAATGTCATGACCAAGAAGTAATGTCTTCATTACATATCATCAGTCTGATGGAAACACCCACCATCCTTCATCTTGTTGACTATTCCACCATTACACTTGATGGGATGCTAGGAGATGTTATGATCACCTTGATTTCTTAGGAATATCTAGTTGACTTTGTTTTCCTTTACCTAAAGGCTAACATGGGAGGGTACCCAATAATCCTAGGAAAACCTTGGCTAGCTACTGTTGATGCTTATATAGATTGTCACTCAAGAAAAATGACTATATCTAATGGAGTTGACACTAAACATCTGACTCTATATTCCCCAGCACAACCTCTAGCACAAGATGATTGAATCATCTAGCTAGATTTGGATGATACTGAACCTAAGGTTAATTTTATTCATCATTTAATGATGATATCTAGGGAACCTTTTATAACTTCTATGAGAGAAGATGAGATCAATTCTTCCATTATTCTAAATGAATATGGAGTGGAAAACCAAGTGTGTTCCCAAGGGAATTGTGCTCTTAACACTTTTTTACCACCTGTTGATGCTCCATGAAATGGAGTCTTTCCCAATTGCTCAACTATCCATGGTGGAAAAGGTCACCAAGATAGAGGTCAACTCAAGAAGGGAATTAAATGTAAGCAATGCTTTGACGTAGAAGTTAGAAGTCCTGCAAATTCTTAAAAAAATAGCAATCATCCTTTGCTATGGATTATATTGACATGAAAGGCCTAGACCCTAAGCTCTAAACTCACAAAATTTATTTCAGCTCTGAATTTAGACCTGTTCGCCAACCTCAGTGCCAAGTAAATCCAGCTCTTAGGGACATAGTCAAGAATGAGTTGCAAAAGTTGTTAAATGTTGGCTCCATCTATCCAATTTCAGATAGTTAGTGGGTCTACCCTCTTGTTTTAGTACCTAAGAAAGGAGGGAAGTGAAGAGTTTGTGTCAACTATAGGGAGCTTAACACAAAATTGATACAAAATTAGTGAAAGCAATGGCATGACCAGTATGTTCAAGAAATAGTTTTTTCTATTGGTGATTGGGCACTTCTTTATGACTCTAGGTATTAGCATTATTGTAATCTTTTCAAATGGAGTGATCCAATTGTCCACTATGGATCGAGTTTGGTTCAAATTGTCGGTCAATGGTCACAGGTTAAAATTATATCACAAATTAGAGAGTAGAGAGGAGTTTTCATAGCAATTCACTTCTGTTGCTAGTGTTGTAGTTCCTACAACATCTCCTAATGAGCCTTTTGCTCATTTGCCTTCCTCACTCTAGTTGTTATTTTCACTATCATAATAAACACTTTCATTGTGAAAGTTGATTCTCCATAATAAATTTTTGCTTCATTTCTAGTCTACCACCCATCCATCTCATCATTTATTTCATTTGTGGATAGCAACTGCCATCTTGCTAGCACCTCCAGTTAGCACACATTCCAAGATATGTGATATTAATTTTTTTTTGCAAAAAAAAATTGTATGCCTTGTCACCATTGTAAGTGTGGGACCACTTGCACTATTTTTGCTAGGGGGAGTTATATTAGTTTTTTCATTATGTTAATGCAATCTTTTTATTTATTTATTTTTCTTGTTGTACTTGCCACTTGCATTTTCTACCAATGACTTGACATTTTTGAAAATCCTTCTCTTGCATGTTATTTTTTGCATGTACTAAACTAAGGTGGCAGGGTATGTTATGTACGAGTTCTATGGAACGTATTTATGAGTAATTTTGAAATAATAACATGGAGATTTGCATTTATTTTACTCATAAGTTCTTATTTCATGAGCTTCATTACTTTGGAAAATTTTAGATATGAACTCATCTTGTAACCTATTGTTTCAAGTTTTCCTGTCCAAATTTGTGGTTCTCTATTATTCTCTCCTACAACTTTGTTTTGGATACTCTGGAAATTAGACAATGGGAGGAGACTTGGTTTCAAGAGAGCCTATGGTGCATAATATGTTTCTCAAAGACTAGAATTGTAGGCCATATTCTCAAGGAAGGGGATGGATAAAAAATGTTCAAAAGCTAACTAGCTAGGATGAAAAGGTTGCATTTCAATTTCTCAACTCCTTAAAGAATGAAGTCGCAATAGTTAAAGGATTAAAGGTACCATTTTCTCAAATAGTTTTGGTAGATGTTATGGCACTACTGTTGGAAGGTGAGGAATTTGTAGAGAATCTTGACCCAACTTCCACTAGAGCTCAGTTCACTCTACATGGACATCCAAAGCTTGATATTAATAAGAAATGAGGTACTATTAGACTATCTCTTCTTGTGCCATTTCCACGATGTGTAATTTTTATCATTAAGTATTTCACCTATGAAGGGCCACACTCATTTTTTCATGTTGTTCATTTCAAATTCTTGAGTTGTTTAAGGCACGATATCAAATCTATCAATGTCCCTAGTTTTGTATTTGGCATTTTGTCAAAACAAGCCATACTAGTGCAAGAGGGTAGATGGAACTCTATCTCCCACCATTGTTTAATTAAGCTGATAGTGGAAAAAGATTTAAAGGAGCAGTTAGATATTTCTTGGGAGGAATTTCTATTGCAAGGGTTTAAGGAGCCTATCCCAAAATGAATTGGTTGTAGAGTAGGTTAGAGGGTTAAACTACTAAAGGAATTAGAAAAATCTTTATCAAAATTGGACAATGTTCTTCATCCAAAAAGAAAAAGGGAGCTAAGTTTAGAAGCCCTAATTCCTCTAACTTCCCTAATTCTACTAATTCCTCTACTTTAAGAATATTTAATGAAGAGGAATTGGAGACTCTTACAAAGAAGGATAAAGTTATCCCTATAGTAGAAACAATTTCCCTGGAGCATAAGAAATGAAAAATTAACCTCGTACTAGTCTGCAAGCTAAGGCATCTCCTGCAGTCAAGAGAACTTCCAAAAAAAGGAAATCCCCACAAAAGGAAGAAACTCCATTATGCAGAAGTGCAAGGTGAAGAACAAAGCCAACTAATGAGATTCCAAATAATGAACCTTAGGTAACCCAAGATTATGAGCCAAAGCAAGAAGAAAATGAAAATATCCACCAAGAGGCTTATTTACGGCCTAAAATTTCTTAGAAAGATGAGAAATGGACTTAAGTTATGGAATAGGGCACATTTGAGGAATGTCATGATGAAAAAAATGGAGAAGGTTCCTGATAAACCTGAGAATGCAGAATTCATTACAATTAGAGATGACCCCAACTCGAAGGAGTAGGCTTATGTATTTCAAGGACTAGACTCTTGGAATTTTCAAGGAGATGATTCTGATAGTTATATTAGGAAAAATAGATGACCCAGTATTCTCTCCTATAGTAAAATCTCCTATGGCAAAGAAGGATCCCTATGAAGAAAATCTAGCTATTGATATGGACCTTGTTAATAAGGTGGTTGAGAAACTTTTGAACAAAGGATTAGAAACATTAGCTCCAGCGTCTCAAAAATGCTTTAATCCTAAAAGAGCTATGGTTATTTGGATAGATCCTTTAAACAGGACAAGTTCTAACAATGATAAGTCATCTGTTCCTCAAGCAATAGATTATTGTAACCATAGTTTGATGATAGCTCAATCCAGTCCAACATCTTTGTTAAATGTTATTTTCCTATTGGCTAAACATTTAAATTCTAAGAGGGAAAAGTGGAAACAACAAAGGAAAGAACTAAATAAAATCATAGATAGTCACTATCAAGAAACACTCATTCAACAGGAAAAGGTAGAACAATTAAGTGAACAATCAAGAATTTTTTATGTGAACTTTATCTTCACAATCTTGTAGTTCCAAATGACCAAGTTTGGAATCCCTTACTTTATGTTGGGGATATTCAACTTAGAGAATTCATGTCCTAGATATAGAATGAAATTAGTTGGAACACTCAAGCTAAAGGGTATAGGAATTTGGAGTCAATCATTCCCCTATCTCTAAGTCCCGAAGCCAAGGATCCTCGAACTCTATTATAACTGGTTAAGAATAGCCCCCTCTAAATTAGGCAGTGAGATCATCTATCCAATGAGGTAGGAAGCATTTAATGCATATGAACATATGGAAAATACTGAACTACTTGAGGCTAGAAATGCCATACTTTAGCATTGGAATAGTTTATCTGAGGAGATGAAAAAGAGATAATCACATTCACCTCTCAATTTTGCTATGGCAACACAGTGTATTGATTGGTACATTTCTTTGCATATAGAGAGAGAAAGTTTTTGGATTCCATTAACCTTTTAGCCTCCATTGTTAATGTCTCCATTACTTACAAATTTAGAAAGTCTTGATGGTTTTACCATGCACAAGGAAAAAGATGAGTGGAAGAGACATAAGAAAACAAAAGGGGTCTATTGAAGTTTTGTAGAGGGAGGATCTGGACATAGGATAGTTGCTAACTATAGGACAACAACCAAGTTAAAGAATTTTTTTGTTGCAAGACTAGAAAATGGCTAAGATGGGGGGAATGATGAGTCAAGTTTATAGGGTGTTTTATTTATGATTTTCTAAGTATAGACTTGAATATCTTATAGTTTTTCATAAACATGCTACAATCTTTTATGTTTATAAGTTTTAACTATATGTGTATTTGATGCTTATGAAACTTAAAGACAATACTATATACATACATACATACATACATACATACATATATATATATATATAGATTAATGAATGTCATTGTAAATCTGGTATATTTATTTGCTATCTTTAATCAGTAGACCTCATGTAGTTGTGTGAAAAGGCTACATTACAATGGGGAAAACTTATTATGATCTATGTCTTGGATTCATGTTTTTGATTTTGTTGTGTTAATCTTTTGTAGGAAGAATAAGTCAAGCAAGGAGTGTAGACTAAAGGATAAGTGGATCTTTCAAGGTGGGTGACTATATACCACAACTTCTAATAGGGTTGGAATCTTCTAACAAGGATTCAAAGTCCTAATAGGGTCCATCTTTTACCAAGGAACTTATATATCAGTATATTATCTTGTGGGTATCATCCCCACAGAGGTTTTCCCTTGGCCAGGGTTTCCATAATTAACAAAATATGGTTTTATGAGTTATCTTTATTCATTGTTACTATTACTATTCAACATTACTTTATTTATTTTTTATGCATGGTATAAAGTAAGTAATAATATCCAGGATGTGACTAAACTTTGTAGATTATTGATTCACCACCCACCCATCCTAGTAATCCCTATTTCTAATAATTGTTATCTAAGCACAGTTACTTTGAAGAGGCTTAATAGCTTTAGTAAAATCCCCATGGATATGAAATAGTTGATGAAGAATCTTGAAGAAGCTCTTGAATGAATTGATCTCGTTATTGAAGAAAGAGATAAGTTGAAGGACATATATGAAGACTCCAAAGTATACATTGGTCAATTAAAGAAAAAGATTGAACATCTCAAATCAAAGCCTAAATCTATTGAATCTATAACTATTAATGATGATTATTCAAAGTTGAAGATAGAGTAAAAGGTCATGAAGCATGAGTTGAAGATTACAAATCTGAAGTTGACTTTGAGAAATGATCCTAGAAAAATTGAATTTGATTTGAAGACTAAAAATGTAGATCTGAGTTTGAAACATTGAAATAAGATCATGAAGAACTCCATAAGCACAATACTATTGTGAAAGATAAATTTTGATTTAGCAAACAACAGCTTGAGAATCTTTATTCTAGCAGAGAAAAGCTTGATGATTCAATGTCTATACAAAGGCCTACTTATGATAAGACTGGTCTTGGTTATCTAATTAACATGTTTGCAAAGAAACCTGAGATTACATCAAATTTGAAAGAGAAAGACAAATCTGATGATAAGATTGAATCTAGTCAATCTTCTAAGAAACTTAAACAAGTTGAGAAAAACAAGGTAGTTGAAATCTTGGATGAACCAAAGCAAGTGGAAACTCCTAAGGCAACTAGGTATGAATTTAGAGGTAAGTGTGTTTTATGTAATGAAATAGTTCATATGAAAAGAGATTGTACTAATAAGTCATTTAATCATGTTAAGGACTTTTATTGTCATAATTTTTATGGTATGGGTCATAATGCAATTGATTGTTGGAAACCTAAGTATGATAATGATAGAAGAAATAGTAGAATGTCTAGAAATACTAACCTTGCAGATAGAAGAAGATCTAATGAAAGGATATCAAGAGAAGGAAGATCTTATTAAGATAGAAGATAGATCATGTGTTATAAGTGTAACAAATTAGGAAATATTGCTTGGAATTGCCATGCACCTGATGATCAACAGAATCCTAGAAGCAGAGCGCATGTATGTTAGTTTTGCAACAACTTTGGACACACAACAAAGTATTACAAAATGGATAGAAACTTCAAAGATAGAAGGAACAATGGAAAAAACCTTCGGAATAGAAGGAATGATGGAAATAATGTCAAAAATGATAGAAGGAACCATGAAACGAACTTCGAAAATAATAGAGACAATGAGGAACTTAGAAACATTGTGAGTGAACTTCAAGAAGAACTTAATGAAGTGTTTGTAAATGGAAAAGATATCTCAAAAGAAAAGTTAGATGACAATGAGACAAGAAGATCAAAGTCAGTTGTTGAGTTTGATTCAATTAAGTTGAATTAAGCTTGTTTACAACATCATAATTTGAGGAATGACTGAATTAGAGGTAGTAAAGTTGGAAAAAGGTGTATCTAGTTATGTTTAGATGGTACCTAAGCCTACTTGTAATTTGGAGCTCATCTAAACAAGTTATGAAGGAATTCAAAGTTACTGGTATTATAGTAAATGTTAATTCTACATCAAAAGATGAAAATCATATTGTTACAGAGGATTTTGTGATACAAAGTCTTGAGGATATTTTTCATGATGGAAGGAGGCTATAGTAAACCTCAGGTGACATTTGAAGATTAGATAGATGATCTTGTGTAGTTATTTGAGTACATAACATAATTGATATCTTTTTCATATTTGCAAAGTATGCAATTAATGCAAGTTCAAGTTGAAGGCACAAATGAAGTAAAAAATTGATTTTCACTTCATTGCAAACACATCAAAAGCAAAGAGCATTTAGAAGTGACTTGTCATAGCAATTTTGAAGAAAACACTATTTTTGGAAAGAGTTTATCTTGAAGATGTAGGAAGTTATCTAAATAGCAAGTTTATATCAATTGGTAGTCAATTTGTAAATAAAGACATTGAATTGGTTTTTAACCATGACATTGTAGTAAAGCCTGGATTTGATCATCTAAGGGAATTAGACTTGTTTAAATATCCCTTCTACCATGAGTAAGATATCGATGAATGGACATAGATTATATTGAATAGGATACATGATGATAAGTTATGGATGCAAGACAATATAGTTGACATTTCTATCAACCATATTCATGAGGTAATTGGTCTAAGTAAACAAGGTAGTGTACCTATACAATGGAAAGGCCATGGTGATCAGCACCATCAAGAAAGATGATGTGACATTTCTAAGTATAATTATTGTTTATTTTGTTTGTGCAAGTTCTAAGATTGATGAACTTTTAGTAGGATTCATATATGTAGCAAATAAGATATGTGTAGAGAAAGAGCAAGTGATCTAAGTAAAATTCTAAGCATGCAACTCCTAGAAAACTTGGAAAAGATTAAGAGAACCAAACATGGTGTGTTTAGATTCTAACCACTGATCAATCACATATTCTTTCAAGTACCTAAAAGATTTCCCTACTTATCAGTCACAGCTATTATGAGTAGTGACATATGCACAATGGAGAAGATTACAAAGGTATGCAGAAGGCATCCTACAGACAAGATATTAGACAATGACAATCTAATAATGAGGACATTTTAGAATGAAATGAAATAGAGATTTAGAATTTCACCTGCAATTATGGATAGATTTAAGGAAGACATTTGTATACTAGTTCATATAGATCATACATATATTCAAGTAGTGGAACCTCGAGAGACATTTCTTGATACCTTGAGCTATGAATTGAATGATGATGTTGCAGTTAGTTAAATTGATTTGTTGTTGAATTCAGACAAAGAAAAAAAAGAGTATAGATTTGGCACATATGATGAGATCACTCACCATGCTCATCAAGCAACCTTAGAGAAGGCATCACATAAGAAGGTTGAATCAATAATGAAGAAGGCACTATCAAAGGCCAAAATGATAGAGAGTGAATATGAGGCTATAAGATAGATAATAAAGCAAGGTATACTAAACATACAACCTTTTTCAATATCAGTTGTTGAGACATCTTTAGAATAGAGCATTCTATATGTGGAAATGTCTGATGTTCAGCCTTGTGAACCGAAAAGAAAATCTGAGAGATTGGTGGAAGAAGTGTCTACTAAGACAATAAGAGTAAAACAATAGGCCATCAGACTAGGTAAAAGATAGAAAACATTGTAGACAATTGACTCCAGTGATGAAGATGATGAGGAACAAGAAATCAAGCAAGTAGAAAAGGTGACTCCACCTAAGCAAGCAACAGGAAAACCTCAGCAACCTTTGAAGCCGAATATAGAAAAGATCAATACAACTATTGCAAATGAAGGTAATTTTTTTCAAATGAACAAGTTTTATGATTTATACAACAATTTTGAGAAAGATCAGATAGATATATCTACAATGAGATATCAAAAAATATGAAACTAAAGGATCTTCAGAGTTTTATTAACAAAACATTCTATGAGAGACTCATTGAGAAGAAGGTTCCTACAAGGGAAGAAGACCTTGAACTTCAAAAGTCTATGATGAGGGCCATTTTCAAGGCTGATGATAAAGATGAAATCAAAAGATTAGTGAATAACCTAGCACCATAGCTAAGGAATAAATTGAGACCAATTTTATTCATGGTTGGTGAAAAGGTTAAGTTAAGAAGTGAGACTACAACAAAAATCAATCAAATGATGTCAGAGTCACATGCAACATCTCCTCCAACTCTTAGAACCTTAGAAGTGTCAGTAAGTGGCTACACTATGTAGATTGGTCAAACCAATGTTACCCTTAACATTGATGGTACCAATCCATTTGGTGCTTCTGAACCAAATGAACCAGACACCAAGGATATCAAGGATAAATTAAGACAAATTAAAGAAGAGAAAAGGTTACTTTAAGTAGAAAAGAAGAAAATAGAGGAAGCTAAGAAGAAACTACTTGAGAAAAATAAGAAAAGAAAGGAAGAGGAAGATAAGACAAGGATTGCAGAAGAAGAGAAGAAGAGCAAAATTGAGGAAGATGAAAAGAAAAGATTGGAGAGAAGATAGAAAGAGAGGAAAAGGAAAAGAAAGAAGAAGAAGAAAGAAAAGCAAAAGAAGCAACAAAGAAATAGAGGGAAGATGAGACTAAACCATTTAATTCATCTACTCCACTCTCTCTTGCCAATTTATCTATTGATGATGATGATCAAAAAAAGTTGATCTCATCCCTAACTAAGTTGATTGAGAAGAATAGGAAAGTTAAGAGTTTACAGAGGACACTAATGGAAGTGACTAACTGACAGCATAGTACATTGACAGTTCAACACACTAAACTAGATCCTAAACAAAGAGCACAAGTCATGCTAAAATCATTTGATAAAGAATTTTCTAATTTGTTGAGGCAAAGGCACAAATTTTTCATGATGCTAACTTATTTAGCACCATTTGTCAGAATATCAAGAATGACTTAGTTAATCTTGATACTTGTCTAAAAGAACTCTAAAAATGCTAGTAGAAAGGGAAAACTTTATATATTAAGTGTAACCTATCATACAAGCTGACTAAAGACATTGACAGTTAGATAGAGATAAAGATGAGTGAGCTAGAGGTTGTATCCAGCCAGACCTAGCATCCACCTTACAAAGTAGATGACTTTGAAGGACAAGTTGCTAGTATTCATAGTGATATCAGGAAACTAGAACTATGGAAAGAATAGATTTTGAAGAGGACATCTGATTTTAGAGAACCTAATTCTCTAAAATGATCTTTTGTTGAGAAACAATTAGAAGAATGTGTCAAGGCCAAGGACACATATTCCAACTTTTTGTATTCAAATCTAAATGCAATTGAGATTGCATCATATGCTTTATGTTCAATTCTCACCTCAACATGGACCAAAGGTATGGATATTTTGAAGGCTAATTTTGATGATTGTATGAAGATCATATTAGCATAAGGAAGAACAAAATTTTTGGACAATTTTTGAACAAAATCTTGACATTTTGACCTTTGTCATTGATGTCAAAGGGGGGAGATACATGTGAAAATTGTATACATGTCAAAAGGGGAGAGATACAATGTATAGAGAAGATAATAGTGTAAAGTATATTATAAGGGGATGCATATGTAAATTTTAACAAGTTGTAATAGATGTAATGTTTATAAGTTGTTTATGTTAAGTTTTTGTCACTTAGCCAATTTTTCCTGTTTTGTTGCCATCAATGCAAAATGGGGGAGATTGTTGACAATTGGCTAATAGTGATATGTAATTGTTGTCATGTATGGAAACACATGATGTACATGTTCATAGGAAACTTCAAAAATAAATATACTTAGTGTTTAGTTTTGTTTATAACATGTTGTTGACATCATATTATGACTAGCAAAGTTACATGGAGATAGTATACATGTTGGTGATGATGTGTGTAACCTCTTAAATTAGTTCAAACTATAAATAATAGAGATAATCATATTTTGATGAACAAAGATAGTGGAATTCAAGGCAATAATTTTTTTGTTTACAAAAGAATTACTTGTCCAATTAGGGACGACATCCTAGATGTTTACTCTAACTTAGAAAAGTGAATTGTGGTCTTAGCCGACCTAGTAGTAATTGTGTAAAGGAATGGTATTTATGCAAAGGATATTTTGTGATAAGAAGTGTGCTATCTTGTAAGATTTTTGTAATTGTGAATTGTGAATTATAATTGTATGCAAGAAAACCTAACCTTTTGGGAGCAAGAGTAAACAAGCACACGTTAGTTGAACATGTATATCAAATATTCAAAACAAAATGAAACACAACTAATATTATGCTTGATTTTAGCAACTCAATGCAACCAAAAGGAAAAGTCCTCATGCAACCTCAAAGAAATCAACAAAGGCACCCATGAGAGACCTTGTTGGTGTGTTTCAAATTGGAGGAATCTGGTGTGCTCTCCCAAAACACAACTACTTCAATCCCTTGATAAGAAATGAAATATGAGAATGAATACTATGCTAAATGAGTGGAGAATACTTCAAACAAAGGCTATGGAAGTAGCCATGCTTGAGAGCATTCAAAGGATATGGAGGTGGATGCAAGAAAGAAACTAAGTTAACAATGCAAGTGGAATGAAAATCTATCAACTACCAAAGGTTAGTAACAATGCAACTCTGAAAATCACTAAAGATCTCTAATACCAAACATGATAACAATGCCTATGAGGGAGATGGAAAATTATTGAGACAAGGGCTCTATTTGTGGGCTTGAGAGAGGCCTTGGTGAGGTGGCATCTATGTGGCATCCACATAGGTGCCATAAGGGAGACATGTAAGCAAGTAATGCAAGTGGTCAACATTCAAAGTTTGCTCACACATGTGTGTGAAAACTAGAAGAAAGGAGTGGGAGACAAAGGTATAAAAGGTGTGAGAAGTGTCAGGGGTGTGGGAAGTTTGAGGGTTCCTCACACATGTGTGAGCACATACTTAGGAATTAAAAGGGGTTTAGCAAGGTGTTTAGGATAAATAAGTGGGATTAAGTAGTGGGTAGGCTTAGAAGGATGAAATTGATGGTTGTAGACTAATAGGATTTAATTTAATCATAGGTTTAGAAAATTTAATGAAATGGAGGGAATTAAATAAATAAGATTTATTTAAAAAAGGGATTTATTGAGGATCATGCATTAAATAAATTTAACACATTATAGATGGAAGTATTTAAATTAAATTTAAATACATTAGGAAAGTGAACCTATTTAATTAAATAAGTAGAAGAATATGACAAATATAACTAATTAATAATTAATTAATTATAATGTCAAGGGAAATATTAAACAAATTAATATAGTGTTTAGGACAATTTAAGTGTCTATATTTTGCCCCTCTTCGATGTGATGTCAGAATGACATTATATCAAAAAAAAGAAAATATAGGTTGCCCCAAAGAGGATAGGAGTCCTAGAAGTGACGACAAAGAAGGATGGTGCCCCCTCGTGAAAATAGCACAAAAAAAAATTTGGGCAATTTTTGCGAAAAGGTCTTTGGAAGATAGGAAATAGGAAGAAGAGGGAATAAATGAAGACTTTGCATGACTTGCAAGTAAACAAGGGATTGACATGACTCAAAAAAGACATGACCTCAAAAAGGGGCCTTAGAGGGCCTATAGAAGCCTCCAAGGGGCTCAAGGAAGAGTCATTTGCACACCTAGAGAGTAGAGAACTAGAGTGAAGGACAGACCCCATTGATAGATTACAACTTGGAAAGTGCATCTGGGAGCACTAAAGACTGGTAGAGATGTGTCCATTGGTGAGTTGACTAACCCACCTTGTCAATTTTTTAATTTTGTAGGCTAGGGTGTATTTATGGCACCTTAAATGGGCCAAACACTTGGTTAGGGTGGAGACAATATTCTCTACCTTGTCATCTACATAGACAACAAAACAAAAACTGTGAGGTCTACAAAGATGACAGGATCTATCTTGTCCTCTACACAGACAAAAAAAGGGGAATGGGGAGGTCCATGGAGAGAATAGGATACATCCTATCATCTATATAGATGAAAAAGGGGGGAAACTAGGGGTAGAGATGATAATCTCCATGTGGTCATCTTTGTAGATGACAAAATAATAGTTATTGGTGGTAAACTGATGTTTCTGTAGCCATCAAAGATGCATAAAAGGAATCCCTATAGATTGATGTCTGCACTAATCAATGTCTATGCAAATCAACATTTACGTCAATTTACATCTTCACCGATTGGGACAAATCGACAGAGAA
The DNA here is from genome assembly GCA_028749045.1 of Cupressus sempervirens. Classification (NCBI taxonomy): domain Eukaryota; kingdom Viridiplantae; phylum Streptophyta; class Pinopsida; order Cupressales; family Cupressaceae; genus Cupressus; species Cupressus sempervirens. Next base: position 265,730,906 of record CM053793.1, read on the forward strand.
TAGGGGAGGATGCCCCATACCAAGGATGGCATAAGGTAAATGAAAGTGACCATCTACATGTCTATGCTGTAGGAGGAGATGGTGATATTTTGGTTGAGGGAGCATTATCTACCGACCATGGCTTTAGAGGAGAGACTCACAGAGGCAAAGTGGGGACATGTGAGGCTATGCAAATTGGAGCATGTCCATGAGTGTCCTAATATATGAGCACATTCAACATAGCTATCAGCACTCACTAGTGCATTTAACATTAAATTTTGACCAACTCTTTTAAATGGCTTGGTTGGTCGATTTATAAAGAAAACTTTTGTTTTCTTTTAATAACATGCCCGTGTTGGTCACAATTGTGACCAATTATTATTGGTCTCAATTGCAACACGCACGACAACATAAAGACAAAAAAAAAAGGGCAAAAACACATTTCATTTGAGAAGTCAGTGTTGAGGGTTCTAGAGCATTCTAGCATTTTGCATGAGGGCATAGTGGTCCTATTTGTTAGATTTGGAAAAATCTCTACTTTTTGGGTTTTTTTCATTGCCAACGATCTACTATCCTTCTCCCAAATCTCCTTCCATGATAGATTGCTTCTAAGGGATTTTTAGGGGATACCAAGTAGATGGGTTTTCCTTAGGTTTTTTTCTTTCCCATGTTGTCTAGAGGTTTTTTATTGAAGAGATCCTTCGCTTTCCATGCATAAAGGCTGAAAATTAATCTTCATGTTAACATTCACACTGAAGAGTTGGACAATATAAATGTAGGTGTTTGGCCAAAATCAAAAAGCTTCATTGATGCCAATTTTCCACCAATACCAAGTTGCTTTAAAGGAATGTGTCAAACAAGAGGTGAATTCAATGCCAACCATTCTAATAGGTAAAATTTTAGTCTGTATCAATTGGGTTTTCAGCCAACTACTAATAATTTTCTTGGATATTACAAAATAGTGGAGATTTTATACAGTACGCAGTGCTATTTGTTGTATGTTTTAGAGATAGTGTATAGTCTTTCTCTAGTAATTTATTCCCCTTTAATTTCATGCAATTAGGAAAGGGCTTTAAAAAAATTCTTGAGGGCATTTTGCTTGAGGGCATTTCACTTGAGTGGAGAATTTAGCATTCTTCATCGATTGGAGTGTCATTCGAGCATATAGGACCACTTGAAGACTTACTACCATCAAAGGTAAGTGAAAAATGCAACCATTTTTATAGTATATGTAGCTTCAATTTATAATGTGGCTTGCAATGTGAAGATGATTGGGGTCTGGCAACCTGTGCTATTAACTTCATCCTTCACTTTTCCTTCTTGAGATGATAAAATTGGAAGAGGGTTTTATGGTAGATTGAGGGCATCAAATTGTGATGCTTTGAAATCTTTTCTTTTTGTTGTTTCTTCATCTACCCTACCTGCTCTTTCATATATAGTTCAGTTTTGGTGAAAGAGAATTCAAAAGTAGCCAGAGGTCTGACATCAGTGCTTAGCTATAAGAAATTGAATGTATCAACACTTGATGCATTATCTAAAGAATTTTCTTTTGTGTGACCTTATTTAGGATGATGATAAATATTTCTTTAAAGTGTATGACATTATGGTGGTTGCCACTACTTGTAAATCTATTCTTTTTTTAGTTAAGCCTATGCTAGATCAATCAAATACAACTCTACTTGTCTAGTTCTCTTGACTAAGATTTTAAAATCCAATATGGAAATTGGCCATGGACAAAATGGGAGTTTGAGAAGCTTAAGCCTATGCAAAGTCAATTAGATGCAACATCACTTGTTCTAGTTTCTTGACTAAGATTTCAAAATTCAATAGTGCAAATAAATTGACCATGGCCAAAGTGGGAGCTTTAGATGATCTATCCAAGTATCCATCCTTAGGTCCTCAGGGTGCAATAGAAGAGGCTATGATAGGGTTTAGGGTTCAGGGTACTATGATTAAAGAAATAAGTGCTATTGTCAAGTTCAGAAGGCATAATCACCTATACAAAATTAATATGGTTAGTGATCAATTGGAAGGCATAATCTCTATTTTCTCATTGGAATCTAGATACATGTTAACTATAGAACTTATAAGGCATTAAGATGGTATCTAAATTTTAGGTTCATATAGGCATCAAAATTAATGAACTTTGACTACAAACCATCTTTGGGAAGGATGTTCAATAAATATATCTTAGAGAATTAGTACCGTAGTGTAATGTCCTAAGGTGATGTATTAGCTTATTTTGCTAAATTTTTAGAAATAGAATACAAATGATAACACATTTTTTTTCTTTTGATCATTGAGATCCCAATATCAAAAATTTGAGAATATACAATAGCTAGGATGTGAATATACAATTTATTTCACTTACCCAATTTGAAGAAGTTAAGAGTGCATGGTAGTTGGGGTGTAAATAAGAAGTAATTTATTTTTCTTATTGGTGTTAAGTTGCATAGTATATAAGCTAATCCAAAGAGTCAGAGACAATTGGTGGTGCACTAAAAATGTTGAAGTTATGATAATACACAAAATAAACTAGAGTTGTCTCTCTCTCATTTTTTAGAAAAATTTTGTCCACACATGCTTAGAAGAGAAATAGTTCATTAATTAGTGTGTACTTTATAGGTAATCAACATAGATATATGGGTAGGAAAAGGCAATGAATGAGAGAAATAAGAATGTTAAATGATTACTAAAGATCATAATGATGTAGTAAACAAAATGCAATGGCCTTTCACAATCTATACACTTAGTGTATTTATATATCTTTATATACAAGTACAGATCAGAATCTGATGCTCTCACAAAACTAGGCTATGGAATGTAGGGGTTTCCCCTATAGTAGCAAAGAGAAAGCTATCACACACACACACACACACACACACACACACACACACACACACACACACACACACACACACACACACACACACACAAACCATGCGCGCGCGCGTGCACGCACACACACGCACACGCACACGCGCGCACACACACACACACACACACACACACACACACAATTAGTTAGTTAGTTAGTTAGTTTCCAGCATCATGATGGATATATCTAGTTTCTTTCATCAAACAGTGGATGTTTAATATAGCCATCGACAATAAATAGGTATGAATTAGTATAATAAAATTGATGAATAAATATTGGAGAATATTTTGATGTTTAAAACAATTGCAGTCACCTCTCATCAAATAATTTTCCTTGTCTAAGTGTGCAGGCATGCACACTACACACACATGATGACACAATTTTGTGACAGATTACTATAGTTTGTTTTATGCATCATCGTGATCTTTAATGTTCAATCAAATTTTTATTGCATTCACAAATGTCTTAATGCTTATTTATTTTTGATAACTATGTTCTTATAACCAACCATTGTTTGGTAAACTGCTACATTTTCAAAAACATATTTAGGTAATAGGCATAGACTTTCTTGATAGAAGATTTTGCACATTACAACTTTCTCATGTATTGATGAAACTTTCTTTCTGTAGGCACATGTTGTAGGTTACATTGCTTATTAGTTTTATGTATTATACATATTTATGCATAATTCTTGGTACTTTATATTATATATTTCATATTAAGTTATCAATTATTGATAGTCTACACATCTTATAAACCACTCATTGTTTGAGTCATTTCTCTTGCTGAACCATTCTAAGGAAATAATGACAAACTTTCTTGAGGATAGACTTTGCATATTATAAAATTTTCTTTTGATCTTCTAAATTTGAGCCTAAGGATTGATGACTTTGCTCTTCTTAGGTACATCAGGTAGGTTTAATTGACTATTCTATTTATATGCACTTTTAAGGTGGTTTTGTGATACATTTTTTTAACGTATAATCATTGATAGTCTGAACATGTATGTGTAGACTATTGTATGTGTAGACTATCAAATTTGGACACACCATGCAAAATAGTTCACATAAATTTTCTAAAAATGTGCATATAAAGATGTATGAGACAATCAATTATTGATCAAATAGAAGTAAGATGTCAAGAAAATTGTAATTTTAAGGACAACATTTTTAGGTAAACTTCAGCAACATAATAGGCCAATTTTTTTATGGTCATTTAAACTCGTTCTATTTTATGTTAATATTAGGATTAAATGGAATTTATAGAAGTAGAAAGTGCCATCTAACATTGTGTTTCTTTGTTTTTTTTAAAGTGTAACTTACATTTCTTGGAAGTGTTCCACAACATAGATCTCCTTCAACAAAATTATCTAGGCTGGGCAATTGGTAACTTCTTGTCTTTCTATGGAAGATTGTAATTGACAAAATTTAAGACCTTTATAAATACTGTAATGAAGCTTTTAATGATATGATCTCTCATTGGATAAGTAGATTATTGAAACAAAAATACCAAAATATTGTGTGTTTTCATTTGGGTGGCTTTGAAGATTAAATTTTATTTTAAAAATAATAACCTTATTTCTTGACAAGAGTATGTATATAACCATTAAAAATATCTAGAACTATATCTTGGATTAGAACTAAAATTAACATTCACATCTTCTTCTATTTTGAAATATAATATATGATTTTGATATCCTTTAGAATCAATGAATACCATAAATTTGTCTTCAACTGAATCTGGACTATTACTATACTTTTTTCTACCTCTTTTTACATCAACTTTTCATGGAAATTATTAACAAATATTCATGGTATTCTTTTTATATAAATTGGATAAGTGGCACTAGTAGAAGTTAAATAATCAACAACTCTTTTCTTTTCAAAATAGAGTTCAACCTTCATTGCATCAAAGTCTACTTAAATAATAGGAGCTAAGAAATTGAAGATAGTACCTATGCCTTTCAACGTCAAGTTGTACTATAAAATTTGACATATAATAACAAATTCAGCATATTGATATTTTGACTAATCACTATAATTCTTTGTATCAAAATGTGTCACAAGGCTAGTAAGCATTCTATTTCTTTTAAAGTGAAATTTTCTTACCATATGCAACAAGAATCACCTTTGAATTGATTTCTCTAATGAATGGTCTTTAGAACCTTCTTGTTAAATTCAACCAAATCTAAGTTAATTTTTTTTGGGTATTCTACTATCTTCATTACTTTTGAAGAACAAATATTAGTTTTGTTCAAGGTTAAGTGAGCTTTATTTGTCTCCAAGTTTTTAAAATTATCATCCATGTGAAGTATGTGAAAAATACTTTGTTTGTGTTGGATGCTTCCCTATAATGTTTGGATTTTTAGGTTCTCTAAGCCATATCAAAATGGTTGTTTGATGTTACAAGTGATTTTAGATCTCATATATTACTTAAATCTCTGACTGTTCCAACATAGTGACCTTCAAAATGACTTAAAAACTATGATCTTACAAAGCAACTACACTCTATTTGTATCCTTATCACTCCAAATCATCAATAGAGTCATGATCAATCTCATCTATGAAGAGTATTAAAAGCTAAGGATTTGGAGTGACTCTATCATTTCATTTTTTTCCACATTTTGTTCAAACCATAAAATGCAACCTCATCTATGAAGTGTATTAAAAGCTAAGGATTTGGAGTGACTCATATACAATCCATTTTTCATAATTCATTATATGGTTTGAACAAGTGTGGGAAAAAAAAAGATTTTTATTATGAATTTTCTGTTCACCAATCTATGTTAAACTAACCAGTAAAGCTTTGGTCCTCTGAGTTGCAATGATTTTGAGAAAAAACCTAACTTTTAATCACCATATCTTAAATGAATTTTCACATTGAGGTGATATGAGATTGATCAATTATTCTTGATACAAGTTGGTATCGAGTTTCCTTTTTATTATTTTGCAAATCTGTTGCTATTTATTTAATGTGCAATTATGGAGAACTTTTTAGATTATTGACTTTTGCATTTCTGAGGTTTTCTTACAAGTAAGAAACATTACTTGATTAAAAAGTTCACAATGTCTTTTAGACTCCTGTGGGGCAGATGTTACACATCCACACCCTAGAGAAGATTCTATTCTATCAATAGCAGAAATAGTTTTTTAATATAGATCATTGTTTGTTGTTGTTTTGGTTCACACAATTCATATGAGAAATGTGTATCTTGATATTTTGGGTTTGGTGCAAATGTTAGGTGGTTGCATCTCAAGACTGGCTTGAAGTCACAAAGAATTAACTTGGGGAAAACTTTTACAACTTCACACACCATGGATTAGGGATGTGTTCTAAATTACTAAATGACGAAGAGGAGAAAATCCTCTAGAGCACAATTTTTGCCTTGATTATTATGCATTTTATTAACACTAAACCAACCAATGAAATTGAAAATTCTTAGACAAGTTACTACTTCTCAAAATTAAAAATATGATTTTTGGAAGTTCACTTGCTACTCAAAATTTAAAGTATGATATTAGGAAATTCAAATGATTATTTCACTTTGATTCTTTGCAGGGAGCTACTAATTCCTTTTCATAGAGCAATAGGACAAAAGCCTTTGTGAATCATATTTTATAGGTAATTTATTTCATTTTGATTGGTTTTTGTGGTGAGCTTTAGTTCTACATTTCTTATGTCTCCTTAGTGATAGCTTTGGTATTTATTCAAAGATGGTGTAAGTGAAGGAAAATTTTACCAAGTTCTAGTTTATGAACTAGATGCTATTCGCAAGATCAGTTTCCTAATACTCACTATAGTACTTGCTATTCAATTGAGATAAACACAGCTCATTAGTTTGTTTGTATTCTCTTTGGATTTTGTTAAAGAAGATAGATGAATGCTATATGAACTAAAATTTCTATGGTTTCAATAGGCTTGTGCATCTCTTGACCCAAATTACTAGCCCCAGTGACATTTGTTGTTGTTCAAAAATGGCAACATACTAAACTATTTGCAAACAAGCATGCAGATAGGCATTCTATAGATAGAAGTGGAAACATCTTGCCAAGTCTTTAGTACATAATAAAGCAACTAAATTTCATAAAAAAAAATTTTGATAGTTGATTTGTTTAAATATTGCCCATCAAAAATTACTTAGTACATCTCATCTTTTTCTTGCACAAGAGCTTACAATTCTGAAGAATCTGATAGCAAAGAATCTAAAGAAGATATTGTGGCAAAGGTATATTTGGTGTTCCTTTTTAAGTGAAAATTTAACTAGAAATTTTCTATATTGTCATATTTCACATGCAAAAAATTCAAATTGTAAATAAAGGTGAAGTTGTATGGATTTAAGTTTCTTATTCATTATTTATAATGCTCTCGATTCCTCCTTTGTAGTTGTAAAAATATTTGTTTATTTTAACCTTTCTAGATACCCTTTACAAATTTCTTGAAGATTCCAAAATATCTTGGGCTGACCTCACTCTAGCATGTCCTAACTCCTACTTGGTTCACAAACCTAACTCCTTTCCTTTTTCTCCAAGTTTTGGCTTTACTACTATGGCAAAGAAAGGGGTGTTTTTCATCTTTATGGTCTTCAAAATCTCCTCTTCGACCATCATCACACTAGATGCATGTTGGATCTCCTTCCTATCTTTTGGTAGTGGTCTCATGGTGTATTCCTTCCCATTTTTGGCTTAGAATTGACATCAAATTGCCAAGGCCTTCCTAACAATAGGTGACAAGCATCCATTTCTACAACATCACAGACAATTTTGTATTTGTACTCCCCTATTTGAAATTGAACATGAACTTGTTCATTTACTATGACTTGTTGCTCCTTATTTAACCATGAAACCTTATAAGGGTTAGGATGAGGAAACTTCTTCAATCCAAACTTATCTACCCTTTCTACTAAGGCTATATTATCAATTGAACCAGAATCTACAATAACTTTGCAGACCTTACCTCTTACCTTGCAGAGAGTTCCAAAAAATGTATTTCTTTGGGGAGGTTCTTGCTCTGTGACAATCTTCAGCAGGGTTCTATTGAACATTAGAGACTCTCCTCTCTCTGGATCATCATTTCCTCTTGCCCCTTGGTCACTTTGTGCATCCTCCTCTTGAGCCAAATGGACTCTCCTATTCCCTTCTTAGTTGTTGGTGCCCATTTTCTCAGGAAGTTCTTGTATGTAGCAAGTGCAATATGTAGAGGTAGAGTTATGAAAGGTCAACTAAGTATTTATTTCTTTTCATTTTTTATAATTCTTTATCTCTTTATCAATATATCTCTCTATCTATACCTCTTTCTATCTGTCTCACTTTAGTATTCATTTCTATATGTGTCTTCCTCTTACTACTCCATCTGCAGGTTGCAAACAAATCATCCTTCTTCCACCAACAAGTCATTCCATTTAATAAAGACCATGTCTGACAATATCAATGCACAAAAAAATAGGGAGACAATTGCTAGATTGTGTTCTAACTTAAAAAGAAAAGGTGATGGAAAGTGTTATTGTGCTTAAAAAATTTGTAAGGGTTTAAAGACTCGAAGATATCTAATCACAATAGTTGAGCAACATTTTAGGCAACATTGTCACATTGAAGGGGGAAACGAATATTGTCCATTGGTATGTATTTTAATAGTTTATAAATTATATAAGACATGATTTGATGATGAAATCATGGTCATGGTTAATATAAGGTTATCATTTTCATATAGGTCAACGTCCCTGCACTTCATTTTATGGACCATGAAAATTTGGAGAATGTGGATTTCCAAATGAGGGAACATCAAGGTGTGATTATTGAAGTAGAAGGTAATGATACCATGGAAGAAGATCATGATGATGAAGATCACAATGATCAAAATGATCACGATGATCAAGATGATGATGATGATGATGATGTTAACGCAAAGCTTGATGTACCTATACTTGAGAAGGCACACGAGTCCCTATATGAAGGCTCCAAAACAACTCTTCTTGCTGATGTATTATTATTGGTGAACTTGAAGGTTATGAATGGAATATTCAACGTAGAAATGACACGTATGTTAAGGTATGCCATCTTCTTTTATTATTTTACTCATAGTTCCCTTACAATTAACATTGGGTTCATGTAGCAATTAATATTCTTTAAATTAACAAATTATATTTTTGGTTGTAGGTTGATAAGTGAGTGTTTGTTACCACCATCAAACATTCTACCTTGCTCATATCGAGAATTATCTACCATCCTGAAAGATATTGGAATGGAGTATAAAACAATACATGCATGTCCAAATGATCATATTACATATCATAAATAGCATGAATTTGCAACACAGTGCCCTATTTGTCATATTAGTAGATATCAATCAGATCGATTAACAAAAAAGGTTCCTCACAAGGTTCTTTGGCACATTCCCATTATTCCACGTTTGCAATGATTATTCAGGTGCAATAGCTTGGCACAATTTATGGATTACTATGCAAGCAATAGAAGTCAAGATGATATTATGTGAATTCCTATAGATGGTTCAACATTTAAGAAAATAGAGGGAAAATGGCCACACTTTAAAGAAGAACCTTATAATCTCAAGCTTTCATTGGCAGCAGATGGTGTCTATCCTTTTAGAGAGATGAGATCTACTTACTCGATGTGGCCTATTTTTGTTATCAACAATAACATACCTCCTTGGTTGTCCATAAAGAGAGAGCACATAATGTTGACACTGAGTGTTCTAGGTATTTTTTGATTTATTGGTCATCTAAATTAATTCATTATTACTAATCCATCAAAATGGTCATAATAATTATGTAATGTTTTTATTCATTCAACTAGGTAAGTACCAAGTTAAAGATATCAATGTATATATTGAACCCATTATCGATAAGTTGATGGTGTTATGGAATGGGGTTACTATGTATGACATCTATAGACCAATGGGACAAAGACAATTTCAATTTCATGCAATGCTTGTATGGACAATACATGATGCCCCTGGGCTAACACATTTTTGTGGTATGTTCTCTTCTTAACACCTCTTTTTTGGTATGTCAAAGTTAACACATTTAATCTAATTATACATTATCTTTTAGGTCTTCAAACAAAGGGAAAATTTGCATGTCCAGTTTGTGGTCCAAAGATGAAATCTTGTCATTCAAAATTTTTAAGAAAGTAGGTGTTCGATGAGAATAGACATTTTCTACACAAAAATCATAAGTACCAAATTATTGAAAAACATCTTTCAATGGGAAAGAAGAGACTATGTCAAAGCCATATAGAATGACACCTCACCTATGGAAGTTGGCATATAATAAAATAAATCATCGAGGTAATGTCATTCCATTTGATGGTTTTTGTTTCAAATTTATATTTTGATATTGTGTTTTGTTTATTGATGATGTGATTGATGCTTGTGAAGGTCATCAAGGAATCAATGACCAACTTCCAAAAGCACTAAAAATTTATCCTATGCAATTTACTAGGTTGTCGTACTACGAGCAACTCTAAATTGTGCATTTGTTTGATCCTATGCATATTGGAAAGAACGTAATAGAGACATTATGGAAAATCTTGGATGGAAAGCATGACAAAGACCAAATTGTCAAAACTTGTAGTGACATTGAAGAATCAAACCATGCAATGAAAAATGGCATTCGATCAAATAAAAATGAAGACTAGATTGATACAAGTGCCCTTAGTTGGTTATTGTCAGCGTAGCAGAGCAATGCTATAAAAGAAGTCATAAAAAAATACAATTTCCTACAAGATTTTCTATAGACATAAACAATCACATATCAAAGAAAAGTGAATTTGGGCCAGGGTTGAAAAAACACGATTGGCATACATTTATTAAGGTAATTCATGTTATTTTGTATTAACTATATATTTATATATTATATGTAGTTTTAATTGCATTCTTTTATAAAATATTGACAAGATCATTTTACAAGTATTGTAGTATGTTCTACCTCTATCTCTCGCATACCACTTTGCCAACAATGTCAAAAAAGTTATATATGATCTTGGAAAATACATGAGGTGGTTGTCATCTAAAGAAATCAATAAAGAAGATATAAAATATTGGAAGAGAAAAATTCATCTTCTGATGTGTGAAATGCAAAAGTGTCTACCTCCAAGTTTTTTCAATGCACAAGAACACTACCTCATACATCAACTTGAGGAGATTGAATTGTGTGGAACTATACCAACTAGGTCAATGTGGATGGTTGAGAGGCACTTGAAATTTTTGAAAGGATTGGTTTGATAGAGAGCACATCCTAAGGGTTCTATGGTGGATGGATATATTATATACCAGACCATGGTCTACATTAGTGAATATCTTCCTAAGCTTGCAACAAAGATCCATGTAGATCATATTTGGGATCCCAACTCAATTAAAAAATTTGAAGGGGAGTACTTGATGGGCAAAGGTAGATTGAGGAAAGTGAGAGGTAAATCTAAGATGTTATTGTAGTTAATTAATTCTTATAAATCTTCAATATAAGTTAGATATAATTGGTGTATTTTTTTTGAAATAAGTGGCCGAGAGTGGGATGCAATACATTTGTATATTGCAAACAATCTTGATTGGATGACGGAATGGATTGAACGATGTCAACAAAATTGTTTCTCATTAACATGGGAAGGTGTTGCTTCATTGGTTACAGAAGCTCATTGTAATGGAGATTCCAATGTTATGTCGATGGTAGTTGATTTAGTAAAGGGTTTAAGAGGTGGAGAGATACGTAGAAATTTATTAACAATCATAACTCGACATATGTTTTGTATCAACTCACAATGCAAATAATTTACACACACTTCAAAATTTGCAAGTTAACCACCACAAAGCTATGTACTATCATGGTCACAAATTTTGTATAAAAAAGTTGGATGCCACAAAGAAAACTTGTGATTCTAGGATAACTGTAGTTTTTGAGGTCACCAATATATCATCTAGAAATGACATACATCCTCAACAATCTCAAAATCAATACTATGGCATCTTGGATGATATAATTGAGTGTGAATTTAACACCTTCAAATTAGTTCTATTCATCGTCAAATGGTACAGGTTATGACTAAATCAAAATGATCCAGATAGAATGGTTATTCAACATGATAATGGATTTACAATGATTAATACAAGGTCGTTTGAGCCAGTTGGAGCTGAGCCCTATGTTCTTCTAAGCCAATGCAAGCAAGTGTTTTACTCAAAGGTTCCACATAAATTGGGTTGGTCATTTTTTGTTAGACATGATCCAAGAGGAAGGCCAATAAAGTATAATGTTATGGAAGAAGAAGAAATTGACAATGATGAAGAAGAAAATGATGAAGATCAAGATGATGGTGATGACGATGATGGTGATGATGATGATGGTGATAGTGATGGTGATGGTGATGGTGATGGTGATGATGATGATGATGATGGTGATGATGATGGTGATGATGATGATGGTGATGATGGTGATGATGGCGGTGATGATGGTGATGATGGCAATGATGATGGTGATGATGATGGTGATGAAAATGATGATGATGATGATGATGATAATTCATGACTACAAACATCATCACCCCTTCTATTGATGATCGTGCATTCCATATATAAGGTAAATTTGTTCATTTTTATGCGTATCATGTAATTTTTAGCTAACTTAAGATAAATGATTAACATATGCAAGAAATTTGACCCCTTTGGCATTGATCATGCATAGTGACATGGATCAGTAGGTATAAGTCAATAAATAGACATAATTTTCTTATATTCTTCTTAGTTATCATTGAGCACATATGTTATAAATAGACATATTATATAATCATATAATGTATATATAGACAAAGAAGGTCCATATACAAATATAATTGTATAATCACTTTCAACTTACTACATTTTATATTTGTCACTTTCACTTTCCAATTGATGGATTGCAGGACCCACCAAATAGGTACTTGTTAGATCTATCTACATTGAATGAGAGAAATGAGAAAATGGTAGACGAAAGCTCTACATGTAGTACGACTAAAATAGGGAGACCAACTAGAGGTCAAAAGATTAGAAAAAAAATTGATAAATGCATGCAATTTTTCCTTGCTAATGAGGGGTCATGTTCTTATGATGATGAGACCAAAGGCGACATCAAGGTGCCCTTTCGGTACACACACATTGAGAAAGAATGGGTACCCAATGAGCTACCTCCAATTAACATTGATTTTTGTGTTAATGAGAGGATATATCACATTGTTCCATCCTCATTACATGGTTTGGGCCTATTTTCCATGAATGGGATAAAGGTATGTTACAAAAAAGTTGTCGAATTATTCAAGTATGTCAGTCCATGTTACAATTACAATGATTGGATGCAGATTCTTTGATATAAAAAAAATATGCGTAGGTATGCACTATAGGCTAATTATATACAACGGAAAGAAAATGATCAAAGTAAAAGATTTTCTATGTACATTCATGGGAGACCAAAAGAAACAAGTAATATTTCAAGTTTTATAAATATTACGTGACCTTTCTCAACTAGTAAGCAACCCAATTGCATATTTGAGGCGTGTGAGGGCAATGAAGTTTTTGTTTATGCAATAAAATCAATAAGTGCACGGGAAGAACTACTAATAGATTACCATTTAAATCACATAGATACAAAAAAAGTTACTATCATGAGGGTTGTAAGTACTACATACCATTTTGTTAAAAGGTATTTTTTTGTTGTCTATTGCTTTCAGTTAGCTGAATTTTTTATGTTTAATCTTTGTGATAGGATGATATGGATCTGACAGATGATAGAGGCCACCAAGATGATACTCCTACCCCTTCTTTAGCGAGGGTAAACCTTATTGAGATTGTACAAATTAGATAGTTAAAAAGTGTTATATTATTATGTTATTTTATTTACGTTTTTTGAGTTTTTATGATAGTTTTACTAATATTCCTCTCACAATTTGATGTTTAGGATAAGGGTAAAGCACCAACAGTAAGTAGCAAGCCACTAGCTACACCTTCTAATGAGGATATTGTTGAAACTCCCAAAGTAACAAAAACGTTGAAGAAAATAATTTTAAAAAATAATTTAGAAATAATGAAAATTTTGGATGAGGCAAATATGGAATCCGAGGAGATGATGAAGAGGCTATCAAATTTGAGAGCCCAAGCTCGTCATTATGAAGTAAGCAATAATGAATCTTTAGTTATAAAAAAAGTTCAATAAAGATTTATATTTTATAATCTTTTATGTTGTGAAGTAAAATATGTAATATGTGCAAAAGTAATTTATTGATGTAATTTTTTTAAAGAGTTGTAAGAAACTTTAACTTCTAAATTCTTTTTATACAAGATTTTTTGGCAATTGATCCACAACCTAGTTAAGGACAATGTAGTGAGGTCGATAGTAGCAAAGCTCTAAATGCCACTGGTAAAATAATCTTTTAGTTGACAAGTTAGAAGGAATTTTTTATTTCGAACATTCAAAACTTCTTAACTTAACTCTTACTTTTATTATTTCAGAATGTCTTTGCCAACAATGTAGTGTTCAGGTCATCCAATGTAGGAGGCTCGTACAAGGTTGACAGATGCCCATACGAGATTGTCGACTGCAATGTCAGCAACAAGGGGACGTCCAGCTAGTAAATCCTTGTTTTGCTATGTTTGGTTTTGTGTTAATTATGAGTTGATAATTTATACTTTAATCTTAGACGCATCACATAGTGTATTTATTTTTTTGTGGTAGGAGATGCACCATTTGGTATGCTGTCAGATGTGGATCACAGTGCATGTATTGGTGATAATTCACCATCATTTCTTGGAGCTACCCATGTTTCTAGCACGGGAGCTATTCAAACATTGTTGTTGATTGACGATGATGAATCAATGCCTTTGAAATGTCCTAAGATTCCAGGTACTTTAAATAATTATTTTTTATATTGTAATAAGGATTTTCTTGCAAGATGTAAACATGATAGGAAGTGGTGAATCCAAGGGCTTTTGATGTGGAGTGATGCCTCATGACCTTCTTTAGTATGTCATATTGTGCAAGTTGTTTTATTATTCTGGAATTCCTTTTTATTAGGGGTTTTGTAGGATCATTTGAATTATCAATGACCTTTTGTCTATACTAGTAATTCTCTTGTTTAGTAATTCAATTTGAGCTATGAAGTATTTGATTTAGTACCCATGGTGATTTTAATTTGGATTGCTCAAATGGTAATATTGCAAGTACTTTTTTTGTCAATTTTGGTTAAGTTGACCATCCAACCCTAAAATAGATCACTAAAAAGATGAAATGTATCTCATTTTATGTATTTTTTATTCACTATGAAAAGTATTCTTCGCATGATTCATTTTAATTAATTATCTTGTGACATTTTTTTGTAGGAAATGATACATTTTATAGGAGGCTTTATGACCTCATGTTGCGAAGATTCAGGCCCACCTTAGTACAAGGTGGAACATCATAACTAAACTAATTTTATCCCACTATTTTTTTTTCATATCATTAATTGGTGCAACATTTTTCCTTTCATTCGGGTCTTTTCTTATGCTAGCTATATCTGACAATTTTGTGTTTTTTCTTAAAAGGTGGAACTTCCAAGATAAAAAAATTAAAAGATGAGCTCATCAAAGATATAGAGCATGAGTTTGGTAGTAATATTTTTTATCATAAGAAATTGTTACAAAAAGCTTGCAAACATCTTAACGTTGTGAGGGACTCATATAGAAAGAGTCTCATCCTAAACTGAAAGTACGAGTGTCCTCCCTTTGTTTTAGTGAGGGAGTGGAATGAGTTCATTTTGGATGCAAAGGAGAAAGGGGAAGGTCGAAAAGAAAGTACACCAGCAAATTCAAAAAGGTATGCAATAGTTTTAACTACTACTACATTAATGTAATAATGCACTAATTAGTATTGATCTTTATATCTATATCATTTAACATATTTCAAAATTTTCATAGGTTGTAGGACACATCAAAGGCTACAAAGGCTAGGTTGGAAAAGATTGGGCAGCACAAACTTGGCTCTGGGGGATATTCTAAAATCAAAGCACGAGTTGTAAGTAGCAATAAATGAATTGTAGAGAAAAAAATATTTAAAAAATGCAAATAAAATGTAGGGTGCTGATTTTAATCTGGAGGCCATGAAAGAACACAAAAGAATTTCCTTTAAGCAAGGCTATGTAGTTGTGGTTGAACGCCTACAACAAGCTTCCATAACCCCAATCGAATAGTCTCTTGCATCATGTCACTAATAAATTTGGTACCAAATTGTAACGGCACTGTCGTTGCAATTTGGTACCAAATGTATTAGTGTGTGCACAGGTAAATATGCCAAAAAAAAATTAGAAATTAAACACTTGAGAAACAATCTATTTGATAATAATGTGCATGACATTGCAATGCAGCCTGTTAATCGTGACACAGATCATACACAACATCATGAAGCCCCTGATGTGCATCATACTATCGATGGAGGTGCTCATTTTCTATTTAAAACTAATTATGTAATTATTAATACAATTTAACATCTTTAAGTGAACTTGGTGTAACCTTTTTGTGTTGAGGATATAGAATCATGTTGTGTTGAATGAGTACCAAAGGATGTTCAGATTGATTAGGAAGTAGATCATGTCACACATTCAGGTAAAGAAAATCTATGTTTCGTTCTTTTAAATTAATTTTTTGATTTATAGTTCTTTTACTTAAATAAAAACTTGTAATTCACTAATATAAAATGGTGTGATTTTAACTTATGAAGTACTTGTTATTGCAGTGGACCCCCCTTTGGTGCAGCGGCCTCATGATGTTCTTGAACAAATGAGGAGGAGACATGTGTTAGAACCAACAGAGGAGAGGGATGATGAGGACATTGATATTCCTCTTAGAAATTTTATGAAAAAAAAAATAGCAAGAAAGCCAAAAAGAAATGATTATTCATGAATGACTTACTCTTGAATATTGTTAATGAACATTGTGTTAATGAATATTGTTAATGAATATTGTGTTAATGAATTATTCATGATTGACTTACTTTTGAATGTTGCATGTTAATGAATTTTGTGTTAATGAATTATTCATAAATTTGGTGTGTTAATGAATTTTATCATGTGATTATAATGATTGAATGTTATATTTTAAAAATGGATGAATAAATGAATATTATTAAATGTTAATGGAGAATTTAGAGTGATGTTGTGGGGGGTTGTGGGGAGAAAATGAGCTTCCACCTTCATGTGGTTGGCCTTGTTTAGTAGAGAATATTTAACTATTTTTGAAACCAAGTGAAGCTCAAACTTTAAAGATAAGCTTATAATTAATAGTGACAACCAATTAGCAAGTCAAAATGAAGTTCTTCGTTACAGGTACCTTTTTAGTTTTTAAAACACGATGTTATGTTTTAATATTGTGTAGTTTTTTCTTAAGTTAAAGTATTCTTTTACAATAAAAAAATAATTTATGACCATTTTAGTAACTATTCTAAAATTGCTTTATGACAAATCTTGTTTTGGCAAAGATGGTGATAAGTGGTGTTGTTTATTCCTTGGGAGATTGGATTGCACAGGTATGTATCTCAAAATCATTTGTATGTGGTAGAAATGTATACTTACAACCATTTCATTCCACATTTAAAAACATTGATGATAATATTTCTTTTTTTAATTTATATTTTTGTCTATAGTCATTATAAATGTTGCAACCTTAGTTAGCTTTTATAGGCTATGAAGAACATAGTTGAATACTACAATAATTTTGTGGTTCAGCATTTATGTTTTCCCTACTCATAGTCCAATTTATTTATAGTTTGGAAGGGTACGATTAGTGCACAATCTACAATTTTATACCCATTCATATATTTATTTCATAATCAATTCTGTCATTGAGTTTTCTTCAACTGATTTGTAATAATATCTTTAATCTATGGACCTCTAGTTTCAACTTCAAGGGAAGAAAGAAGTTCAATACAAGAACACATCAAAAATTCAAATCTATGAGTGTTGAAGATTCCTCCAATGTATTTAACTATATTACCTACTATACTCTTTACATTTAACTATATATGTTGTTCTTCAATAACCACTCATCTCGTTATATGGCAGGTTGAGAAAGAGAACAAAGAGAACAAATCATTTGGTTCGATGTGCATAGATGATAATATTACAAGGATAAATATGTTGTTTTTGAAAATTAAGAGAAGATATTTATCTCTTTCTGCTTATGATACAGGTTGGTCTTTAAATATTCTTTTATATAGTTTGATGATATTTTATAATGATCATGTAATTGTAAGAGACATTTGTTTGTTGGTGCAATGCTTGGTGCTTATCCTATCAATTTGATTCTTGGCCTTTCAATGGTAAATCATTTGGAAAGCTTGGGTATAGCAAGACATTTCAAACATGAGATAAAAGAGGTTCTAGATTATGTCTATAGGTAATTGGGAGATATTTTTTCTGACTAATTATAGTACATTTTATGAATTAATTTGCATATTGTTTGAAATAAATGTTCTTCCTAGGAAAATTTTGGATAGAGAATGAAATGGGTGAAGGAATGCCATCAGCATCAGACATAATAACCATTTCTAACAGTTAAGTCTTAATTTCACATAATTCTTGTTTCTAGTATACTCTATTCTATTTTTTAAGTTGTTAAGAATTTTCTTTTATTTGTATAGAATTAGGTTTTTTTGGTAAAGTCAATTAGATTACTTCTTATTTATTTTCTTAGTTTATATATATAATATGAATTATGTTCAATTTAGAAGAAATATCTTTTATAAAATTGAACAACAACTTTAAAGAGTTATACATTGTGTTAAGAATTGATATCTAAGATTGAGTGTTTTGATTGTGAAGGAGAAAGAGAAAGGTGAACATTATGTACAAATTCATATTTAGTGTCTAGACATAACCTAAAACCTTATTACCTTCAATAGTTTTTTAGGATACTATTCTTAGATAAATACGTAGTGTCTAGATTCTTAGATAAGAATAGTGTGAACATTCATACTCAATGTCTAGATTCATAATATTCCTAACATCCTAAAACCTTGTTATCTTACTCATGAATTCTCTAGGAAGGTGGTGTAGAGCAGGGTCCTTGTGGAATGCCTCATGATGACCTTGAGTGTACAAAGCTATGTCACCAAGCTTGGATACATGTACTAGTCCATCCATGAGAGCTCCAAAATCAACAAAAGTGCCAAATGACTATATTCTTCTCACTATCCCTATAAAAGATGCACCATGAACTAAATCTTCATTTGAAACTCTTAGATTCCCATTCTTGCTAATATTTCTAGTAGGTACTAACTATCTTGAACTAGAAGGATCTTCAACAGCAAGTGATTCTGTTTCTAATTATGAGCTAGACACATATGATTTATCACCTTCTGATGGCTTATCTAAATCTCCACTTTGTCTAGGAGCATCAATATTTGGCTCCTCAAGTGTCACTTCATTTTCAACTGATGCTAAAATTATGTGTAATAGTGAACCATGTCTTCTATTGGAATATATCTCTTTTTGATAAAAAGTGAAATTATTTGAAAATGATCTGAAAGGTAGTGACCTATTTGCTATTGTAGAATCTATAGAATCTATATAGAGAATTGAAAATTTCTTTTAAAATGGTTGATATCTATTTAATTTCATTAATATATAATGATGACAGAGGCTTATTATTATTATTTTTAACAGATATTATACTACAAATATACTGACAGAAAAGAGTGATGTTTATTATTTTGGGATTGTTTTGATGGGAATTATTACTGGAAAACATCCTCACTTTGTAGATGACTCAGTATCTTATAGTGAACATATACAAATCACTAATTGGGTGAGTATAATGTTTTTTTTTTCTCTCTCTCTTTTATTTTTAAAATTTCAAGTACCTTTATACTGACCTTATATTGAAATCTGTCCAAATTTGAAGAGCCTCCCTTCTCCTGACCACTAGCAATGAAATATATATACTAACCTTATATATTGACCTTATATTGAAATTTGTTCAAGTTTGAAGAGCCTCCCTTCTCCTAGCCACTGGCAATGAACAACTAAGCTTCCATTTTTGCAGCCTCTGTCATGGGTGGTCATAGAATTGCCACAGTGCTGATGTATTTCAATTTGCTCTATAATTTGCTCAATAATTTTTAGCTATTTTGTTTATATTCCAAGAGTAGGATTGTGCAATAATATAGAAGGATATATACTTACCTTATATTGAAATCTATCCAAGTTTGAAGAGCCTCCCTTCTCATAGCCACTGGCAATGGACAACTAAGCTTCCATTTTTGCAGCCTCTATCATGGGTTGTCATAGAATTGCCATAGTGCTAATGTATTTCAATTTTCTCTATAATTTTTTCTATAATTTTTAGTTATTTTGTTTATATTCCAAGGTGAACTTTAGTATTCACACCATTATTCAAATATTTCCAATACATATGTTGAATTTTAAGCAAAAGTTGAGCCAAGCAAAGGATGATTCATGACAGCTATTTAGGTGTTATTGGTAGAGCTAAAAGTTAGAATTTAATTATCTATTATATTTAGAAACATTTATCAATTAAATGTGCTAAATTTTCTCTTCTCTCAAACCTCTTTTTTGTATGCAGTGAAGCCCTACGAAGGAAATGCCCTACTATTCTTCAGTCTATACCTAGGATCTACAACCAATGATACCAGTCTGCATGGTAGTTGCCCTATTATATGTCAATGAAAACCAACTTTTTGCTCAATATATTTGTTTAATAGTCATGGAATTTAGCTTTATACCCAAAGATTGCATTAGTTTGAAAAATTATAAAGCCTTTTTATATTAATGTTATGTAGTCCTTATATAGGTATGTGTATATGTGCAAATTTAAGACAATGAGCTTTGTATTTTTTTAAAATTACCATGTTAAAAATAAAGGAGAAAGAGATTCAATTTTACAAATTTTAATTTTTAGTTTTAATTAATACTCCAAATTTAACATGTATATTTTACAAATATAACATATTCGACTACTTGTCAAGCATTTGGGCTACAATTCTATTCTCACTTCTCCAACTTATAGTTTTAGTTTATATGCAAGTACTTTTTTATTTCATAGATTGTATAAACTATTAGTGTTGAAGCTCTATTTCTCATGATAGATTTTGAGTTTTTCACTTCTCCAACTTATAGTTTCAGTTTATATGCAAGTACTTTTTGATTTCACAGATTGTATAAACTATTAGTGTTGGAGCTCTATTTCTCATGACAAATTTTGAGTTTTTGATCTCTACATGTATAAATATTTTAGGCTCTGAAGAAATTTATGGATGGAGATGCTATATTAACATTAGATCCAAAAATAAACAAAAGCCCTACTACAAACTTGTTGATAGAGAAAGTGCTATTAAGGAGTGGTTAAAAGGCTTTGCAATGATTTGGTTTTGATCAATCAGGTATGCTTCATGTAACCAAACTTTGTCTACTCATAATTTAGTTCTTGTTTATGGTCTATTATTATTATGAGCTTTATAAGTTTATATAGTTCATTTCTCTATTAAAATTTTCTATTACATTTTGGTTTTCTTTGTGTTGTACATAATCAAAATTAAACCCATTTATTTCTTATTACAAGGCCACATCACCCTTATGCTTGAAAAAAGAAGAGGAAGCCTCATGTTATAAGATTAGAACCATAAGAGCCATAGTAGAATGTCAAAGATAATCACCATGTGTCTATTAGTAATAGGCACATCGTGACTATCTTTGGCATTCTTCAATTAGGAATTCTCTTTCAATTGAGCTCACAAGGGAGATTAGCTAGCGAAGATGCTCTGTTAGTGCCTTCTGAATGAGTAGGAAAGTGGGGTGTGGGACCTCCTCCAGATAATGGTACCATTGGATCAAATCAAATATTAAGCAATCAAGGTTTAGAACCAGCTCTAAGGTAGTTCATCATATTAGAACATGGCAAGTGGTGCCTTGTACTACCTTATTATGTTTATCACTTACCTAGCTACAACTCCACAATTG
Source organism: Cupressus sempervirens (assembly GCA_028749045.1). NCBI lineage: Eukaryota > Viridiplantae > Streptophyta > Pinopsida > Cupressales > Cupressaceae > Cupressus > Cupressus sempervirens. Next base: position 265,752,743 of record CM053793.1, read on the forward strand.
ATATTGACAATCTCCTACCCTCATTGTGCAATTGAACTACGAGTGCCTTTTGTGTTCTTGAAAAATCATAAGCTTTCAAATTTTGTAAAGCCATTATGAATGCAAATGAACTACAACTGGTGAGGTGTCAATTTTAAGGCAATTTTTGTTTCTATAATGTACTATTCAATTACTAGAAATATTTCATCTAGAGGTGTCAATTGATAGATTGTTAACTTTTCATATCATTTTCTACTTTGTTTGGGTGGTTCTCCTTGCATTTGTAAATCTTGTTGCAGTCTTTAGCCTAATGATAGTTTGGTATTACATCATCTAGGGCGATAACATAGTTGACTTAAAACTTTGCATTAAAGAAAACATCAAGGGATAGTATTTTAATTGTGGATATTTGTAAATTATGTTGGTTTTAGACATAGTTATAGTTATAGTTATGTATGTGCTCTTATGATGATGTGATTGGGACTGTAAGTTTTTTTGTCACGTTTATCTATTTGAAAAATAAAGATTAGTTAATGAAATTATTGGCTTTCATTCCTGATAAATAATTCTTTCCTAATTTTATTTTTCCCTGCAATCTTCACAAGAAATGGTGTCTCAAGAACCAAAATTTAGATGGGCTATTCCATTTCTTGAAAAGGCTTTTCTCTCATAGGAGCCTTTTAAACTGCACAAAATTTGAGTTGTAAAGCATAATTGCTTGGTGGAAACTTAGGATATCATGCACATTTCTTCCTCCTTCCCATTTTTTTGTATGAAATAAATCATGTGATAAATGAAACAACGGTGTAGAGGTAGAAATGTGCACAATACCCTAACTCTCATGCACCGAGCAATTACACTTTAGAATCAAATTTTATGTTGTTTAGAAGGCTCCTATGAGAGCAAAGCTTTAACAATAATTGGCATAGCTCATCTAAATTTCTACCTAGTGTTGGTCTTAATTTTGACACACATGTCTTCCCTTTGACATTGAATGTATGGCATCAGTGTAGAAAATTAAGGGGTTTTGGTCACAATTTCAACGCAAAATTGGTCATTTGGCTATCACAGGTGAAGGGGTTTATGTCAAAATTTTGACTAGTGACACCCACAAATGGGAAAATAATAGTTCAGGATGGACTAAGGAAATCAACAAAAATTGTGTCAATAACTCCACCTTTATGAAGTCAAAATTTCAATGCAAAATGTCTAGGTCAAAAAATTGACTAAAAGAGACTAACAACAAGTTTAGTTGCCTATTCCACCTACTTTGGTCACAATTTTGACCTTTTCACGTCAAAATTGAAGCCTAAATTTACTAGTGGCTAATCAAGCGATGACATACTCCTACATCTAGAGAGGAAACCATCACTCTACTCAATGTGTGGCAAATAATACGAGTGCCCATCTATGGGATATATCCCAAGTACATGTTGGAGGGTGTCAATCCCTTTCTATAGGAGTGCTTTGGGAGGCGATGATAGAGACTATCGATTCAAAGATCATGGCTCACATGGCAAGAGGTAGTATAGCATAGGTTGTTGCAACTTGCTATGTACCTTGCATCACTTATCTGAAGGATGGTACTAGACCATGTTGGGCATGGTTTTCCCATTGGATTGACATGGGTGCTTAGCACCCTACTATAGGATGATGGTGCAGTCTACTGTTGAGGTCAGACCATTCTTGTAGAGTTATATCATGATCTTTACATGTGCACCTATAGAGCACAGAGGACCATGGGGTCGAGGTTGACACTACTGATGGTATGGTCATGGGAGCACATAGGTGTGACATAGCCTTTTAGTAGATGAGAGACCAAACAGTCTGGGGAGCCGTTTGCATGCATATATCGGCAACTGATTTAGTATACCTCCACAAAGTCTGTGGGTTTCTGGCACAGGTGCTTAGAAAAGATCATTATGTTTGACTAGATGTCATATGATGGTATGAACAATTGGGGAAATGTGTTGGCAGCAAGAGGAGAGAATGACATAGAGTATTAAAGGTATTTCTCATATATTTATATAGATCGCTGGCTCATCGGGTGCTCTATGCATGCTATTATGTGATATATGCCCTCTAGGGTGTGGAGATAGTTCGGTAGGGTACAATATGTAGTCCTAGATAGGTTTCTATACCCTGTGGTATCCCAAGAGTATGATAAGTTATGGGGTCATGGGACCAACCTGCAGTTGGCAAAGATCTCCTGGGTATTGATGCAACTAGTGCCCTGGTTACATTTCCAGGATCAGGAGGATACAGGGATGACACTAGCTTATGCACAATGGTGGACAACACATTAGCCATTCCAATTGACAGTGCCTGGAGCATCACCTCTAGTAGAACAGGCATGAGGAGAGGGGGAAAAAGTCAGGGATGGGGGACAGGTAGGGGTGATGCCACCACTAATGTAGGGGACACAGCAGGGGCCACAGGTGTGCAAAGCCCATGCAAGGAGAGCATTAGTGCTAGCACTAGCACCAACACCGGCACTAGCATAGGGGGCCATAGATACAAGTGCCACCAAGTGCATAGGGATAGAGACTAGTAGAGGACACTAATATTGTCAAGGCAGAGTAGGAGAGTCTCCACACAGAGGTTGCCTAACTCTAGGGTGTGGCACAGGTAGAGCAAGCATGAGCAGACAGTGCTCAGCAGGCCTTGGCAGCCTTACAGAGGTGTAGGCATAGAGGGCCAAAGTGGATAGTGCACAGGAGGCCTTGGTAGCCTTACAAGCATGGATTGATGTTGGTGAGTTTTCCAATTTTAGGATGGAGGAGGATGTCAATGAGCTCACAAAGATAGAGACCCTCTAGCGAGAGGTGGCAATATTACAAGTAGAGTGAGACACCCACTAGGCCCAACTGGATGAGTACCACAGGTAGCAGGATTTGGTGAGAAAGATGGTATAGCCTAGTGCAACCATGTTAGTGATGTAGGAGGTGATGGCAGCCTGCCAAGGAGAGACATAGGTAGTACAAGAGGTATGCTATTATAGGTCCTTAAATCATGATGTCGTGCCTTTCAATTAGTGGCAACCAGATTTTTAGATGGCCTCAAGCTCATGACTGCAAGAGGTAGGGACAGGTTAGAGAATTCAGTTGGATAGCATCGGCCTCCACAAAGGGGTGATATAGGGGGGGCAGGGCCCTCATAGCCAACTACCTAATTTTGTATAGTGAGTATTTTTGACAGATATGTGCAGATACAACAAGTTTTTGAGAATGCATTAGTATATGATGACACTAAATGATTTTTTTGTATATGGACTATACAGAGACATTATTCTTTTGATATATATGTGACATGATTTGATGGCCTGAAATGTATATGGATGACTTTATGCATATGATATCTATGATGTGGATAATAACATTGTGATGTAGGATGTGTGTGATGTGATGTTACCTATGATGTATATATGATGCCTAATGCGTAGATGATGCAAGTTTGCTGGCGAATATGAGATGTATGCATTATGCTATATTACATGTATGGATGCACTTAATGAATTAATGTAATGAATCAATGATGTAATCCAATTAATGAATAAAATGCTTAATGAATATGATAATGAATGTATTCTAAAAAGACACTAATGAATGCAAAGTGAAATGATGAAACCTAAAATGTAAATGAATCTAATGAATGATAATGTGTCAAAAATCCTCACACATAGGAACCAAGTAGCGTAGCATAGGAGGGAGGAATAAACAGGAACCTTGTCTCAAGCATGGTACAATGAAACCCTATACTACATGAATCCTAACTACATGATACTGAAGGATTCAATTGTGTTTATATGGAATAGCACACCTTAGTTTGATTTTGCAAAAGAGTTTATGCATTATATGCTATAGAAGCATACATTTCAAGGCTCTTTTGCATGGACTAGATTCATAAGACCATAGAGACTTTAGGAAAATAGGTGTAGTTTTCATATTCATGATGCAACCAATGTTGTAAACACCTTGGAGAGGTCTAAGCACACCCAAAGTCTTTTTAGGTATCTTTGGTGGAAAGTGTGCTAACCCGTTGCCCCTATTGTGAAGCACATAAACATAACCTGAAATTGACACATATGTTTTAAAGCCTCAAAAATAGATCATACCACAAACAACATGTGTATTCAATGAGAGTGATTCAAGTACTACAAAAATATGGAAGATCAAGGTGCACCATAAAAGGCTTCCACTAACACACAAAATGAAATCAACCAAAAAAGAGACCTCATGACCAAGTAGTCATTCAATCCACAATTATTGCCAAGAACCTTAAGGTTTAGAGGTGAATGTGATAATACCACATATAGGAAGGATTCATCCTATGAGATTGTGTTTTGTTTAACATTTGTTAGTGCAAATTGTTTATTGGCAAGGGCTATGAAAGAGGAACAAACTTCTCAAATCGTTAAGTCTTGAAGGTGATTTTGTTTAAGTTCTATTGAGGTCATTGTTGTGGGAAAAGCTCAGTGTAATGGAATTGGAACAAGAACTTGATGGAAAAAAGGCCTCACGGACAAGAGGTCTTTTTGAGAAATGGGAGTGAAGTGAAGTCTCATGGACAAGAGTTCTTTTTATTGGATGCATGAAAAGTGTAAGCAAGATATGACTTTTGTACAAAAAGGAAATGAAATGGTGGAATGGGGTGAAGTGAGAAAAGCCTTATAGATAATGGACCAAAATACTTTTTTCAGGAACTTTTTCTTCTTTTTAGTCTTTTCTTTAGGCACATTTTATGATTTTTTTGGAATTTTCTGATTTTTCTAATTTTTTGGGATTTTTGTGGGACTATAATAACACTATATAGGAATTGCAAGACTCAAGCATAGAACTACTTGAGATGTTGGATATTTATAGGCTCAGGGAGTGGATCTCCGTCTAGAGTGGCAATCTAATATGCCTCAGAACCATATTTTGCTATAATGATAAATGGATGAAGCCAATTAGCTTCAAAATTTCCTTTCTTTTCATAGTTTTGGAGATTCCTCATGTTATGCTACAAAAATAAGTCACCCAACTCAAATTCTTGTGGCTTGAATTTTTTGTGAAACTAAAGCTAAAGGTGATTTTGATCCATGTAGAGGTGGTTTAGGACATTGAGACATCTCTCATCGAGGAGTTGCAGCTCTTGCAAACAAGTAACTCGGTATTCTTCTTTACACATTAGATTCTTGAGAGAGATTCTAAGGGAAGGGAGCTCAACTTTGATGGGTAAGATAGCTTTAGAACCATAAACAAGGGAAAATGGAGTGGCTCCTATGGGGTTACAGATGGAGGTATGGTAGGCCTAAATGGTAGGAGCAAGTTGGAGATGCCAATCATGACTAGTTGTGTCAACCATTTTCTTTAGGATTTTCAAAATGGTTTTATTAGTAGCTTCATCTTGGCCATTGCCTTAGGGGTAGTATTTGGTGGAAAAATGCTAGGTGATTCCAAATTTCCAACACAATGTGGCAAACTCCTAATTTTTGAATTGTTTTCCATTATCAGTCATGATATCCTAAGGTATACCAAAGTGACAGATAATGTAGTTCAAGATGAACTTTGAAATCTATTTTCCAGTGGTGTAGGTTAATGTGATAGCCTTGACCCACTTTGTGAAGTACTCAATGGAAGCAATAATGGACTTGTGGCCATTTACAAAATTTTGGTATACTTGACAAACAAGATCGAATCCTCAGCAAGAAAAGGGCCATGGGGTAATGGTGGGTTGGAGGTCCTGGGCAGGGGTGTGTATCAAATCGCCATGGTGCTAACAAGGAACACATCTCTTCACAAAATGGTAGGCATTTGTTTCCATAGTAGGCCAATAGTAACCTGTTCTAAGTAGCTTTTTTGCTAACACAAGGCCATTGGAATGGGCACCACAATTTCCTTGGTGGACCTCTTCTAACATTGTTCTCACTTTGTCTAAACTAAGACATAAGAGGAGGGTTTCATCGAAGTGTTTTTGAAAAAGTGTATCACCTAGGATAGTATATCGAGTTGTGTGATGGATAAAGGTTTTTCTTTGATTCGAGGTGAGGGCTATGGGAATGGTTTCATGACATAGATAGGAAAAAATGTCAACATACCATGGAGACTCAGGATCGACAATCTAACATACCAACTCTAAATCGGTTTGCTCATAAGCAGAAGCAAAAAGATTCTCAACAAGAAACTCACATTTAGGACTATATTTAGGCATAGCAATCATGGAGGCAATGGTAGCCATGGCATCTGCTACTTTTTTATTAGACATTGGTATCTACTAAGAGACTATCTCTATGTAGTGTTGTTTAAGATCCTTAACTATCTTGCGATATCGCAACAACTTTTCATCCCATGTGTGGTATTCATATATAAATTGTTTAATGACCAATTATGAGTCTCCAAAGACAAGATGGCTTTTGATATTCCATTTGATAGCTTGACATAGCCTTGTGACTAATCCTTCATACTCAACTATATTTTTTGTGCAAGGGAATGAAATTTTATAAGACTGAGGAATGGGGTCTCCTTGTATTGTAACAATTAAAATTCCTACCCTTGATCCCTTTTGTGTGAAGGAACCATCAAAAAATAGCCTCCATTGTGTACTAGGGGTAACAATCATAATTGTGTCATCTAAAAAGTCTACTACAATGGGATGGTCTCCTTGAAGAGGAGCTTCAACAAGCTGGCCTACAATTACTTGTCCCTTTATGACCTTGTGATCTTTATAGACAATGTCAAATTCACTTAAAATCAAGACCCATTTTGCAGATCGACTAGTGATAGAGGCCTTTGATAGAAAACATTTGAGTGGATCTCTCTTAGAAATGAGACGTGTAGTATGATTGAGCATAGAATGGCATAGTTTCTGTGTGTAAAAGACAACTACCAAACAAGCTTGCTTAATAGCAGTGTAATTAAACTCATATCCAACAAGTGTTCGACTGAGATAGTATATAGCTTGCTCATTATCATTGTCATTTAGTTGTGCCAAAAGAGCACCTAAGGCAACTAAAGTGGCTGAAATGTATAAAATCAATGGTTGTCCTACAATTGGAGGGACTAGAACTAGAGGATTAGCCAAGTATACTTTAATTTGTTCAGTTTTTGTTTGACATAAACAATCCCATTGAAATTTATTTCATTTGCAAAGAAAATGTTGAAGTGGATGGACCTTATCTGCCAATTGGGACACAAACCATCTAATTGATTACAATTTTCCTTGAAAATTGTGGAGTTGTTTCAATGTGGTAGGTGGAGGCATTTCCATGATGGTTTTTACTTTGGTAGGATCTACCTCAATACTTCTTCTTGAAACAATGTAGCCTAACAACTTGCCTGATTTAACCTCAAAAACACATTTCTTTGGATTTAGGTGCACTTTATATTTCTCCAAAGTTTCAAAAATGGTAGTAAGCACATCAATGTGGGAATCGCGTGTCTTTGATTTTCCTAGGATGTCATCAATGTAGTCCTCCATTATGACATGTAGAAGGTCATGCAATATTGTAGTCATTGGGTATTTATAAGTGGCACTAACATTCTTCAAGCCAAAAGGCATGACTTGGTAACAAAAGGTCCCCCATCGGGTGGTAAATTCCATTTTATGTTGATCTTCCTCTGCAATTTTGATTTGGTTGTAACTAGAGAAACCATCTATTAAAGAAAACATCTCATGTCTAGTAGTCAAATCCACAATGATATCTATGTTAGGAAGTGGAAAATCATCGTTAGGACATGTGAGATTTAAATCTTGAAAATCTAAATAGATGTGGATGCCCCCAAATGCTTTTCCTATAGGAACAATGTTGAAAACCCAATTAGGATAATCAATAGGATGGATAAAATTTGCCTCTAACATTTTTTGCAATTCTACCTTGACTAAAACCACTACCTTAGGATGCATTTTGTGCAACTTTTGCTTCATTAGTTTAATCTTGGGATCTACTATTAAATGATGCATAACCAAATCTATGTCTAAACTAGACATGTCTTTGTATGTCCATGCAAAATTGATTTTCCTCTTTTTCAATAATTTAGTCATTGCCTTTTGTTCTTCAAGACTTAAGGTAGCTGCAATGTAGATAATTTGTGGGTTATCCTCTGTACCCAAATTTACTAGAATTGTGTCCTCATTCAAAATAGATGACTTTTCTGGTGGTAAAGATCTGAATGGCAAGTCAACCTCTCCCTCTTATGGCACCTCTAGGAGGTTTTCACCAGAAGATGTGTCCTTTATTTTACCTTTTTCTTCATCTAAAAGTGCCCTAAAAGAATTTTCACTAGAGGATGTTTCTTCTATTTTTATATTTTCTTTTTCACTTTTGCAACTAAGAGAGTTGACTTGGCTACCAAAGTAGGCTTCTTCATTGTATTGGATCTCATGTTCATAATCTTGGAGATTCTTAAGGCCAAAGAGTGCCATCATTTCTTTATCAAAGTTATAGATATCGAGAGTTGGTTATGTATCCTGAAGGTCCTAGTCTATCGTGCTAGGGATGGTTAGAGATAGGTCAATGGATGAAAGGTCAGCTATGGTAATGGCATGGACATGGGTATCTAGGTCATCTTCAAGATATTGGAAGGGTACTTTGAAGAATTCCTCCTCATCAGTCTCAGAATCAGGTTCAACTATATAATAGTTGTCAGCAAAGGACACCTTGAGTTTAATGGAGCCCAAACCACATCCTTTAGATAGCTATTAGCCTCAAGGGGTTGTCTAATTCCATCTTCTTTTGGTCCAAGGCCAGTACCATGAAATCCCATATTTTTGATGATGGGAGGGGCCTTAACATATTTATCTTTGGGGAATTCCACAAGTTCATCTTTTCCATCAAAATATAGCCAATCTAGGATATTAGATTCCATGTGTTCATCACTAAGTGAACCTCAATGTTCAAATGTTGTTTTGTTAACCTGCATAGCATCCTTACTTGTAGAAGGTGGTAGTTGTGAAGGTTATCCAAATGAATAGGGGGAGAGTGGTAGTTGTCCAACACACAAGGAATTTTCAAACTTATACTCTCCCATTCCTATGTCAGCAAAAGTAACCTTCTTTCCTGTAGTGTTGAGCTTAGTATCTTCAACCTTCTCTTTTCCTTTGCAAGGGTTGGAATAATTATTGGATACCTCTAGTACTATTATGGAAGGTGATTTTTTCATAGTGAGAGGTTTAGTTAAACCTTAGCAAACTCATAATTGGACAAAACTATGTTGATGCACTATTGGGCATTTTTTTTGCATGAGGTCAATGACAGGAATCCATTGCGTAATTTCTCTCTTGAAAAGAAAATCTATTATAAGGATCCACTCCAAGGTTTAGTATTTGTCTTGAGATGTACTAAAATCCACTCAGTAGAAGATAAATGTGAGTTTTCACAACGATGCCTTTGCTGGTTCTAAAAACTCTTTTATCTCAAAATTGAAGTAAATCTGTTCACTGTCCCAAAATATCACACCAAAAGAGCAATATTTTTCTATTTTTCTATATGCATGCAACTAATAATGCAACTAAAATGCATTCCTATTCTAACAAAGGGTTAGCAAAGCAAATAATGAAACTGAAAGCAAAATAACATAATATCAAATGACTTGAAATTAAAATTCCTAAACGGACATAAGCTACAAAACACAACACGTTGTGAGTTAAACCTTCAAAGAAATCAGTAGGAAACTAATGAAAATAGGAGGAGCACTTCCTAGAATCCATTGATGCAATTATCGGTGAGAATCTTTAATAAGTCAAATGATGTTTCACTCTTCATCAAATCACAAGGCCATAGAAAGTGCGATCATGCAAGACAAAAAGCTATGTAGACACAATCGGGTAATCTCTTCTTAAACTCGTTACATCATCATAATTCATATATATGTAGCAAACACTAGAACTAAAAGATCACACAACTAGAAATAACACAATAAACCATTGGCTCAATCACAATCTCATGAATAAAATCCACAAAACAATGACACATTTAGGAAAGAATAACTACACTCTGAATGCTAGCACTAAAAGCATAATCTTATTGCATAATAAAAGTGGCCCTTTTTTACATTTTACAATGGAGTATTTATAAGAAATCATCTCCTCAATTTGTGTTGAGAGTGAGAGATATCCTCATTCAATTAGATTCTTTTAAAACACTAAAACAAACTAAATATATACAAACTTAATAATCTAACTAGTGCTTAGAGGGACTTCATCCATATTTTATTCATTAATTAGGTGAATGAGCCTTTTACATGTCAAAAAAAAAGAAAGCATGTGAGAGAAAGTAGGAGGAAGCCATTAGTTGAAGTGGAAGCACATGGAGACACAAAAAATAGAAGCTAGTCCTTCACTAGGTGTGTGTCAAAGTTAAACTACTGTCAGAATGCACTCCCAATGCATGGAAAGTGTTATTTTTGGAACTTGAAGTCAATTGTTGGTGCACCTCTAAATTATAGAGCTATGGAGTTGCAGACCTATAGATCTACAGAGCTATGGAGCTGCGGACCTTGACTAGGTCAAAATCTCAAAATTTTACTAAGTTTCAAAATTGGAATACTGGCATCTGGGTTTTGTTCATCTTTACACTAAAGCTATGTTTGGATGTTTTCCCTTGAATTTCTCTATTATCTCAGTAATCTTAGTAGCATCTAGAAGATCCAAAGCCTCATACTTGTCTTCTACCTTCTGTCTATAGTTGTCCATGTTAATTTGAGTCTCTATAAAATCTCCAAGTTTGGTGTCCAACTCTAAGAGTGCTTCCTCTGTATGATGTCTTCATCACTAGATGCTTCCTCCAAAGTCTTTCTAAAATTTTCCATAACTACCTCAACTGGTAATAGCTTCTCTCATTCTTCATCTTCAAAAATTTCCAAGCATGCATCACTGTACAACTTTTCTACTTCCAAAATTTGCTCTCGGGCTTGGTCATTAAGCCTATGTATCTCATCATGCAATGTTTCCATCACTTTATTTCCATCTGAAAAATTTTCTAACCAATCATCTATCATGTCTAACTCCTTTCTAGTATATACATCAATCAAAATGTAGTACTTTTTCCCTTTTATTTCTTGTAGAGTTTGTAAATCCTTGCTCCATGCCCATACCTCATCCATGATACTGAAGTCCTACCTCAAAATTGCCATGATCTTATCAAAATTATCTTTCATAGCATGCAAGAACTTCAAACTTCCTATGATTAAAGTGACACCCTTATCCTCAAGGCTGTCTCACCAATCCTAACAAGCTCTCAAAAATGGACTGAGTTGTACACCATCCCCTTCTCTAAGAATGGTATTCAAAGTCTCTTTAGGGCATTTAGAATCAAGAGGACCAATAACTTCCACTAGATATCCCTTTAAGATCTCAACTTGCCTTCAAAGTGTTCTGATTTCAATCCCATCCTATTCCATATGGTTGAGAACCTCCTTGAATCCCATAGTCATCATCTATCGGGATGTATCCCATGTAGGCTTTCCTAACATAATATCTTTCACTTCATAGTCCTCAAGACTAACAACTTCTACATCTGTACCTTTCGGAGGGCAAGCCATTTGTACAAATAAGTCCTAGTTCTACATAGTAGTGACAAACACAAATGGCATTGCATCATGTAATGGAGACTCAAGCTTGTTCAAAATCTCTACAATGTCACAAATATCATCCTCTGAAGCATGGAATTGATGCTTGGCACTTCATTGTTTCTTTTCGAAACCATCTTGGGTTATGTCTTTCTATAGCCTTGGCTCTAGATAATGAAGGGATGTGTTCAATTACTTCCTTCCCTCTATCGCTCTTGCTTGGAGTGTCCTATTGTGAGGATTCTTCTTTTGTTGTCTTGGTTTCTATAGATCCTATAGTTTGATCCTCAACTTCCTGAGAAGGTTGTTGTATACATTCTACTATCTATGCCTCTTTTGATGGATCATCAATAACCCTTGGTTCTAGTTTCCCTTGTAATGATAGTTCCTTCTGAACATGTTCTTCTTCTGAACTCAGAGGTGGAGGTGTTACTGAAACCTTATCTACCATCATGACCTAAGGTGGAGATGAAGGAGTGAGATGAGGACCTTGTGTCTCGGGTGCCATCTGTGTCCAATCTTGCTATTGAAGTTCACCTGTAGGGGTATCTCTGATCTTATCTCCAACTAACTCTGTACCCATAGGCATGAAATCAAAATCTAGGATGGAGAGAACATCATGACCTTGCTCCCTTTTCTCATTCACCCATTTTTGTACTTCATCTTCTGAAGAAGAGAGTTCTACCATTTCTATTTGGGTGGGTGGTGGGGTATTTGTGGCACTCTTACTTCTTTCAAATTTTGTGACTTTTTCCAGCCAAGTTCTCCTTTGTAGAGGCTCTTGCTCCTCCTCTTCATCTGATTCCATTTCCCCCTCATCTGATTCTTTCTCTAGAATGGTCTTAGGAATATATGGATTAGGCACTAATCTTTTACGAGCCCTTTACCTCTTGTTCATTCTAACCTTGATCCTCTTTTGTTTTCGTGGAACCATAGGAGAAGTAGGCTCTTCATTCACTAGAGGAATGGAGGTCTCTAGAATTTCTCCCTCTTCTTGTTGACTTGAAAAAATAGGAGGAAATGGAAATTCAACCTAGATATGAGAAGCTCCACCATCTTGGGATTCTTGGGACTTGATTCTTATTGTAGGGAAGGGACTTGTTCTTCAATATACTCTACCTAAAACCTCTAAGGAGAAGCTCTCTTCCTTTTTTCTTTCCTTTCTGAAGGGTGCTTGTATCCCACTCGACCATCAAGCTAGTAGACCGTTTCAAGCCTAATAGGAGACTAGAGTGCAAAGATAGGAACTGTGACTTTCCTTCCCTTACCCATTTTTGGGTGAGCATGTGCATGGAAGATCACTATATCCATAATTGGATCAAGTGGAAAGGGTTTCTTGATCCAACTATTTTTCATTCGAATGACATGTCTTGCTCGATGATTAATATCATCTCCTTCCTCTCTATAAAATTTTTCATTTAGAATGGGTCTCTCACCAACTTTATCTACATTGAATAGGGGATCCAGTAGCTCCTGTGAGTCTTGTAGCCTTATCTCATTAGGGGTAGTCAAATGGAGAGTCATCTCTAATAAATACAAAGTCATCCTTCAATAGTCTTTGATGCAGACATTGTAGTCATCTGTGGCATTCATCCAATGATCCTCAATGGCATCCTCATGATAGAAGTCTTTCCCTGCCAAGTTTACCACTTTACCAACATTGTCAAAATATGGTCGAGGAGAATTATATTCATCTAGGGGATAGTTCTCCCATTCCCACTCAAAATTTGGGATATCCTACTTCCTCTTCACCTAATATGCTCCTACAACTAATGACCAATTCTAGCAAGGTCTCCGCTACCTTTTAATCCTCTTGTAAGCTTACTCAATCTGCCTAGATATTTCCATTATGACCAACTTGTCACTTGGGTACCTCAAGAGCTTCTTCAAATTGCTAGATGCACCACCCACTCGAATGTATGTGAATGTCCATAATTGGATGAAATATGCTCTGAGAGTTGCGATCTATGCCTTGGTTTCATTGAACAATCTCTTCCCATAATCTCCCTCAATAAATTGAATGATGGAGAAGATGAAAGCATCATTTACAACTCTGTACTCCTTGCTCTATGGTGATAACTTCTTCTTCACCAACTCGGGATAAACTATATCTGGCCATGTATTAGGGTCTTGCATACTGCCCTTTTTGTATAACTTGGGATAGTTGGTGGCCCTTGCTACAAGTAGATACAACACATAAGAAGTCATGTAGAACTTCTTCTTGTCCTTTACCATCCATAGCTAATCACACAAGTTCTTGCTAAGTGTGGTGGCCCAATTTAGTGGCATCTTTGTGTGTCTAATGGTCTCAATGAAGTTGACAATGAATGGAGCAAGATGGCCCATTGCAGGAAAACCCATAACTCTGCTCAAGAGAATGATTGAATATCTGATGTCATCCTTCATGTATCCTTGATTCATATCCACTTTGTTGATTTTCTTTCCTCAAGGTGGCTTCTCCATGATGTATAAGGAATATATGATGTTGATAGCCTCCTAGTAATGATCTTTATGCCACCTCTCAGCTGCTTCATTCAAAATTCTAATGAACTAATCGGCTCTAGGCAGATGGAAAACCCTCTTGAGGTTATTAGATCGTAGATTTAAGACCACTTCCCTACTGACACTCTTTACCACCCTTTCATTAGAAACAAAATGTCGAGATAGGGTCATAATCAATACAACTGACTGCACAGTCTCGGGATGTGATGCTGCATTTACTAATCCAGAACAGATTAGGGCAGACCTCAAGGATAACCTTTCGATTAGACTGTTACATATTCTCAAGAACTCTCCCAAGTTTGTGTGTCCAACGTCTATGTCTTTGAACTCAGTGTACTCATAGTGTAACCAAGATTTTGGGGTTACGCCTTGGAACTTGTAAACCACTGGTTTCACTGCTTATCTGGATGTGGATTCCATGTGATTATATTACATGTGCATCACAGGAAAAAGAAAACATGATCAATCATTGGATGGAAAAAAAGAAAAATAAAATTCCAAAGACAAAAAAAATGTCCCCCTTACGGACTTATTTGTTGTTTTTTTTTTTTTTAATTATTGCTTTTTTTTTTCTTTTTTTCTTTTTTTTTTCTTTTTTTTGTTTTTTTGACGCAACTTTTTAAAAAAAAATCTTTCTCCTGACTCTTGAACTGAGCATCTAAGAGTCGAAAAAAGATTAGGGGGTCCCCATTCCTAGCGTGTGTTGTGAATACCACAACAAATAGCCCTAAAAAAAGGAAGAAATGACAAAAGCATTTCTTCATTAGCAAACATTCTTCCAACGTGTGCCAAACACCAACTAGACTACAAACATCTCAAGCATCTTTCAGATGAATCTTTAATCAAAATCTCAAAACTTGAAACATTCCAAATCAGTGTGTGTGTGTTGTGTATTCATTTCCTTTTGATGTGCTAGGATGTAGTCAATCAAATTTTTCCAACAACTTGAAACAATCTTCCATTCCTCCCAGCTCATTCATTTGAGATCTCCTACAAAGGCTTTTATTAATCAATTACTTGACCAGATGAGAGAATTAGTTCAAGGGCTCTTGGCAGGATGCCATGTTCTTTTGAATTTTAGGTTGTTTGAATAATTGCTCCATGTTGTTCAAAATGTTACTTTTGATGGAACGATACTTTGAATACAAGATACTTCATTTTGGGAGTGTATCTTTTGTCATTTTAGATCTTTGGAATCCTTCAGTCTTAACACCATATTATTTTCTTTTCTTTTCTTCTTTTCTCTCTTTTCCCTTTTTTTTTTTCTTTTCTATATCCTGACTACACTTAGATGGTGTCGTCAGAACATCAGTGTCATTTCTTGGATTCAATCTCTTATGAACATCCCTTGTGTTCCTCTTTTAGAACTTTTAGAAACTCTCATACGAAGCAACGATCTTAACAACCTTTCAAGGAGACCCGTCTTGTTTGAACTAGTTGAAGTTTGGACCATCTTTGACTTCAAATTGACAACACCTAAAATAGTCAAACTTTTAAAATTTGCAAAGTGTTGAGAATTCAATGGTCTAAGGCTCTAATTTTCAAATTAAGAGTCTCCTATTTCCACAAGAAATATCCACTGCTTAGTTGGTATAAGACACACAATCATCTAAATGTTTTGACAAAGAAATACATCTTCCTAGAATCAAATCCAAAGAGTGGTTAGTGAAATCTCAAGAAAAAAAAAATCTCAAGTACACCTTACCCTAGGACTGACACAACTTTGAAAGGAAAAAATACGACTGGAAGCAAACACACGACATGAAAGCAAACACACTTGTGAAAATAAACACACTTGCAGGAATGAAAATCTAAGCTAAATGTGGAAATGAAATCTAACTAATTTTATTTTTTTTTAGACTCAAAATAATGCTTCAAAAATTTCCCATTTACGAGCAAAGGAAGAAATTTACCTTGTAAGGAACTTAGCCTAAAAGTGTTTTCGCCCAGAATCTCTGTGATTTGATAGGGGCCTATCCACAAGCGTTGAAACTTGGTATAACTCCCCAACTTTTCTTTTGCCTTATCCCAAAGTAGGACAAGGTTGGAGATCCTAAATGATTTGATCATGGCTCTCTTTTTGAACCATCTTTTAACACATCTTGATGTTTGGCCATGTGCTCTAATGTAGCTATTCATTTTTTATCCATTTCAAAAAGATTCATTAATCTAGTTTGTACTCTATCAACATCTTTAGCATACCCACTCAAGAATTTCAAAACCAAAATCCTGAAATTCAATGAGAACACTAGTTCTTGTCCTTAAACAAGAAAATATGGGGAAGTCCCCAGGGCATTTTCAACTCTGACTTGATCTGTCCACAAGGAATATTTCAATTGTGTATGCCAATCCCTAGGATTCTCCTTTAGCAATCATTCTATCATAGTGATCAAGTTCTTGTTTGTAGACTTTTGTACCCCATTTCCTTGCGGGTAAAAACTTGAGGAGAATTTGATAATGACTTTTTTTTCAAATGCCCATTGGGTAAATAATATAGATGCAAATGTAGACCCATTGTTGCATACAAGAGTGAATGGAATTCCAAATCTAATAACAATATGTTCTTCCAAAAAGTCAGTCACCACCTTAGCAGTGCAATTTCTAAAAGTCTTTGCCTCTGTTCATTGTGTGCAATAATCTGTAGTTATAAGAATGAATGCATGTCTAGTTGATGATGGTGGGTTTACTAGACCAATGAAATCCAGTACCCACTTTTTGAAGGGGTGCACCTCATATACTGATTGTAGTAGCATTTCTAGGTGCCTCTCTTTGTTAGCACTAGTTTGGCATATATGACAAGAATGCACATGTTCAAAAGTATCCTTGAATATCGAAGGAAAAAAATAACCTAATCTTAAAATCATGTGAGTTTTTGCTTCTACTGAACCATGTCCCATACCATACTTGTCATGAAAATGTTCCAAGACATCCTTAGCTTCTTCACATCCTAAGCATTTCAAATAAATACCTTCATAGTTCCTTTTATATAACTTGTTATCAAGTAACTTGTAAGACTTGCATTTCATCTTAAGTCCCCTACATTGTGAATTGTTCATCCATTTGGGGCATTGATCTTGTAAGAGATAATAGACAATATCCTAGCAGTCCAGGAGTCAAAAAAAGATTAGGGGGTCCCCATTCCTAGCAAGGAATTGGGCGTATGTTGTGAATACCACAACATACACCTACCAACCTTTTACAAAAGGCAAAAGGCGTAGGATCACCTAGGATTGTGACCTCTCTTCCTTGGTGAGGAAACTTGAAACATTGATAATATGTAGATTATACTACATTGAGTGTGTGTATCCATGGTTTACCAAGAAAAATGTTATATGGCAAGTCCAAATCTAGGACATGACATTTAGTATTTATAATTGCTGGTCCAACCTTTAGTGGTAACATGATAACTCCTTTTGATTCTCTTTCACTTTCATCATATTCTTTGATTTTTATCCCATTATTGATATCTAGGAGGTCCTCTGGAAGTCCCAAGAAACAAATCATCTTCAATGTACAATGGTTCAAACTGAATCCGTTATCTATAACAAATCTTTTTATCTTATGTCAATGTATAAGGACTTCAATGTGGAGCGACAAATTGTGGTGTGGATTAGGACCTTGGAAATCTTTGTCTATGAAGACAAGGTGTTTTTGTATAGCCAAGTTTCCAATCATGGCAATAAATTGGGAGGCATTAATGTTTTTAGGAACACGAAACTCTAAAACAGCAGTCTCCAAAATCTCTTTGTGGATAGGTGATGTGGTGAGAAGCTCTAGAATGGATATTTGTGTAGGATTCTTACCTAACTGGGACAACACATCATAGTGAGAAGCAAGCCTTTTTGAGGTGGATGGTGTATTAGGCACATGTGGAACTAATGGATTAGTGGGGTTGGGAGTGGTGGCTCACAAAGTGATTCTTTCCCATCGAGTGTTTGCATCACAATCTATTGCTTGTAGGACAAGGGTTTTCATGTGAGTGTCTACCTCTTCAATGCAACCACACATGGAGTCAAAACCACATATATTATTGGTTTCTATTTTACCACACAAGGAGTTAAACCCTGATATGTGGTTAGTAGAATAGTCATATGTTGTTATTGTCATTGTTGGAGTTAGGAAATAGCTTTTCAAATATTTTCAACTTAGCATTTTAGAGGATGGTCCTCCTTCTACCTCAATTTCTCCAGTATCGACAAGGTTTTGAATGGAGACTTTGAGTTTTATACACATTGTGTCATGTCCTTTGATGTGATGGTATTTGCAATATTCATTTTCTCTATACCATTTTGATTTTGGTTGATTCTCATCAAAGGGTTGTGTATTGGGAAACACCATCAATTGTGATCCACTAGTTTTTGGAATATGGCATCTAAGGGTTCACAAAAGTTAGTGAACTTCCTATTGTGATCATAGTCACAGCTATAATTGTTGTTGGTATTTTTTTTGTTGTGAGGTAAAATTGCATTTGATTGCGAGATTGTTGAGTATCATGGTTTGAATTAATGTTGTTTCAGTTACAATAGTTGTTGTTGTTCCCTCCTTGGAGGTTTTGTACACTTTTAACATTAGTGACACCATCGTGTGTGACACCTATGTTTTTGGACTAGAATTTGAGTTTGCTATTGTTGTTTGTGTCATTTTTTGAGGATGATGAGATATAATGTTTAATGGCATCTTTGACTAAAAGTCAATTTTCAATGTTCTTGCCTCTCTTGAACAATATAGCAAAATCTTCAAGACTAGCCATCTTTAAGTGGAAAGATATTTCTGGTATCAAATTTTTATCAATATATCCACAAGGTGGGTATCCTCAATTTTATATGGCATCCGGTTGGCAAGGTGCCTCCACCATTGTAGAAAGTTGGAAAATGTTTCACTGTTTTGTTGTTTTGTGTTGCACGAATCACTTGAGGCATGATGTTCAATGTTGTAAGAGTATTGTGCTATAAACTTCCTTGTTAAATCATTGAAGGAAGTAATAGCACCCTTGGCTAAGTTCATTAGCCACTCTAGTGCAAGGCCTCTAAGATTATGTATGTAGAGCCTCTTAAGATAATCCTTGCTATAGGCTACTTCTTGACACAAAACGAAGAATTCCTTGACATGTGTGATAGGACATATTTCTCCTGTGTATTTGTCAAATTTAGGAATCTCAAAGTTCTATGGGAATGAGATCATGTTAATAGATTTTTCAAATGGAAAGGGTGAAATTTCCTCAAAAGAGAAATCCTTCACCCCTTTGTTGCTCATGGTATGGACAAAATTTGAAAGTTCATGCAACTGTTGGGCTAGATCTTGGTTGGGTTGCATTTGTGACTGTTGGAAATTTATAACCCACCTCCCAAGTTATAAGGAGTTCCAAATCTATTGTGAGGTGGTGGAAGTACTCCACTTTGACCAATGTATTAATATGCAGTCGTTGGAATTGGCACAAATGTTTTCACCATGCTTGTTGGCATTTGCAAATAAGAGGAATACATTGGTTGTGTTGCAATTGTCATCTATTGAGTAGACACTTGCCCAATGTTTAAGCATCCTATAGTTGGATATGTCATGGTTGACTACAGAAGACTAGCATTAGTAGTGTTCAGCATAGCACTAATGATTTGTTGGATATGTTCCACACTTAATTGGAATGCCAATTGTGTGGTGCCACTTGATGTAGATATAGCACTAGTTGTCACTGTGGGTTCTTTTCCTTTGCCAAATGTGTGGTTTGTGTTTGAATATGACAATACAGGAGCACCACCCTTCGTAATCTATCTAAACAAGGTGCTCTCATCAAAACTCATAGGGACATTAACACCATCTTTAACCAAGTTTAGGAAGATCTTAGTCCAGTTTTCCCTAATAGATTTTTCCATCATTTCCATATTGCATGGATCTGGAAGGAATGTTTGGACATCATTAGGGATATTTTTTTTTTCAATAGGGTCTTCCTCTTGGCATACTTCTTCGTCATTACTTCCCAAAGTTGTGTTGCAGAAAGGATCTTCTAGTTCTTGTATGGATGTTAAGCTAGGCATGCCAAAGTTTGAACTAGAGGGAAATGTACCTCCCAATGATGTTGTGTGTGGAGGAAAAGGATTCTCCATCTCTTTTTTTCTTAATGATTCCAACAAGCAAGACATGGGATTAAATGTGAATCTGTTGGATCATGTATGTACCATACAATAGTGACCAAACCAATGGGTGGAAGGCTATGGAAGAAAGAGAGGAATGTGAGGGAGAGTTGTTGAACCTTATGTGATAAAAGGTCTAGTATGTTTCTCCTACCAAAGATGGTCAAGTGATCTTTAGGCAAGATAGGACACAAAATTGATTACCCACTATTTGGAGATGGACTTGTGATCCCAAATCAGTGATAGATGTTTGCTTATGGATAAAAGGTCTAGTGTTGTGATCTCAGAAGGTGTTCTTATGCCAAAGTTTTCAAGTTCAAATGATCAAGCTCTCTAGAGGAAATTTGCAAATGGAAGACTAGAAATTTGAAAAAAAAAATGGGTTTGATATGGGAAAATGAAGGTGTAGTGGTCACTTATATGGTTAACTCAATCTTTGCTTACTAGGAACAAAAATCTTGGGTTCACTCCAGGGAAGGTAGACCAATTTTGAAATTTAGCATTGTACTCAATTCTATCATAATGGTCTTGTTTAGCTTCTCCTTTCTAGATGTCTTTGATAGCATATCAAAATTCTTTATCACCATGTGCTAGGTTTTTCCTTTCCTTATAGACAAATGGTTTGGATAATTTCACCTTCTTAGGTTTGACTTTGTTGGTCATGGCAAGAACAAAACAAAATCTAGTTTTAAGCACAAACTATAACCAAACTCAACCAATTTCAAATGCTAGACCAAATATAGAAATCTTGAAAATAACTGTGAGTCAAGACGACCCACGTACCACTATTTCACTCACTAAAATTTTAGCTCACAATTTCACTCATTTTTACACTTGTTTGATGTTTGATGTTTGTTTTGGATGTTTAAACAATTAGGTAGAAAAAACACATCAACAATCCTAATAAGGTTGCCACTAAGATGTACAAGGATTGTCTAGAGGACGTCCTCAATATACACAAATTATGTGAGGCCCAAAGCTATAGATGAAAGAAAATAATGCCACATAGCCAGGGGGAGATAGTAACTCAAATCTCCACCTTCACTTTCCAAAGGTATAAAGTTCTTTGGGGCTTAGCCAAGAGTGACAAGATTTTACTTCTAAGAGAGGTGTCTTTTAATTCACCTCTCGATTCTTATACTCTACCAAAACACTAGAGTTAAGGTCATCCCAAGGGGTGATGGAATCCCCAAGTAGGCCTCTTAAAAAAAATAAACAAGACCACTTATTTCTTGTGCACTCAAGATCAACCGAAGGTGTGAGAGAAGAGAATACATAAGTGGCCTCAAGGTTAAAAGACACTTGTTCTTTTCCAATGAAGCTTTAAGGTTTGTAATCTACTCTTGAAGACACTCATGATTAAGCATGCATTGTTCTTTCCAACTTAACAATGTTGTCAACATAAATAAAAAATGAGGATTCATCAAAAAAAGTAAATCGATCGTGAACATAAGAAAATTGTTGAAAATGAAACCAATTCCCTTAAGTCATTCAATATTGTGTGAGTTCATTTTAAGCACCAAATTCAAATATTTCATAAAAAGCTTCATTAACCTTAGGCATTCAATTGTGTGTTCGCTATCCTAAACATTCATTCCAATGAAAGCATGTCAATTTCCTTAAGACATTCAAGATTGAGTTTGACTATCCTAAATATGCATTCCAATGAAAAGCTTGTTCACTCCTTAATGACATTCAAGAGTGTGTTTGCTACCTAAACATCCATTCCAATGAAATGTGAGTAAATTCCCCTTAATAAATTCAAGATTGGATGTATTTTTTTCTCTTAAAGCACTCTAGAGTGTGTTTGGATTTTAGATGTTAATTTTCAACATACATTCAAAGACAAATGGTTATTGCATAAAATTTCATTAACCCTTTAATCCTACAACTAATAAAAATCACTATGAGTTTATTTTTAAGTTCTACAAGGTCTATTTTCAGCAATGTAAATTTGTTAGAAATCCCTGCAAAATAAGATGTCAGCAAATAACGTGTTTAAAATTTAATAAATCTATCAAAAATTGCAAATGATAGATGCTAGGCACAGACAATAGAACTTTGCAGACACTAGAACTCGCAGATGATAGAAAGGCATAGATGTCAAATCATGCAGACAATAGAAGACAAGTGCATATGGATAGAAATTTAGTGATAGCTTGTCAAACACAGATGACAGATCAACTTCAGAGATGCTAAAACCTGTAGATGATAATAGTATTCAACACACAACATAGATGACATAATCTGTATCGCAGATGATAGACAATGTATCGTGAATGACAAACTATTTATCAAAGATGATAGTTCTTGGCAAAAATTGCAGATGACAGTTTAGTATACCACACAGATGACAATTAGGTTTTACAGCAAGTTTTAAATCTGCCCACCACACAAACAATAGAGGAAATGATGCAGATGCCAAAACTAGGTTTTAATGCAGAACTGGTGAGTTCAAAGTAGTAAGGCAGAGATGCCAATCTGCAAAAATGATAGTGCACAGATGACACTAAATGTAGTGCAGATGACAGTGTGCAGGTTTTGATAACGAGTTACAACTTTTTGACAATTTTCTTGAAGAGAAAATATGAACATGGGTCCCACTGGACATGCCAAAATGTATGCAAGAAAACCTAACCTATTAGGAACAAGAGTAAACAAGCACATGTTAGTTGGACATGTATATCAAATATTGAAAACAAAATGAAACACAACTAATATTATGCTTAAGTTTTGCAACTCAACGCAACCAAAAGGAAAACTCCTCATGCAACCTCAAACAACTCAACAAATGCACCCATGAGAAGCCCTGTTGGTGTGTTTTAGATTGGAAGAATGTGGTGTGCTCTCCAAAAATACAACTGCTTGAAACCCTTGATAAGAAATGCAATATGAGAATGAATACTATGCTAAATAAGTGGAGAATACTTCAAATAATGGCTATGAAAGCAGCCATGCTTGAGAGCATTCAAAGGATATGGAGGTGCATACAAGAAAGAAACTAAGCTAACAATGCAAGTGAAATAAAAATATATCAACTACCAAAAGTTAGTAACAATGAAACTATGAAAATCACTAAAGAGCTCTAATACCAAATTATCATGATAACAATGCATATGAGAGAGATGGAAAATACTTGAAACAAGGGATCTATTTATAGGCTTGAGAGAGGCCTTGGTGAGGTGGCAGCTATGTGGCATCTACATCAGGGCCACAGGGGAGACATATAGGCAAGTCATGCAAGTGGTCAACATTCAAAGTTTGCTCACACATGTGTGAGAAAAGTTGAAGAAAGGAGTGGGGGACAAAGGTGTAAGAGGTGTGAGAAGTGTGAGGGGTGTGAGAAGTGTGAGGGTTCCTCACACATGTATGAGCACACACTTAGGAATTAAAAGGGATTTAGTAAGGTGTTTAAGATAAATAAGTGGGATTAAGTAGTGGGTAGGCTTAGAAGGATGAAAGTGATGGTTGTAGACTAGGTTTTAGGGTAGGTTTAAGACTAAATTAAATAGGATTTAATTTAATCATAGGTTTAGAGAATTTAATGAACTGGAGGGAATTAAATAAATGAGATTTATTTAAAAAGGGATTGATGGAGGATCATGGATTAAATAAATTTAACACATTAGAGATGGAAGTATTTAAATTAAATTTAAATACATTAGGAAATTGAACCTATTTAATTAAATAAATTTAATTAAATAAGTAGAAGAACATGACAAATATAACTAATTAATAAATAATTAATTATAATGTCAAGAGAAACATTAAATGAATTAATATAGTGTTTAGGACAATTTTAAGTGTCTACAATAATGAGCGAACTTTTATGAAAGTGATATATGCAAAGTTTTACATGAGCTATTTGGTGATCTGAGATCGAGCTGAAGATCAAAGATCAGTCAAGGAAGAAGATAATGGTAAATTACATGTTTGAGTAGTGAGCTCTTCTTGTATTTGAAATTGCATATTTGAGTAGTGGGCTCTTCTTACATACATTATATCACAACTCCTAATAGGGTCAGAATCTTCTAATCTATGTTATCCTTTTACAAAGGAAAAGGCTTACAAATGTATAATTATTTACCATCAATGATATAAAACTGGTATTATTATTTAGAATTGAAAATAAAGTAAACTAATGAAATGTGTATAAATGGATGAAGTTTAGGATTATAATTTTTAATCATTATTTGGAATAAGAAATGATATATTTTCCTATTTTTAATGATAACTTTTTAGTTGCTGAAAAATGCTAGAAATCAGGGGTCTAGTTCCCACCACAAAACTAAATGGAAATAAACTTATTTCCCTTTGATCTCACATTATGTTATAGATAATATATGTAGCTAGAACAATAAAAAATAAAAGTTGGCTTTAGACCTATATTTTCTCTTTTATAACAATTCAAACTTCAACTTATTCAAATCAATAGTTTTCATCTCCCAACACATTTTCCAAAATAAATTTATTCCAACTAAAATAAAACTTATAATTTTGAAAGAAAACTCTCTCCTCTAGAACGTCATAATTTTTAATTTTTATTGATTTGATTTTTTCTTTTTAATTCTCAAAATTGACATCTTCCTGATTGTTAAAATACATACTCATACAATTTTTTTAATTACAAAATATTAAATCTAATCAAAACACTATGAACTCTATATGTGAATATTCTTGACTTTGATCTCTATAAAATTGTGTTTATATGTTATTAGAAAAATATCATAAAAGATAGTAAGAGTTATTGAAATATTAGTTTTCTGAAATAATTGTATTTTCTTAGTAATTGGATACTAACTAGTATAAAACATGCATTTAATAGACATTTCCAATTGGAAAAGTATGAGACCATATATAACTTAGGTAGATTAAATTTATCAAGATCATATGTTTGAAAAAAATTGAGTTTTATATAGAAATACTCAAATTTAGTCGTTCTGATAAGTTAGCCTGAAAGATGATACAACTTTGTACTTTTACCCCTTATCAAGGACTGCTTATACTAAATTTTCTCATTGACTACTAGCAAGGTCCATCCTCTAACAAAGAATGTATATATCAATATATTATCTAGTGGATATCCCCACCAGCATATTCCCTTGGTCAAGGTTTCCCTAGTTTAAAAAATATAGTATTATGAGTTAACATTGTGCATTGCTACTATTATTGTTCATCATTACTTTATTTCTTTGTTATGTATAGTTTAAAGTATGTAATAATATCTAGTTGGTGACTAAAGTTTGTAGATTATTGATTCACCCCCTGCTCCCTCTTAGTAATCCACATTTCTAATAGGCTCCTAATAGGGCTCACTTTAGAAGAGTGAAAACAGTAACTAGTTGCAATTAGTGTTTTTTCCAAATTGGATTTCCACATTAAATCTTGGTATCAAATATGTTCATGCTATTTCTTTTCTTTTTTTTCAACTAAGTTAAAGTAATGATAATCACAAATAACATCTTAAGATCTACATGTTAAGTAATTATCGAGTTACAACATTTCTTTGTTTGTCGACCATCAACAGAATTAAGTTTTGACAGAATTATTTAATACTAACATCTAAGGGATCTGAAATTTATTTTTGTAGCAACTAACTCACCACTCCTCTCTTAGTTACTCCTCTTATACTTTCAAAAATTGGTATCAAAGCTTTTGGTGCTTGCAGAGAAGGTTACAAGGACCTAAGCTAAAGATTGGGATTTCTTGCAGAAGAGAGATTCCCAATTTAAACAATGACAACTTTGCAACATAAGATTACATTTAGCTACTATCAGTGATTTAGGTTGTAAATATCTTGATGTTGAATACAAGACTCCCATTGGAATATTATTAGTTGAAGACATTACTAAGAAGAAAAATCATAACATTATGATGATTGATAGTTCATTTGCTCTCAGTTATGCTAAATTTGATGAAGTAAAAGATTGTAACACAACACATGAAATGTGGACCAAACTGAAAGAAATTTATGGAGAAGATGACAATGTAAGAAGAGTCAAAGTAGAAAGTCTTAGAGGTCATATTGATTAGATGAAAATGAGAGAAGATGAAAACATTGCAAAATATGTGGAAAGAATCAAAGCAATGTGAGGACAATCAAAGCATCTGAAAGAGACATTGATGACAAAACTATTGTAAGCAAGGTACTTAGAACTTGTAGTGCCTACCCCTAGGTCACATTTTTTTTATCATTGTCGAACTCTTTTAGGTCAATTGTATATTGATGATTAGTGGCATTATTTTGATATTATCAAATATTTTTTCAGATTCAGTTGATATATGATGAGATTACTTGGTACTTTATATTTCATGTTTGCATGATGATTAATCAGTGATTTTAGTTATTGATGATGATTAGTTAGATGATTTATTATCATATGTGTTTTCTTATGGATACTTACCCCATACTTGCATGTGTATGGTGTGCGTGTTTGTTTTCTTTTTGTATGGCATTTCTGATGTGGTTAAGGAAGGGAGTCATAGTCACCTACTAGTCAGGATCTACATGATGCACTACTTCCTTCTATTGCATGTTTAGCTTAGTATATATTGTACATGTACATGCATGGATTTTATGTAGGTTGCAGGTATCAGGTATCGAATTCTCTAAATTGCCAGGATGAATGTACCCTATCGCATTATCTCAATGGTAAGAGAGGGGAGATAAATTCTCAAGTCTAAATCCCAACCCTTTAAGCCATTTGTCCTAATTGAAAATTAGGACAAGTATCTAAGTTGAGTACCCTCTAAATGCGTCAGATGATGTAATTCATGATATTAACCCTTGGTTTGATTTTGTATGTGTTTTGCTATGATGGGTTTTTGTATTTTACTTTATAAGTCTTTGGCATATTTTCTATTAATTAAGTCTAATTAAAAGATTTAATTAATGATTTAATTCAATGGAAAATTATTATGATATTTTAATAATTTTTTTATTTTATTAATTGGGAAATTAATTAAATTAAAGAATTAAATTTGAAGATAAAAATTATAAATTTAAATTTGGAACTTGATAATATTTATTTAATTTAATAATAATATATTTAGAGTTCATTTTTAAATAAATGCTAAATAATATTATTATTTAAGTTAATAAATATTTTATCAATTAAGTTTTGAAAATGAACTTAAAAGTGGAAAAGAAATTAATTTATTAAAAATTTCATGATAAGTACATGAGATTTAAAATTAATAAATTAATTTTTAAAAAATAAAAATAAATAAAGCGAATATTAAATAAAGTAATGTGCATTATTTTAATACTTATTCACACAAGAGTATGTGAACCCTTGTGAGTTGTCATGTTGACAACACAGGAGTTTGCACTCTAATTATGCACGTGTTGTCTACACTTAGGTGTTAGCACATTATTTGAGCACATGGTGTCTACAACATTCTAGACACCTCATCATGTTTATCTTCTTATCATGGAAGATATGTACATAGTTGTCATACTTATCTCTTAGTTCTTTCTAGACACATTCTAGATGCACCTTAGAGGCCTTTATATACAAGCTCTCCTGGTGTGTATGGACATCCTCATATGCTTCTACAAACAATCCTAGTCACTTGGTGGGGTTCGGGTCTTGGAGGAATTACGAATGTCGGAGAAGGAAGGAATTTTTAGAAAGGAGAAGGTTCTAAAAGGAGGAGCTTCTCTACAATTTTCTTAGGCGTAGCGAATTAGCATTAGTGTCCAGGTAGGCACTCGTGATTATTTCACATATTTTATTATGCTCTTTCTTTTCCTATCTTCATTATGTCTATTATGTGTGTCTGAATAATTCTCTATGAATGAATCTTCAATTTTGTAATTTGGAATTTGGGCATGCATATTGTTTCATCCAATTATGGAAATTAAAAATATTATTGCAATCTTCCCTTAGTAGAATCAAGATTTGGAAATTAATTCGAGTTTGGGTTCGAATTAAAATAGAATCTTATTATTATGCATTAGTTTTATATGATTTATTAACTAATCTAATTTAATTCAATTTAATTAAGATTAGTTAATAGTAGAAGAAGTGTAATTAATTATTAGTCAATTTAAGTAAATGATTTTTTAAATGAGGGCAAATTAAAAGGAAAGAGATGCTAATAAGTGTTTAGTGGAATTAAATAATTGAATTATTAATGAGATTGATTTTACTTAAAATCAATGAAGATTATTTTAAATAAATGATTGTCCTTGAGGTGTTTTAAAGAAATTGTAAACTAATTATTTGAAGGTTGATAAGTATTATTCTAATAATTTGAATAATGGGAGACGCTTCTTGGAATTATTAGTAACATTGATTTTTAGTGAAATAATGCGAATGATTTTATCTAAAAGAAAATGGGAACTAGTTCAATGATTTAAATAAGTTAATAATTATCTTCTAATTATTTTATAAAATTGTTATAAAATAATGAAGGGATAATCCTATGTTTTATTTGAAGAGATAAATGCATTGACTTGGAGATTAAATGAAGAATCTTTTACACTTGAAAAATAAACTCTGAAATGGAAACTGAAAACTTCATATTTGGCTTAACCTTGTGATTGCAAAAGAAAATTGAAACAT
This sequence comes from Cupressus sempervirens, assembly GCA_028749045.1. NCBI lineage: Eukaryota > Viridiplantae > Streptophyta > Pinopsida > Cupressales > Cupressaceae > Cupressus > Cupressus sempervirens. Next base: position 265,781,465 of record CM053793.1, read on the forward strand.
GTATTTGCATCTTGATTATTTTGAGAAATTGAATGGGGTAATTTTATGTTCCAATTGAAGAAATGAATTAGTTAAACTATATGGAGTAAGATGTATCCCTTTAAATTTGAAAACTCACACTGAAATGAAAATTGGAATTTTACTATAAATTGACATTGTGTATTCAAGGCTAAACCCAAACATGAAAATTACATTGTTGTATGTATATTGTTTGTGTTTTTGAGTTTTGGGGTTTGTCCTAGCTTTGACCAGTTTTAGGTTGTTACCAGAGACTCGAGGGTTATGTGTTTGTGATGTCATGCTAATATTGATCTCGATCTTTTTAAAACCCAACCATGGTGATGTGATGGTATGCTCTATGACATGTTTGTATTTACTAATTGTTATTGCTTTCCAGTCATCTTGTGTGAAGCTAAGGTGTATGTATTTGAGATACTTGACTTAACCATTTTTGAGTCATCAATCAGTTATACTTGGGTTACTTTCTAGTCTCCTTGATTGGACTGAAGTGTTTTTTCTTATCTTGATGATGTCATGTTGTGACATGTTTTGACTTGACCATTTTGGATTCCTCGATCAATATTACTTTGAGATACTTTTCAATTGCTCATTGAGAATCGTTGGATATTTGTGATTATCATTTGATGCTTTTTAGTTACTCATGGAGAACTGATGTGATTATTGTGGATTATCTTTTGATGCTTTTCAGTCGCTTGTATAGGACTGAGGTGATTTTTCTATGATTTTGTGATTTGTGATTTTATGAGCCTAGGGTAGGTTATCTACTTGTAGTGTTGGGAGGTGGCTTGCAATGGGGGATGGGGCCCTAAGTGGTTGCCAGGGTAACTCATTATAAGTTATTTAATAAGTGAAAAAACTTACACTAAATGGGGATTAAAATGAACCTAATAAGATAATTTAATGTTCTCGCCCATGCCTCAAGTACTAGTATAGACTAGGATTGGAGTAGAGAGAATGCTTGGTTGCAACCTTGCATTCTGTAGTATGCCTCGTCAGTACGAGAGGATATTAGTGGCCACATAGGGATCACTAGGGGGCTGAGACTTATTGAGAGACTACCAGGGTAACTCTAATGTGATTCGTATGATGACACTTTCTTGATTACAAAGTAGGTTTCCTACATGTCTTTGTTGTGCTTCTTGGTGTAGTTGTTAGCATACTTTTAGGATTCCTGGACTTAGCGAGTATTTTTGTTATGTGATTTGATATCCTATTTAGAACTTGAGACTATTTCCTCAGCGTGGTGGGAGTGAGCTATTTAGGTTCCACGCAGTTGGGTGGTAGTTCTTTTTTTACTTTTACCATTTCAGATCCGTCTAAGACACTGTGGCTAGAACATTCTTTGTTGGCATTTACCTTCATTCTTTTCTTGGATCATTATGATAGATTTTATTTACTAACACATATCCTTATATTGATGATTAGCATGTGATAGAGGATGTTATCTACTTTGTAGGATCATCTTATGTTTTATTCTTGCATGTTATATTTCTTTATGAATATGTTGTAGCATGTTTTAGGAGTGACATTCCTATTACTATAGTACCGAGGATCTCTTCGGTGGCTTGGGATGTTACACATGGAGGGATGGCTAGGGCCCACGATGTTCTAATGATGCTATTGATGGTTGGGAGGAACCACAGACTTAGTTAGTTTTGTTTTATGATGGATGGTTATCTTTTACAATGGTTGTTATATCTTTATTGATGGATGGATGTATCATGTATGTTATTGGTTTCATTTACTATATTGCACTTGTATCATGGATTCGATGAGGATGATGTACCTTTATTTTTACATATGTATATTCTTTTAAGCCTTTCATACCCTGTGACATGTATAGTGGATGATTGATAATTCTAAATTTAATTGCCAAGAGGCATTCAAAACAAATGTATGTTATGAATTGTGCATCTTTAATTATTCTTTCACGTGGATGTGGTAGTTTTTAGACTTAGTATTAATTAAATTAAATGTGATTCAACATCATGGAATCCTTAAGGAATGTAACCTATTATGTATGCTCTTAGTTGTATGTATGTTATGGCTTCTACTAATATGTGTTTGATGTGAATAATTTATCTTTCAGAACAAAGAAAAAATTGTTTAGCAAACATAGTAATATTTTAGGTTAATTATTTTGGATCCCTTGGCAGGGCATTACAAAACTCTTCTTCCTATTTATGTAATTAAAGTGTCTATTATTCAAGAAATGAGATGTGATCCAAATAAAAACATAACTTTGGATGCTCTAGTTGGAAGATTCACCACTTTTGAGTTGGATAACTATAATAACTATGTTCCTAGTTCCAAAAATGTTGAGTCTACATTTGAAGCCAAACTCTCACTCAAGGAAAAGAGCAAGAAATCAAAGGCCAATCAATTAGGAAGTGAAGAAGAAACAAAAGAAATTTTTGACTGTGATCTTGAAATTGTTGAAACCCTACTTGCAAAGAAACACTCTAAATGCAGAGGAAAGTAGAAAGGCAAGATTCCTCTGATCTTCTTTTCTTGTGAAAAAGTTGGTCATATTGCTACTAGGTGTCCAAATAGATAAAACAAGCATGACAAGAAAAGTAATAAGTGCAAAGGCAAGAAGGAATTCAAAAATTAAAAGAACTACAAGGACAAAGGTAAGAAAGCTTGTTTTATGGCTAAAGATTATGATAATAGTGAAGATAAAATGGTGTATATTGTCCTAAAAGATGGATCTAATGATGGACATAAGATGGAACTTATCTCCCATGTTCGAAAAAATGATATATGGATTATTGATGATGGTTGTTCACATCATATGACTGGGGATTTTTAAAAAAAATTGAACACATGGAACATTATGATGGAGGTAGTGTAAGATTTGGGAACAATGAACCTTGTTACAATAAAGGAAAATGTCATATCTCATTAACCAATGAACTTGTATGTGATAATGTTTATTGGGTTGAAGGACTAAAGAATAATCTATTGATGCAGGAGCATCCTAGGCTGATTTGTTATCTTTCTCATTTTTGTTCATTCTACATGTTGATACCGAGTTACTATAGCACTTAGTTGGTGTCGACTTACTGTAGCACTTAGTTGGTGCCGAGTTACTATAGCATTTAGTTGGTGTTGAGATATTGAAGCACTTAGTTGGTGCCGAGTTATTGTAGCACTTAGTTGGTGCCAAATTACTATAGCAATCTAGTGTTGACCAAGTGTTCCTTCATGTACCAAGCTACCTAGTGTATGCCGAGTGAACCTTCATGTGCTAAGTTTTCCTATTTATGCCAAGTGTCATCATTCGAAAGTGATTTCTATGAGCCAACTTGCGAGATTTATTTTGATCATGGTATTTATGTTAAGATCTTTTCTTGGGATGTGTCTAGACCATTCTTGGGTCATTCTTCCTCTTATGTAATGTTCTAAAATGATCTGTAAGCTATTTTGGCAAGTATATATAGAGTGTTTAGGCTTAGAGTTAGGGTAGTTTTTGAAGAGGATTGTAGAGTAGAACTGGAAAGGGAAAATTTATTCTTGAATCTTTGAATGTGAATGTATTGTATTTGGTCGTTACCAAGAAGGCCTTATAGCTGGACATGTATGAAGATATTTTGATGAACTAATAAAAGCTTTTTACTCTTCTTCCTCCTTTGGTTTTTGTTCTTTGTGTTTGCTTTTGTTGTGTTAACTTTTGGAGGGTGGTATGGAGAGTTGGGTGTGTCTTTGGCCCTATTTTTCCCTATCCTTCCCTACATTAAGTGGTATCAAGCTTGAGGATCATCATTGTGGAGATTGCATCATGTAGAACCCTAATTCAGATTTGGTTGTAGGGTGGCAGATCTGTGAATTTTACCTATACCTTGCAGAGGGTTACAATCTTACAAGAACCTAATTTGAAAAAATGGTTTGTGGTAGAGGAATTCTTAATAATGCCATATTGGATCAGTTGAGAGAAATTAAAGCTAGATTAGATGCTATGGAGATAACCCAAAAGACAGGAGCACATCTTGATGATGTAAGTGATGATGAAGTAGTAGCAACAAACCATAATCCAAAACTTGAAGAAGATCAAGATGAGGGAATATTGTTGCGAGTGTTGTCTAGGGAAAATTCAAATCTTGCTAAGAAGTTGTTCCTTATGATGAAAAATTGGATACCAATGTTGTGTTAGATTGGATCTCAGATATGGAGAAGTTCTTTGAGTATGAAAATATTCTTGATAAAAGAAAGGTGAAGATTGCAGTTACTAGTTTGAAAAGTCATGCTTTTCTATCGTGGGAGCATTTGCAAACTGATAGACAAAGGTGAGGAAAGGAGAAGATCAAAACTTGACCAAAGATGGTGAACAAAGTAAAGAAAAAATTCCTTCTTGCTGATTACCAAGTTAGCTTGTTGAGAAAGATGCAAAATTTGAAACAAAAGCACATGACTATGAAAGAGTATACCAAGGAATTCTATAGATTGGACATAAAATCTAGACATGTCGATAATGATGTTGAGAAAATTGCAAAGTACATAAATGGATTGAGATCTACTATTCAAGACAAAGAGGTAGAGATAGATCTTATGGTGAAGGTGGCAGATCTGAAAGTTTTATGCAGGATAAAGGTAAATCTAAGTGGAAGAATGATGAAAAAGGCAAGACCAAATAGAAAAGTTATAATTCTTACCGAAGAGGTACTCATTCTTATCAAGGAAGAGGTCATTCTTATTCTAAAGGTCAATTTCCTAGTAATTGTTTCAGATGTGGTAAAGAGGGACATAGATCTTCTGAATGTATATCCTTTGAAAGTGGACAAGGTAACAAAAAAATTTTGATTCAAGGAGATGATGAGGGTTCACCAAGTGGACCTAAGGCTAGAGAAAATATGATGGTGAGAAAAACCTTATGTAATAAGGGAAGTGATGAGGAACCTATTTTTAAAGAGAATTTTTTTCAAGGCAAGATGTAAGATGGCTGAAAAATGTTGCAAAGCGATCATTGATAATGGAAGTTCTACAAATTTGGCATCAGAAGAGCTAGTTACAAAGCTGCAGTTACAAAGGCTAAAAAATCCCAACCTTTATCATGTTTCATGGATCAAAATAAAGCATAAGATATTTGTAAGTGAACAATTCCTTATTAAGTTCAAGATTAGACATTACTTTGATGAAGTTTTGTGTGATATTATGCCTATGGATTGTTGCCATATTCTATTGGGTAGACCTTGGCAATATGATAGATATGCTATACATGATGGAAGATTGAATCAATATAATCTTTGGGTGAATGGGAAGTAACAAATATTGTTGCCTTTAATTGAAAGTCCAAATGAGGTTAATTGTATTGCTATAAAAATTTGCATGGTTAATGGGAAACAATTTGAAAAGGAAGTAAACAAGAATCAAGTCTATTTTTCCATAGTTCCTAGAGGACCAAGTGTTGGTAGTAATGATCGAGTAGTAGAAGCTAGTAATGACTGAGTGACAATAGATAGTGATAGCCAAGTGCCAATAGAAATTACAAAATTTCTAAATGAGTATAAGGATATTATTGCTAAGGATATTCCTGATGGTTTACTACCAATTAGAAGTATAAGTCATTGTATGGATCTGATTCCTGGAGCCAATTTTCCAAACAAAGCACCATATATAGATTGACACTTACAAAGAATGAAGAACTTAATAGACAAGTGCATGAGTTGTTGCATAAAAGTTTGATCAAAGAAAGCTTGAGTCCATGTGTTGTACCTATTGTATTAGCACCTAAAAAGAATGGAGAATGGAGGATGTGTACTAATTCCAGAGCTATTAACAAGATCACAGTAAAATATAGGTTTCCTATGACGAGGATGGATGACATAATGGATTTTTTGAGTGGAGAAAAGTAATTTACAAATATTTCTTTGAAGAGTGGCTATCATCATATCTAAATTAGAGAAGGTGATGAATGGAAGACTACTTTTAAGACAAAAGATGGTTTGTATGAATGGTTGGTTATGCCTTTTGGTTTGAGTAATGCACCTAGTACTTTCATGAGGTTGATGAATGAAGTTCTGAAAAGATTTTTGGGTAAGTTTGTAATTTTTTATTTGGATGATATTCTGATATTCAGAAGACTAAGGAAGAAAATCTTGAGCATATTAGACAAATATTACAGAGGTTGAAAGACAAAAAGTTGTTGATTAATCTAAAAAGGTGTTCTTTTATGCAAGAGGAGATTGTGTATTTGGGATTTGTGATTTTAGCTGATGGATTAAAGATTGATCTTGAAAATGTTAAAGCAATTTTGGAGTGGCCTACACCTAAGAATGTGGGTGAGGTAAGATCATTTCATGGTTTGGCTAGTTTTTACTAGAAGTTTATAAGGAATTTTAGTTCTATTTGTAATGCTATGACTAAGACAATGAGGGGAGATAAAAAGGAATTAAAATGGACATATGGAGTTGATAAGAGTTTTGAGACTTTGAAATGAAAGGTTGTTGAATTACCTGTATTAGCTTTACCTAATTTTAACAAAGTATTTCAAGTTGAATGTGATGCAAGTGGTAATGCAATAGAAGTTGTATTAAGTCAAGAAACTAAACCTATTGCTTTCTTTAGTGACAAGTTAAATGATGCTAAAAGGAAGTATTCTATGTATGATCAAGAGTTTTATGCTATTATTCAAGCATTGAAGAAGTGGAGACATTATTTGATTCCTAAAGAGTTTGTGTTGTATACTGATCATAAAGCTTTACAATACTTGGAAAGTCAACATAAATTAAATCAAAGAGATATGAAGTGGGTTGAGTACTTGCATAGTTTCACATTTTTTATCAAGCATAAAAGTTGAGTTACTAACAGAGTTTTTGATGCATTGAGTAGAAGACGTTCTTTTTTTACTGAAGTGAAGATTGAAGTTCTTAGTTTTGATGAAATGAAAGAGTTGTATGATGCTGATCCTAATTTTTTTGAAATTTAGAGAGAGTGCAAAGCACCAAATTTGATATATCACATAAGTAAGTATGATGATTATTTTATTCAAGAAGGTATGTTGTTCAAAGGCATTCAGTTGTGCATTCCTAGAAGTTCTATGAGGTTGAATCTGATTAAGGAAAAGCATAGTGGTGGATTGGTTGGACATTTTGGAACTGATAAGACATGGATTTTTCTAAAGAGAAGTATTATTGGAAACAAATGTATAAGGATGTTTAGAAATTTGAAAAGAGTTATGGAGTTTGTCAAATTACAAAAGGAGTAAGTCAAAATATTGATTTGTACACACCTATTACTGTTCCTAAGAAACCTTGGAGTGACATCAGTATGGATTTTGTTCTTAGATTACCTAAGACAGTGAAGGAGTATGATTCCATATTTGTTATAGTTGACAAATTTTCTAAGATGGCTCATTTCATACCATGTAAAAAGACATCAAATGTTGAACATGTTGCTAAAATTTTCTTTAAAGAGATTGTGAGATTGCATGGATTACCAAGAAGTATTATTTGTGATAAAGATAGTAAGTTTGTTGGTTATTTTTGGAAGACTTTGTGGAAGAAGATGGGTACTAAGTTGAAGTTTAGTTCTACATTCCATCCACAAACAGATGGACAAATAGAGGTTGTGAATAGAAACCTAGGTAATTTGTTGAGATGTTTAGTTGGCAGTAAGCCAAGTAATTGGGAGATGGTATTGGCACAAGCTAAATTTTCATATAATATTTTTGTGAATAGGAGTATAGGGAAAACACCTTTTGAGATTGTTACCGGAATGAAGCCTACAAGAGTATCAAATTTTAGAGATGTTGCTGGTGAAGAAAAGAGAGGTGTTGCAGGTGAAGAAAAGAGAGGTGTTGTAGGTGAAGAATTTTCTGATTTTATGGAGTCTTTACATAAGGAAGTGAAGTTGAGGTTGGAACAAAGTAATTAGAAGTATAAGAAGAATATTGATAAGTCTAGAAGACATCATGATTTTAATGTTGGTGATGAGGTGATGGTTCATTTAAAGAAAGGAAGATTTCCTATTGGAACATACAGTAAGTTGAAGATGAAGAAATTTGGACCTTGTAAGATCTTGAAGAAGTTTGATAGTGGTAATGCTTATGAAGTTGAGTTACCTAATGACATGGATATATCTGCTATATTCAATATTACTGATTTGTATAAGTATTATGAGTCAGATGATAAATTTGTTGTATCAGAAGATTATCCTATGAAGCAGATTGAAGAAGTTGAACAAATATTGGATCACAGAGTTGGCAAGAGCACAAGAGGAAAATATTACTATGAATATTTGGTGAAGTAGAAGAACAGGCCTATTGAAGATGCTTCATGAATTTCTCAATCTGAGTTGGATCCAACTCAAATTGTGACATCTCGATGATTGAAGAGAATCATTTCTCTCAACCCTAGTTGTCTGATGTAGGAGCATCCTAGGCTGCCTTGTTATCCTACTCATTTTTGTTCATTCTACATGTTGATGCCAAGTTATTGTAGCACTTAGTTGGTGTCAATTTACTGTAGCACTTAGTTGGTGCTAAGTTACTATAGCACTTAGTTGGTGTTGAGTTACATTAGCACTTAATTGATGCCAAGTTACTATCACACTTAGTTGGTGCTGAGTTACTATAGCAATCTAGTATTGACTGAGTGTTCCTTCATGTGCCAAGTTATCCAATGTATGCCAAGTGACCCTTCATGTACCAAGTTTTCCTATTTATGTCAAGTGTCAGCATTTGGACATGATTTTTGCAAACCAACTTAAGAGATTTATTTTTATCATGATATTTATATTAAGATCTTTTCTTGGGATGTGTCTAGACCATTGTTGGTTTGGCCTTCCTCTTATGTAATATTCTAGAATGATTTGTGAGTCATTTTGAAAAGTATATATATAGAGTGTTTAGGCTTAGAGTTAGGGCAATTTTTTAAGAGGATTACAAAGCAAAACTGCAAAGGGGGAATTTTCTATTGGATCTTTGAATGTGAATGTATTGTATTTGGTCATAACCTAGAAGGCCTTATAGTAGGGCATGTATAAAGATATTTTGATGAATCAATAAAAGTGTTTTACTCTTCTTCCCCCTTTGGTTTTTGTTCTTTGTGTTTGCTTCCATTGTGTTAACTCTTGCATGGTGGTTCAAAGAACTAGGTGTGCCTTTGGCCCTAGTTTTCCCTATCATTCCCTACATCATCTATTGAGTGTGGCATAGTTGAATAACATTGGATTTAAAGTAGAATTCATGGATGGAAAGGCCAAACTACTAGATGATAAAGGAAATCTGGTTGGTTCTGCCAAGCAAACAAAAGGTAACCTATTTTATCTTGCTCTTAGTGAAAGTTCCTTTTTTATTGCTCAAGTAGAAGAAAGTTGGCTATGGCACAAAATATTATGCCATTTAAACTTTAATAATATAGTTAAGATAAGAAAACACTAAAGAGTGAGAGGTATTCCTAGTTTGAAGAAACCTGATATGGGTCTATGCAAAAATTGTCATATTGGTAAGATGGGGAAGACTAGTTTCAAAAGCAAAAACTATCATTCTGAAGAAGTCTTAGAGCTTGTGCATCCAAAATTATGTGGACCTATTGGAATATGGATTTATAATGAAGAAAAAATTTTTATTCTTTTTTTTGATGATTATTCTAGAATGATGACTATAATGTATTTAAAAGAAAAATCTGAAGCTTTTCAAAAATTCAAGTGGTACTTGGCAAGAGTAGAGAAAGAAATTGGAAAGAAGTTTAAATGCTTAAGATCAGACAAAGATGGTGAATTCATCTCCAATGAATTATGCATTGAAAAAGGAATTAAAAGACAAGTATCAGCCCCTCGTATACCAAAGTAGAATGGTATAGCTGAAGGAAGAAGCAGATCCATCATGGATTGTATAAGAACATTGATGATAGAAGAGAATGTTGCAATCAAATACTGGAAGGAAGCTATCAGCACTACAATTCATACCTTGAACAAAGTTTAGCTCAAGAAAGACTCAAATTAAACTCCTTATTAACTATGGTATGGAAAAAAACCTAATGTAAGTTACTTGAAAGTATTTGGTAGCAAATGTTATATTTTGAAAGAATCTAGAAAAGAAAAATTCGATGTCAAAGGTCATGAAGGCATATTTCTAGGATACTCCTATAGAAGTAAAGCATACAAATGTTTGAATTTTTCTACTCATAAAATCATAGAAAGTGCACATGTGAGAATTGATGAGTTTGCAGAAAAGAGTGAAGAAGAAAGCAATAAAGAGCCAAAGGATTATAGAAGATTTGTTTATTGTGAACCTAAAACCTTGCCAAATCTATCTAAAAGAAAGGAGGCATCACCTCCAGAATCCCCAAAATCTCCAACAGTTACCAAGTTGCATACATTGCAACTCGAGTCACAACCTGAAGGACCCAAGTCACAGTCAAAGGCTACTGGGCTACTTCAAGAGAAAGTTGAGTCTGATTGACCCGAGTCATAGACAGTGGGACCCAAGCTTGACACTGAAGCTCATAATGAAATCAATAAATCCAAAGAACCCATGTTTGCAAGATATGTTAGAAGGCATCATCCACCTAATCAAATCATTGGAGACAAATTAGATGGAACAATGACAAGAAGCAAATTAAAAGGTACATGTTTACTTGCTGAATTTGAACCTAGAAATATTAAAGATGCATTTGATAATAAAAGTTGGGTTGAAGCAATGAATGAAGAAATAGAAAAAACAGAGAAGAAGAAAACCTGGACTCTTATTCCTAGACCCCAGGATAAAAACATAATTGGCAGAAAGTAGGTGTTCAAAAAAAAGCTAAATGAAGATAGAAAAGTATGTAGAAACAAAGCAAGGTTGGTATGTAAAGGTTATTCTCAAGAAGAAGGTGTTAGAACTTTTTCTCCTGTTGCAAGATTAGAAGGAGTTAGTACTTTACATGCATATGCAGCTCATAGAGGATTTAAAGTTCATCAAATGGATGTTAAATCTACATTCTTGAATGGAATTCTTGATGAGGAAGTCTACATTGAATAGCCAGAAGATTTTTTAGATCCTACCAAAAGAGACATGGTCTGCAAATTACACAAGGCATTATATGGTCTCAAGCAAGCTCTCAGAGCTTGGTATGAAAGACTTCATAATTACTCGGTATAGATTGGTTTTCAAAAAACAAAGGATCATAGTAGTCTATATATCAAAGAAGGACCAGACAAGAAGATTGTGTTGGCAAAAATATTTGTTGATGACACATTATTCATAGGAAATGATGACTTGTGCAAGGAATTTTTAGAAGAAATGAGTAAAGAATTTGAGATGTCTATGTTTGGAGAGATAAAGTTCTTTGTTAGATTACAGATTCAATAGAAGAAAGATGGTATCTACATTACTCAATTTAAATATATCAAGGAGATACTAAAGCAATTTGGAATGGAAGACTCAAGACTAGTTGGAACCCCTATGTCTACTAGACATAAGCTTTCCAAAAATGATGATTCCAAAGAGGTAGATCATGACACATATAGATCAATGATTGGAAAATTGCAATATGTAGTGCATTCAAGGCTTGATATTGTCTTAGCAGTTGGTATGGTGGAAAAATTCTCAGCAAATTCCAAAGAAAATCATTTAATGGAAGTCAAGAGAATCATGAGATATCTAAAAGATACTAAACAATATGGCTTATGGTACAAAATAAGAGGCAAATTGGACTTAAAGGTATTCACTGATGTTGATTGGACAGGAAGTCTTAATGATAGAAAAAGCACTATTGGTGGAGCATTTTTCCTTGGTAAAATACTAGTATCTTGGACAAGCAAGAAACAAAATTGTATCTCTCAATCCACAGTAGAAGTAGAATATGTGGCAGTAGCAGTTAATTGTTCTAACATTGTTTGGTTCAAACAATTGATGACAGGTATGAAGGTAGAGATCAAGGATCCAGTAGTTATATATTATGATAACATCATTGCAATTAATATATCAAAGAATCTAGTGATGCATATAAAAACCAAGCACATTGCTATTAAATATCATTTCTTAAGAGAAATGGTACAAGATAAAGAAGTTAGATTAGAATATGTGAATAAAAAAAAAAAAATTGTAGACATACACATTTTTGAAGCTATTGAGAAATCCAGAGTTTTCCTAGTTTAGAAGGCAATGTCTATCGAGTTCACTCAAGCATCAAAGGAAAGTCTACAGAAGATGCATGTTAATCGAGCTCACTCGATTAATAAAGGAAATGTTGGATTGAACCAATTTTAACCAAGCTCACTAGGTTACCAAAGGAACTTTGCAAGTATGCAATGTTGACTGAGCTTCACTTGGTTAACACAAGAAAATGTTTTCTAAGTTAGTGTCTACCGAGAAGGGTCAGCTAACAAAGGCTTTTCTTATTTTGACGTATTCAGTTTAATAGATTTATCTATTGGTTCTAGCTGACTAAGAAGATGAATATTAATTGTTCTAAGTTGTATATGAGTTGTTTGAAAAAATGAAAGATATAAATAAAAAAGGTCAAGTTGAGAATTTGAACAGCTAGTAGTGTGAGGAGTGTATGTGTGATTTGATGATGCTAAGAGGAAGTGAATCTGAAGAATAAGTAGAATATCCTTGTGGAGCTAAAAGGATCCATTTTATCAATAAGGATCAAGTACAAGCTAGAATTGAGATCTATAATCAATAATTCATTTACATCCAAATTAGGTCATCTCATTTTTACTCTCTAACCATTGTAGCAGTGATTTAAATCTCTTAATAGAGTTGGCTTAACAGCCATTTGTAAATCCTCTAATAAGGTGGTAGTTCTATTGAATTGTTTAAAGACCTCTGACAATGCCACACCTAACAGTGTGTTTTGTAACCTTTAAGAGGGTTGGCTCCTAACAAGCCTCACTTTAGAAGAGTGAAAACAGTAATTAATTGCAATTGGTAGTTTTTCGCAAATTGGGTTTTCATGTTAAATCTTGGTGTCAAATGTGTTCATGTTATTTATTTCCTATGAGTTCAACTAAGTTAAATTAATGATAATCATAGATAACATCTCAAGATTTTCATGTTAAGTAATTATTGAGTTATAGCATTTCTTTGTTTGTTGAGCATTAACAGAATTAAGTTTTGACAAAATTATTTTTTACTAACATCTAAGGGATTAGGGATTTATTTCTATAGTAACTAATTCACCCCTCCCCTCTTAGTTACTACTCTTATATTTCCAATAGTATAAAGTGGAACATTCAAGAAGAGATTAGTTTGTGGACACCTACTATTGTTTTAAGATGCCATCAACTAGCCTTAGAGGTGGAAGAAAAGAATAGAAGGAAGAGAGACTCTAGTTTCAAAGATAGAAGCAAGGGAAGAAATCATAGGGGTCAAAGATGAGGATACTAAGGTAGAGGTAGTAAGAAAAGGCACAAAGGTGAGACCAAAATCACTAACAAAGTACTAAAAACACTCCAAGAGGAGGTTATAGTAGAGGAAGGGGTAACCAAGGATGCTCTAATAGAGGTAGAGGATTAGGAAAAGGTAATTCCTACTTTGTTAGCGTGAAATGCTACAACTGTGGTTAACTAGGCCATCCAACATATAGATGCTCTGATAAGCCTTCTTCTTTCAACCATGACAAGAGAGTGGCATATGTTCAAGAGCATAACTCTCATGGAAAAGAACCTGAAGTGTATCAAATAGAGTCAGAGAATGGTGAAAATCTCATCTTTAGGAGGGCATTGATCAAGAAACCAACTCAAGATGAACCTAATCATAAGAGAGCTTTGTTTAGGATCAGATGCAAGATTCTTGGGAAGGTATGTAAGGTTGTAGTGGATTTTGGCTCTATTGAAAATATAATATTAGAGGAGATAGTCAACAAGCTCAAACTAACCAAGATACCCCATGTGAATCCCTATAAGGTAACTTGGCTCAACAAGAGTCAAAGTATTCTAGTGAATGAATAGACTTGGGTTGACATCTATATTGCAAGGTATAAGGATAGATTTTATGTGACATATTACCCATGGATGCTTGCCATCTACTATTGGGTAGACCCTGGAAATTCGATAGAGAGGTAGTGTATGATGGAAAATAAAATTCCATATCATTTAAGAAGGGAGGTAGAAATTTCAAGATCCAAACTCTGTTAGAAGGAGATGAACCACAATCCAAGACTCCTAGTGTGTTACTATGTAGTGGAAAGGATTTTGTTAAAGATCTCAAGGAGGATGAGAGCCAAAGATATGAAGTTGTAGAGAAGTCCAAAGGAGAGGAAAATATAGTCAAAAAGTCACTACCAAAAGAGATACAAGCATTCCTTGAGAAATACAAAGAGATTTTAAGTGATGGAACTCCTGCCACCTTACCTCCTAGAAGGGTCATAAGCCATCAAATTGATTTTATCCCTAGTGCATCTTTACCAAATAATGCAACATATAAGCTCACTCCTTACCAGAACTTGGAAGTACAAAGACAAGTACAAGAACTCTTGGATCAAGGCCTAATCAAGAAGAGTATAAATCCATGTGTAGTCCTTGTTGTACTAGCATCCAAGAAGGGAGTAAAGTGGAGACTATGCACATATTCAAGGGCCATAACTAGGATCACAATCAGGTATAGGTTTTCTATACCTAGGATTGAGGATCTCATGGGTTGTCTTGGAGGGACAATGTACTTCAAAAAGCTAGATTTGAAGAGTGGATGTTACCAAATCATGATTAAGGAGGGAGATGATTGGAAAACAACTTTTAAGACAACAAATGGGTTTATGAGTGGCTTGTGATGCTAGTTGGCCTCTCAAATGCTCCTAGCATGTTCATGAGGCTCATGAGTGAAGTGCTTAAGGACTTCACTAGAAAGTTTGTGGTTGTATATCTAGATGATATACAAATATTCAGCAAAACCAAGGAGGAACACATCAAAAATGTTGAATCTATAATGCAGAGGTTACATGAGGAGAAGCTTGCTATTAACCTTGAGAAGTGTGACATTTTCAAACAAGAGCTTGTGTGTTTGGGCTTTGTATTGTTAAAGGGGTCTTTGAATATGGATCAAGAGAAGGTTGTAGTTATTCTCAACTAGCCACCACCTACCACATCTGCTAGGGTAAGAATTTTCCATGGTTTAGTCTATTTATATAGGAAATTCATTAGGAATTTTAATGGTAAATGTGCACCTTTTTTAGATACCATTAAGGATTGGATTAAGTATAAGTTCAAATGGACTTTGGAAGTAGAGAAATCCTTTGAGTTGTTAAAGAAAAAAGTAGCCACCCAACTCCTCTTACAGTTGCCTAGTTTTGAGAAGCTCTTCACCATAGAATGTGATGCAATTGGCTTGGTAAAAGGGGGAGTGTTGAGTTAAGAAGGTAGACTAGTAGCCTTCTTCAATGAAAATTTGAATGAAGCCAAGAAGAATATTCCTCTTGTGACCTAGAATGGTATGCCCTAGTTCAATCATTTAGGAAATGGAGACATTATCTATTGCCTAAGATATTTGTTGTATTTACTAGTAACCAAGCCCTAAGCTATATCAATACTCAATAAGAATTTTGTAATATTCATATGAAATGGATGCAATACTTATAAGCATTCACTCTCACAATCAAGCATAAGAAAGGGTAGATGAATGAGGTAGCAGATGCATTGAGCAGGAGATTGTTAACTATCCAAGAAGTTTAGTTACATAGAATTGTGATAGAGAATTCCAAGAACCTCTACAAGGAGGATGAAGACTTTAAAGAAGTATACAAGATATGTTAAGATTTTGAGAACCATTTTTGTAGAAAACTCTCTATATTTACCTTGCAAAAGGGGCTACTATTTAAGGTTATCCAGTTATGTGTTCCAAGAGGATCAATGAGGGAGAACCTCATTCAATAAAATCACAATGGGAGCCTAAGTGGTCACTTTGGTGTGAACAAAACCCTAGAGTTAGTTTAAAGATTCTAGTATTGGCCAAAACTTGTTAAGGATGTGACTAGGTATGTTGAACATTACATGGTGTAACTTGTTGAATGAAGTTAATTTTGACTCCTGATTTATTTTCAAAACTATTA
The DNA here is from genome assembly GCA_028749045.1 of Cupressus sempervirens. Lineage (NCBI taxonomy): Eukaryota > Viridiplantae > Streptophyta > Pinopsida > Cupressales > Cupressaceae > Cupressus > Cupressus sempervirens. Next base: position 265,797,460 of record CM053793.1, read on the forward strand.
AATCAGGAGCCAAAATTGTGTTCCCATTTTGGCTCCTGGTTATTTTTAAAACTGTTGGTGCTCAAACTTGCAGCCTTGATTTTGAGTACTATTGAGAAATTTGAGCCCTATAAACACTTTTTAATGCATATGTACCCAGCTGTTAGTCTAAGGCCTAAGAGGTGTTTAATGCTTCTAGCACCTTTCATTCAACCTGTCTAAGTGTTCCATGAAGTTAATTTGAGATTCTGAATCATCTTGTGAAGTCTCATTTTGAGCTAGTGTCAATTCTACATTTTCACGTGTCAAATAGTGACAGGAGGGCATGTTTGCAATTGAATATCTCACAACCAGAAACGTTTCATAATTCACCACTTTAAGAGTGTTTATTTTCCATACCTGAGAACCTATGTTTCATATTTTGAGTTGTTTTGAGTCGAATTTGACTAGGTTTTGAATCCCTCAAAGTTGGTCTTTTAATGTTGTCATGCTGATGCAATTTGCACATAATTCTGGGAAGCCCTGCTTGACCTGTAATAACTTTTGACTAGTTCATCAAAATGTTAAAATTCCTTTTATGTTGCATTGTAGACATTAGAGACTTGTTATGTTTCAAGTTTCAGCTTATGATGAATCCATTTGATCAGTTTTCAAATGTGATTCCAAACGCAATTTATAACTTTTTACTAGTGTCAGCATTTGCAGATTTGTCGAAACCCCTATTCGTGATGTTATATCTTGAGATCCATGATTGGTAAGATCAAATGGATTATACCACTATGTTTTACTCTAAAAATACTCCAAGTGTGTCAATTTACAAGTCATGATGAATTTGTTTGCACATTTTTCCAGGTCCATTCCATTTACAAAAATCACTTTTTTGTTAGTCCTTCTAGTCTGCAAAATTTGAGTAGCCCACTTTGACTGATCACCATTTGCGCCCTGTTATTCATCATTAGACCAAATTGTAAATTTATAGCATCCTCATGATAGAGAACCAATGCCCTAGTTTTCATCTTCCCAAGTGCTAGTTTACCTAGTTTCTAAAGCCGATTCTAAACCCAATTTAGTGTTTTCTTGCAAGAAGTTCTGAAAGGTCAACTTTGACAGTGAATATCTTTTGACCCTGAATTCTTCATGAGACGAGATTCGAGAGGGTCCTATAATGTAGAACAAAGAGTCAGTGTGCCATTTTTTAGAGCATGATCAGGTGTTTTGGTCAGTTTTTAAGGCCGATCAAAGGACCTCCAAGCACAAAGTTGATAGTCTGCAAGAAAGTGATAAATTGAGTTTTTAACAATCAGTTGGTGATTAAATTTGATTCTAATTAGTTCAAGATGATTAGTCGATCAATTTGAGGTTTTAGTTGTCCGAAAACAAAACAAAAATTAGCCAGACCCACTTTGGAGTCTGACTAATTGTTCCAAATTGATGGGTTGATTCAAGATCATAAGTGTGTTGTTATTTGATGAAAGGGAACATATTCTCAATGAGTGATCTATTGCGATTTTAGGAATTGATGCTTTTGATTATTCAAAGAAAGGATAACTCATTTTCTCTCATGGTCTATTGCCTGCTCCTTGTCCTTGTGAGAGATCCAATAATTACATAATTTTATGTTATCCTCAAAGCTCGACATGTAGTCACTGGATGGGGGTGACTCATTTCAAAGCGATGGCTTTGCCAGGAGCTTTGTTGGAGATAAAAGACTTGAGATGGAGGTGTCCAAAAAATGAAGACAAAGAATCCATGAAGGATGACGGGATCTCAAGCAACAACGAAGAGAAAGGAGAACAGTCTCCATATCTAAAAAAGGACCATCCACACATCATATAGGGTAGACCAAGTAAAAGACTAGGCTTTAGGTAAAGAAGGAGATGTCCACGTCCAAGAGACTGAGTGAAAGTGAAGGGTAGGCATGTGAGTTGTGTTTTTGAAGGTAGCAATGGAGGCATCCACATTCACATAATGAAGCATGACACTCTTCAAAACTATCCTATTTTGTGCATTAGTGTTTGTGGCATTTAATGGAGCCTTGGATGTCTCTTCTGATAAAATTATTAAGATGTGTAATAATTCCTTAATTTCTTACATAGAGACTTTTTCTTTTAATCATTGTCCAAAGCTCACAGGACTTTGCAGGAAAATTTAACCAAGTTTTCTATGATGGCTGTCCATTTGTTTGATATGGAAGTGAAATGAGTTTCTCATGTCATCAAAAATATGAGAAGAGAAAATTCATATTTTATCGAGTTTGAAGATTGCACAAAGCTATTGCAAGATATAAAGAACCAGTTTCATCACTCAAAGATGGAACTACTGCAATTATTAGATGTCATTTTTAAAAGAGCATGTTCAGAATATGATTTGAAAAGCTACAACCTAGAAATTTGAATCAATTCAAGTAGAAAAGGAGATCCCCACGTTGAATCACCAAGCTACAGTGTGGAAGGAAAGTATCAATGTTGCAAAAAGCTATTCTAAGTGAGAAAACTCGTAGGAAAAGCTCAAGTGGATGTAGATCAAGAAGTATTTGGAACACACAAAGCAGAGGTAGAACGAATGAGAGAATTTTTTTTGGAAATAATGGGAAATCAAGAGTAAAATCAAAGGGAAAGAGGTATCAATCCATAGGAACAAGTAATTGCTAGTATTGAGGGAAACTAGGGCATAAGAAGAAATATTGTTGGACTTGAAAGAATAATGAAGGAGAAAAACAAGAAGGGAATAAGGAGGAAAGTATTGTAAGCAAAAAATCCAAAGAAGATGTTTTTCTTCTTTCTTTAGACAGTGTTTATGTTTCATGGGTTTTAGATTCAAGGGCTTCATTTCATGCTACTCCAAATAGAGGTTAGTTTCTTGATTATTTCCAAGGGGATTTTGGGCTTATTTATTTAGGGGATAATGAACTTTGTCAGATTTTTGGAAAGAAAAAATTTAAGATTAAGTTATTATTGACTACTACAAGAGATAGGGCATGTTCCAAGGCTCAATAAGAATTTAATTTTTAGCAGGACAACTGGGTTATGAGGATTGTACAGTAGCTTTCAAAAGGTTCCTTAGTAGAAGCAAAAGGTGGGAAAGTACTCACCTTATATCTTTGTATAGGTGATCTTATTCCTTCTACTTTAATTATTTCATTGTAAAATGAATGTTTAGAAATAGTTGTTGTAGTTGAGTAGGGAGAATAAATAGTTGTAAATTCTGAAATAACATGATGGCACAACAGACTTGGGCACATGAGTGAGAAATGTATGAGTTTACTTCATTCAAAGAAAGTTTAAATAGGTCTAAAATGTGTCAATTTAGATTTCTATGCAATTTGTGTATATGGAAAACAAAAGAGAGTCAGTTTTGTGAAGAGTGGGAAGGAAAATAAAAATGATGATGTAGGAGCATCTTGGGTCTTTGAGAAACCTTGCATCAATAAAAAATATTTCTAGTTTTTGTACCAATCTTTTATTTATCAAGTAGTCATTGTTGCTTCTTTTTTAGGTTCTTCAGAGTTGTCATCATGTCGAGGACCTATCTTAGGTCCTTGTCTTAAGTGCATGAATTTGTGTGTTGGATATTTCTCGAGTTCTATGTCAATCATTGTGGTCCTATTTTCCTATTGTTTCCACCTTGCGTAATTTGTTGATCTAATTGGTACAATTTCAATTACTTATATGGTGTATTGCATAGTTTGGAGTTGACTCCTAACAATCGTATGGACCTACCTTCAAGCGTGCATGGTTTTATATGACCATTTGTGTGGGTTTTAGTTTACTCTTCCAAGTATGGTCCTAAATTGTAATTAAAGCTTGACTAGCCAACTTGTGGGTTAGCTAGATATAAAAGAATGTTCGTTAGATGTAGGAAAGTAGATTTAAGAAGAGAAGATGAGAAAGATTAAGAAGAAATAATAGCATGCTAGATAGGAAAATGTAATCTTAGGCTCTAATTTTGTATATTTCTTATTTTGATTAAAAATACAACCCAGAAGGCCTCATAGTTAGGCATGTTTTCGTTATTCTATATGTAAAGTGAAATAATCACACCTAAAATATGTTAGATCTGGCCTTGTTTTCTTTGTAGTTTCATTTATCAAATATATTTTCTTTTGGTGTAATACTAAGTAGGGGTGGAAGGTTGTAAGGTAATTTTATTCTACATGTTATTTTAGGCTCTCTATGTACCTTCTTGTGTCAAATGAGGAATTAAAACTTGTGCATATAGATGATGTATGGGGACCATCTCAGTTATCTTCCCTTTGTGGATCTCGTTATTATGTTACATTCATTGATGATGCAACTAGAAATGTATGTGTTTATTTCATTAGACAAAAAAATGATGTATTTCAAACTTTTAAGAAATGGAAATGCTTAGTTGAGAATGAGACTAGTAAAAGATAAAAAAAATTTAGACACAAAACTATTCCAAGGACTCCATAGGAAAATGGAGTAGCCAAACACATGAATGGGAAAATAATGGAGTGTACAAGGAGCATGAGGTTACATGTTGGGATGACCTTAAACATTAGGGTGCGAGCTATCAATATTATTTTATATTTAATCAATAGATGTCCCTCTACTCCTTTGGGTTGTGGTATTTCAAAGGAAGCATGGATTGGTAACAAGGTGAGGTAGTGCAAGGTAGGAGATTCCTCAAAGGAGATGTCCTAGCCCCCAGAAAATAACCACATAGCAGAAACACAACAAAAATGGAAGATATGATACCAAATCAAAACTCTTTATTCATAAAATAATTGATTACAATATGCGTAGTTGTAAGGCCTTCTGGGTTAGGGCCAAATACAATAGCAATTATAATCACAGTTCTACAAGATCCAACTAGATCCAATCAAAACACTACTCCCATCTATACTTAGGAATAAAATGACCAAGGATATATAAACTTGTGCTCACAAGCCCATCGAGAAATCTCCTAGTTTTCAAGCTGCAGCTACTAGCCCTTCAAATTTTGCATCCTCTTCTCCAAGATGGATGCTAATTATTATTACATAGAGACTCCACAAAACCCTCCTACTTAAACCAAATTAGCCATAATTCATCCCATTTTATTGCAAATTAAATTAAATCCCTTTTACTAAATACAACACAAATTAAATACCAAAGTTGGCTCACAGACAACTCAACACCTATAGGAACCAAGACCAAGTTGAGCATTAGCAAACTCCCAAGAATTTCCAAGCTCCCAGTGCATTTCAAGCAACGAACATATGTCGAGCACTATAGTGAATGTCGAGAAACCCAATATAAGCCAAACAACCAATACCTACCAAGAAAACTATATCTATCGAGCTCCTTTAGGGATCAAGCCCCTTCATTGACCAAGCTTCTTAGCCACAACTAGACCCTTCAATGACCAAGCACCACTATTTGGTGACTAAGTCCAAAACACCTAGCCAAAATATGTACAACCATGCAGGATTGCAAGCAAGCTCAAGATGCTCCTACATCAGACACCCCACCCTAGGTTCAAAAAGATGTTCTCAATAGCTGGAAGAACATCTTTTGGGATTCAACACATAAATTCCAAACTAGTTCTTCATATACATATCCCCCAACTATTCAACTTGCTATAGGTCTTATGTTGCTTCTTGTCATCCATCTAAGGTGTGCTATAGGTCTAATTGCCATGTTGATCTCTGACCTTCTTAGAATTTCTCAACTCAACTCACTTACCAATACTCAATTTCCTTCTATAGAGCTCTCCATTCTACAAAGGAATCAAGAAATGCTTCCTACCACCTTTCTCAATAGTAAACACATTCTTGACACTATCATGTGTAGTCCTACAATCATACTATCAAGGTCTACCAAGCAACACATGAAAATTGTTCATGTCCACAATATCACACAACACTTGATCCTTATACTACCTAATTTGGAAATGAACAAGGCATTCATCCCTCACCTCCAAAGCATGCTCACCTTGCAACTAGCCAATCCTATAAGTATAAGGATGTCTTATTCTCTTCAAACCAAGTTTTTGAACCATCTCCTCAACAACAAGGTTATCACTACTACCACCATCCATAATCACCTTGTAAACTTTACTACTAGACTTACAACAAGTCTTGAAGAAACTAGTCCTCTGACAAGAATCTAATGTGCTCTGATGAACTAGTACTTGCCAAGCCAGTAAACTCTCTCCTTGCTCAGGCTGATTGTCCTAGACCACAACCTCATTCACAATAGAAGTTTTCCTACCATGAGTACATTCAAAACATCTATGCCCTTCTTCACTACATCTAAAAAAATTACCATTAAACCCACCTCCACCTATCCTTCTCTTCTGATCAACAAGTTTTGGTTCGCCTTCTATGCTTGGTTTAGCTTTTGTCGACCTATCCTGCTTTTCCTTCCCTCTAGCATTACCTTGACTTTTTGTCTTCAACTTATCTTCTTCCTTTAGGACATACTGATAAGAATCCTCAAGTGAAGAAATATTTAGCATACTAACCTCATCCAGAATATTGAATCTCACACCATTAATGTACTGAGCTACCTTTTCCTTTAACAATTCTCTATGCCTAGAATGAATTGTCAACTTGTAGAACTCCTCGATATAATCCTTCATAGTCATATCATTTTGTTTCAGATTCTACAACCTCTTAAACAACTCAATTTTGTAATTACTAGGAATGAACTTAGCCTCCAAATTAGTCACCATCAATCTTCGTCTAGTGATTTTCATTTCACCTTCCTCCTCTTTGTCTCTTTGTAGTTCTTTCCACCAAAGAGCAGCATGTCCTTTCAACCTAGTTTGTGCCGACCTCACTTTGAGTGGATCTTCAATATCCTCAAGCTTAAAGTAGTCTTCCAATTCACTAATCTAATCAATTATGTCTTTAGGAGTCAAAGTACATAATAAATTAGGAACCTCCATCTTATGCTTCAACTTTAACTAAGATCTGGGCCTAGCAAACTAACCAGCCCTAGTTCCAATAGGTCTCTCCACATGATCAATTATGTCCTCACCACTAGATCTAGAAACTTAAAAGTCTTCAAAAACTTCCTCATAACCATCATCAGTACCCACATGCCTAGGTACACCACCTAAAGAACTCACAATTTCAGCAATCATGTCACTCTTCATCAATGTAATTTTAGATCTGAATTCTATTTTAATCTTCTCTAAGATCCTTTCCTCATACTGTATCACAAAGATCATCAATTTCCCTAGGGTCTAATCTTCTTTAATAAATCTTCCAAGTTTTCATAAACCCTCTACAATAGATCCACAAATCAAGAAGATCAATCAACTCCACTAGGTCAACCTTTTTCTTCCAACCTTCATCCAAGTCCCAGTGCAAACTACCTCAACTTCTATGATCTTTCAACACATTTAGGAAAACCTTCACTTTGATACCACTTGATGCAATGCAAGGTAGGAGAATCCCAAAAGGAGATTTCCTAACCCCTAGCAAATAACCACACTGTGGAAATACAACAACAATGCAAGATCTAATACCAAATTACAACTCTTTATTCATAAAATAAATGATTACAATATGCCTAGTTGTAAGGCCTTATAGGTTAGGGAAAAATACAATAGAAATTAAAATTCATAGCTCTATAAGATCCAACAAGATCCAATCCAAATACTACTCCTAGCTAGCCCAAATCTGCATTCTAGAAGAAAACTACCAAGGAAATCTAAACTTGTGCTCACAAGCCCACCAAGCAATCTCCTAGTTTTCAATCCATAGTTAGTAGCCCTTCAAATTTTGCATCATCTTCTTCAAGATGGATGATAATTATTATTGCCTAAAGACTCTGCTAAACCCCCTACTTATACCCAAATAAGCCACAATTCGACCCATATCATTACAAATTAAATTAAATCCCTTTCATTAAATATATGTTGAGCCACAAGTCATCTACAACACAAATTAAATACCAAATGCAAGGGACTCCCCTTAATAGCATAAACTCATAACAAAAACAAAGAAACAATAGCAAATGTGAGAAAAAAAAAATATGGAATTCATATTGTCATCATAAATGTGGAATTATAGAATCCTCAATTACAATATGCTAACCCAAATGGGCACCTTCATTATAGTAATCTGCAAGACAATGCTATGAACTACCATCCAGAGTTGTCCTAGACAATGTTTGAGCCTTTCTTGAATAGGTAGTTTTATGCTACCCAGGAGGGTTCTAGATGCTCAAACTTAATACCTAGGGCCGACAGACCCTAACAATACAAAGAGTCACCCAAATACATCTTTGAGTAATTATTTTAAAAATTTTGGTAGCCCAACTTTCGAAGGCCATAACTCATGAACCATTGCTCTGATTGACTATTATAACCATTTTTCAAAAATGCCAGCTCCTGATCTACATGCTCAAAACTACGCTAATGCCCTTGTGTTGAGTTTTCTAACCTCAGATGAGCACTCTAAGGCCTCCAATGGTGAGCCTAAAGATTTTTCTACAATTTTTTCCACCAAAAATTTGCAATAACTTCTTTCATACTTAAAGTGTAGCAATGAGATTTTTATGGTAGGCTTATATCTCTAAAATGAGCCTTCCTATAGAAAATGAGAACATTCTAATCTCTTATGACAAACTTACTAAAAATAGCAAGTTCCCATAAATAGTAACCACCTTTTCTACTAATCCTTATTAGTATAGAAAAGGCTTAAAATAAAATATGTTTGGGTGATGCAAGATTTCCGTTACACCCAAGATGCTCCTGCATCAAACACATGGGATAATTTGAGAAGTAACCCTATCACATCTTAGGTGTTCAAAGAAAAACTAAGATGGTTGACCTCCTCCTTTGTTAGCCATGATGATTCCCTAACTAGTCTCCCTTTCCATTTGACCAGATATTCCTCATAAGTTCTATTTCTGGTACTTTTTCCAATACTATTGTCTAGTATCTCCTCAATCTCCTTGGTAGCTGAACTACCTACTGGAATGCTCCACTGAATTTTTGCAACTTCATCTCCATCACCTCCTTCATAATACTTTGTAAAATTTAAAATATTACATAGTGGTGAAATATTCAATTTAGCAGGCAACTCCACTTCATATGTATTTCTAAAATCATGCCTCTTCACTATCGTGCACAGTCCAAACTTCTTCATCTTCAACTTAATATATGTACCTACTAGAAAACACTCCTTTCTCAAATGAACCATGACTTCATCTCCAATCTAAAATTATTTATATCTCCTTTTCACATCTACCTCAACCTTATACTATGTATTCATCTTTATGATGTGTTTCCTCACCTCCTCATGGATGTTCTTCAAATGTTTAGCAAAATCTTCTGCTTTAGCACTACTTATCTCTCCCTTCTCCAACTTCCTCAATTCATAAACATTTCTGGGACTACTCCCATATACAATCTAGAATGGTGATTTACCAGTAATCTTATTGACGGAATTATTATATGTAAATTCTACCTGTGGTAAAATCATATCCCATCCTTTTGGTTTATCTCCAACCAAGCATCTCAACAAGTTTCTGAATCTACAATTCATAGCCTTTTTCTGCCCATTAGTCTGTGGATGATGTGATGAACTGAACTTCAAATTTGTCTTCAACTTCTTCCACAATTTATGCCAAAAATACCCAACAAAATTGGTATCTTGATCTGAAACTATACTCTTTGGCAGACCATGTAATCTCACCACTTCTCTGAAAAACAACTCTGCTACATGAACAACATCAGTAGTCTTCTTGCATGGAATAAATGTGTCATCTTTGAAAACCTATCAACCACCACAAAAATAGAATTATGTATGCATTGTGTCCTTGGTAATCCAAGAACAAAATCCATGCTGACATTCTCCCACAGCTTCTCTGGTACAGGTAATGGTTGATTCAACCCTGTATTTTGCTTCACTCCTTTCGCCATCTAACATAATTGGCAACTTTGTAAAAACTTTGTCACATCTTGCTATAATTATGGCCTATAATAATTTTTAGCAACCAAAGCTATAGTTTTATCTCTACCAGAATGTTCAACCAATCCTCCACTATGCTTCTCCTTGATGAGGTTCTCTCTCATTAAACTTCTTGGAATGCACAACTAGCTTTCTTTGAACAACATATTATCTTGGATCATAAACTCCAACCACTTTTTCTTGTCAACTGTAACAGGTTCTATACAAGCCTTCCACACTTCATCAAAATCAAGATCATTTGGATACAATGTACTAAGTTCCTTGAACCCAACCACCTCTATCTGCATTTCTACCAATAAAATTTGTCTCCTACTAAGAGCATATGCAACTTTGTTAGACTTCCCACTCTTGTATTTCAAAACAAATGTATAACTCTGCAAAAACTCAACCCACTTTAAATTTCTTTGGTTCAATTTTCCTTGACTATTCAAATATTGCAAAGCTTGATGATCAGTATACAAAAAAAAATCAATGGGAAGAGGATAGTGTCTCCACTTCTTCAATGCTTGAACTATAGCATAAAATTCCTAATCATAAATAGAATATTTTCTTTTTGCATCATTCAACTTCTCACTAAAATAAGCAATTGGTCTACCTTCCTGGCTCAAAAAAGCTCCTATTACAATACCACTAGCATCACAGTCTACTTGAAACACCTTGTTAAAATTAAGAAGTGCTAAAATAGGTTGCTTAGTAACTTTCTATTTCAATATATTGAAACTCTTATCTACTCATATAGTCCACTTAAACTCTTTCCTATCTCCTCTCATTGTTTCAGTCAAGGGTCCACAAATACTGCTAAAACTTATTATGAACTTTCTATAAATTTTAGACAGTCCATGAAAAGATCTTACCTCTATCGTACTCCTTGGAGTATGCCATTTAAGAATAGCCTTCACTTTCTCTAGGTCCATTTTTAGACCTTCTTCTAAGACTACAAATCCCAAGTACACCAACTCCTTTACAAAACTGCACTTCTTTAGGTTTATCAACAACTTTTCTTCCCTCAACTTTTCAAACACCTTGAGAATATGAATCAAATGCTCCTCCAATGTCTTACTAAAGATCAATATATCATCTAGGTAAAAAATGACAAACTTACCTAGAAACTCCTTTAGTACCTCATTCATGAGCCTCATGAAAGTGCTTGGTGCATTGGTTAGCCCAAAAGACATGACTAACCACTCATACAGTCCTTCCCTTGTCTTCAAAGAAATCTTCCACTCATCACCTTCTCTGATACAAATCTGATGGTACACACTCTTCAGATCTATCTTTGTGAAAGACTAAGCTCTACTCAAACACTCCATAATATCATAGATCCTTAGTAAAGGAAATCTATACTTGATGGTGATCTTGTTGATAGCACAAGAATATATGCACATTCTCCATTCTTCATTCTTCTTTGGTACTAACATTGCTAGAATAGCACATGGACTCAGATTCTCTTGAATCAACCCCTCCTGCAACAATTCATGAACTTGCCTATTCAACTCTTAGCTTTCTGCTAGTGTCATTTTGTGCACTAGCTTGTTTGGAAAACTAGCTCCTAGAAACAAATCCATTTGGTGACTAATCTTCCTCATTGGGGGCAATCCATCAGGTATGTTATATGATACAATATCTGAAAACTCTTCCAACATATCTGCAACTTCTATAGGTACCTCCTCTACTTCTTCTTTATTATCTTTAGGAATTATATAAAAACACATATGCTCATGTTTAATACCTTTAAGAAACTATTTTCCATCAACAAAACATATTCTAGCAGCATTACATACCTTTTCTTCTTTATCCTTCAATAGCTACAACTTATGTTTCACTCCATCCTTAGTTAGAGTGTAGGTATTTGCTCACCCATCATGTACAACATGCCTATCAAACTACCATGACCTACCTATCAACATATGAAATATGTCCATAGGTATGATATCACATAGTACCTCATCCTGGTAGCTCCCAATCTTGAACTTCACTAAGCACTGCTCATTGACCATAAACTTGTGGTCATCTTGCACCCAAGCAATATGGTATGGACGTGGGTGTTTTTGTCTCTTTAGCTTCAACTTGATGACCATCATTTCTGACACCATATTTTTAGTACTTCCACCATCAATGATCACATCACAATAATTATCTTTAGATCTACACCTTGCTTGAAATAAACTCCTTCTTTGATTAGGTTTATTCTCACCACTCAGGAGGACTCTTCTATTAACTAGGAATTCTCTTTCAACATCTTCAAAATGTAAGGATCTAGCATCTTCATCAACATGTGCAACTCTTGCCTAACCTTCTATTCTTCAATCTATCCTTCCTTGGTACTGGGTACATTCAAATGCTCTATGCCCTTCTTCTCTACAATGAAAACATTTTCCATTGAAGCCTCCTCTTCCAGATCCTTGTCCTCTACCTATTCCTCTCTAATCTCTATTGTTCTAATCATGGAAAAGATTTAAACTGTCTCCCCTCTAGTTCTAATTGCTACTTCCAACCTCATCCTTATTCTTTTGATCATCATTGTGACCACCATAAGATCATCCACTAGATCTTCTACAATGAGCTCTTCCATTATTCTTATTGTCAAACTTCTTGCTCAATTTCTCCTTGACTCTTAGGGAAAACTAGTATGCCTCCTCAATACTACTCATTCAAACCAAACTTAACTCATCCTAAATTCTTGGCCTTAACCTATTAAGATAATGAGCAGCTTTCTCCTTGTCATCTTCTACATGGTTGGTTCTAATGAGAACTAGGTAGAACTCATTAGTATACTCTTGAACAGATTTTCCTACTTGCTTCATTCCTTGCATCTTCTTTAACAAATCAAGTTCACAATTAATATGAATGAATTGTCACTTCATTTTATCTATCATCCAATCCCATCTGGTGATTTTTTCCTTTCTCTTTCTATTTTTCTCCAACTAAACCTCTTGCCTCCAAATCTTTGCATGTCCCTTCAATTTTGCCTTCACAAACTTGACCCTATCCGGATCCTCAATATCTTCATTCTCAAAGTACTCCTCTAGTTCATTGATCCAATCAATCAGCTCCTTTGGGTTAAGATTTCTTGGAAATGTGGGAACCTCAAACTTAGGTCTTTTTCCAATCTTGGAGATGGCCCAAAAAAGCCTCTCTTCCTCTAGATTTAGAACTACCTCTACTTCAGTATTTTCTTCTACTTTGTCCTTATCCTCACTTTCATCTCTTACAGGAATATTTATTCCTCTTCACATTTGTTCTTCCAATGCTTGCATTTGTCTTTGGAGGCCTTGGAAACCCTCAAGTGTAACATGTATAGCTCTTCGACCATGCTCTCTTTGTAGAGGCATTTTCGTTCTTCCTTTAAAACCCTAGTGCAAACTACCTCACAATCGGTGATCTATCTGCACACTCAGCCCAAACCATAGTCCTAGTGCAAAGTGCCTCACAATCGATTATCTATCCACACATTCAAGAACTCTAGCATTGATACCACTTGATGCAAGGGACTCCCCTTAATACCATAAACTCATAACAAAAAAAAAGAAACAACAACAAATGTGAGAAACAAAATATGGACTTCTTATTATCGTCACTAATTTGGAATTATAGAATTCTCAATTATAATATGCTAACTCGAATGGGTACCTTCATTATATTAATCTACAAGATAGTGCTGCGAACTATCACCCAAAGTTGTCCTAGACAGTGTTTGGGCCTTTCTTAAATAGGCAATTTTATGTCGCTCGGGAAGGTTTTAGATGCTCAAACTTAATACCTAGGGCTGATACAACCTAACAATACACATAGAGTTGGCCAAATACATCTTTGACAAATTAGTTTAGAAATTTCAGTAGCCCAACTTCCAAAGGCCATAACTCATGAATCGTTGCTCTGATTGGCTATTATAACCATTTTTATGAAATGCCAGCTCATGATCTAAAGGTTCAAAACTGTGCTAGCACTCTTCCATCGAGATTTCAAACCTCATCCAGGCAGTTTAAGGCCTACAATGGTGAGCCTAAATATTTTTCTACAAATTCTTCCATCGAAAATCCACAATAACTTCTCTGATACTTAAGCTAGAGAAATGAGATTTTTATGGTAGAATTATATCTCTAAAATGAACCTTCCTATAGAAAATGAGAACATTCCAAGCTTGTATGAAAAAATTATAAAAAATAGCAAGTTCCTATAAATGGTAACCACCCTATCTACTAGTCCTTATTAAAATAGAAAAGGCTGAAAATAAAATAGTTTTGCGTGATGCAAGATTTCCCTTAAACCGAGGATGCTCCTACATCAATACCCGAAGTCAACTAATAGTCAACTTGAAACCTATAGGAACCAAGACCAAGCCAAGCATCATAAAGACCAAATTGAGTATCAGCAAACTCCCAAGCATTACCTAGCTCCCAATGCATGCTGAGAAACCAACATATGCCAAGCAGTTTAGTGAATGTTGAGAAACCCAATACAAGTTGAGCAACCAACACTTGTCAAGAAAACTGTATCTGTCGAGATCCTTCAGTGATCGAGCACCATTGTTTGGTGACTAATTCTACAACACTTAGGCAAAATACCTCCAACCATGTAAGATTGCAAGAAATTCCATGATGCTTCTGCATTAGGAAGTCAGTTATTCTTTTCTTAAAACTTTTGGTAGTGAAGTATTTTCACGTATAGATTCTAAAAATAGAACCAACCTAGAAGATAAGTCAAATAAATGTGTATTTTTGGATATGTCATTGATGAATTAGTTTATAGGCTTTGGGATTTTGGAAATCATAAAATTGTAAGGAGCACAGATGTCATATTAAATAAGAAAGTGTTGTGCAAAGATATGTTGTAGGAGTATGAGAAGAAACAAAGATACTCAAAAAGATTATGTTTCAGTAGTCCCTCATGCACTGCAACAACCAATAGCAAATACCATACACCACAATGAAAGATGGTCAAAAAACTAGGCTAAGTAGACCTCCAAAAATATTTTCTCCCTCTTTGTATTCTATTTTATTAATAGATTTTGGTGAACCTGTATATTATGATGAAGTTGTGTAGGTAGGTACAAAGATTCAGTGGGAGTTTGCAATGATAGAAGAAATGTACTCCTTACTAAAAAAATTAGATGTGGGATTATGTAAGATACCTATAGGTAAAAGGAAATTACAAAATAAATGGGTTTAAAAGTTGAAATAAGTGGACAAAGTAAGGAAATACTTAAAGCTAGGTTAGTTGTAAAAGGATTTGTATAGAAAAAAGGCATTGATTTTGATGAGATATTTTTTCTTCTTGTTAAAATGGCTTCTATTCACACTGATTTAAGAATTATGGCTACTAAAGATATTAATTTGGAGCATCTTGGTGTTAAAATAGATTTTCTTCATGGTGATTTGGAGGAAGAGATATATATGGAACAACCATGGGGATTTAAGGTCAAAGGTAAGGAGAACTTAGTTTAAAAATTGAAAAAAGTTTATATAGCTTGAAGCAAGCACCTCAACAAGAGTATCTTAAATTTGATAGTTTTATGTATGAGCATGGATACACTAGGTTTCATTCAAATCATTTGTTTTATTTTAAAAGGTTGGATGATGATAACTACATTATTTTATATTTATATGTTGATGACATGCTTATAGTTGATTCTACCATGGATCACATTTAAGTGGTTAAAACAATAGTTAGCACATTCATTTTCTATGAAGGATTTAGGAGAAGAAAAAAAATCCTTGGTATGAAAATTCACAGAGATAGAAAGAAAAAAAATTAACATTATCTTTGGTTGATAATATTGAGAACGTGTTGCCTTTTCCTGGTCACTTAAAATTGACTAAAGAGATGTGTCCATAGACACAAGAAGAGGAGGACAAGATGTCCATGGTACCTTATGCTTCACCTATAGGAAGTTTGATGTATGACATGGTATGTACTAGGCCAGATATTGCACATGTAGCAGGAGTAGTTAATAGGTATATGAATCATCTCAGGATTGAGCATTAGAATGCAGTCAAATGGATTCTCAAATATTTGAGAGGAACATCCATTAAGTGTTTATATTTTGGGGGCTTTACTACTAATTTACAAGGCTATGTTGACTCAGATTTATTAGGGAATCTTGGTAAGTTGACACCAGGTGGAGTACTATAGGTTATATATTGACTATTGATAAGAGAAAAGTAAGTTCGATTTATCAGTTGCAGAATGTTAATGATTTATCCACTACAGAGGAAGAGTATTTTGCTACTCTAGAGGTAGCCAAGGAGATGATATGGCTTCAATTCTTCATGGAATAATTGGGGTTCCCTCATATATAATTATTTATTTATAGATAGCCAAACTGTCATTCATCTTGTGAAGAATTATGCTCTACATTCAAAGACAAAACACATATAGTTGCAGTACCATTTCATTCAATTAGTTTTGGATAATGGATAGTTAAAATATGGAAAAGATGCATACAAATGATAAGCTAGTAGATATGTTTACAAAGCTAGTGACAAGGGAGAATCTAAACTCCTCTTCCACTTTGGTTGGTCTTCTAGACTAGACAAAATAAAAGAACAGTAGAGTTTGGGGTGGTTTTCCATTCTAGTGGGAGCTACAGGTTTAGTGGTGCTATGATCAGTTTCCAAGTAGGAGGTTATTTTTGGGGAGTTTGATCAATCTCCAAGTGGGAGATTGTTATGATGCAAAGCCTAATCAGACTTGGAGGTTAATTTTTGCCCACTTCATTTAGTGTAGCTTCCCTAAGATTTTACTATGGGGGTTTTGGGCCAGCACTCCCATGCTCTAGGGGTGAAGGGTAAATTTCCCTTGTGAGTTCCTAAGGTATCACCCTAGGTGGGGTCAAGGGGTAGTGTCCCTTGTGGGGTCCTGGGTTCAATTGCCCTAAGTGCATTCCTCACCATGATATGGGGTGGGGTCAAGAGGCAGAACCCTTGAAGCCAAAAAATAATTTACTATTGTAAAAGGCATTAGAAGTTTTATTTTTCTACTAATCCTAATTTGTAAGTGACAAAAAGATTGTATAAAATGGCTTAAGGTTAGGGATTTCATAATGTGTGATGAGATTATAGCTTCTTGCACCAAAATTGAGATGTAAGGGATTATAGATTGTAATTTGGTTTTAATCATTGGATAATAAGAATATTGGACTCCCTATTTGGTGGACATGGCCTAAGGATTGGGTGAACCACATTAAGTCTTTGTGTCTTGTGTTCTTTTCTATGTGATTTACTATTTCTAATATTGGTTATATTTGCATGTAATTATTATTTATGTCCCATTAATCCTAACAATACTACCACATCAAGAAAATATGAAAGAATTCAAATTATTTCTAAGAGAACAAGATATAAAACTCATAGAACATATGTGACTTCTATTCATAAAAATTGCATCTAAAAAGAATTGTAGATGATAGTGATAGGAGTACAAGATAAACATAGGTAGGAATTTCAAATTTTTAATTCTTGAATTAGGGATTTCATTTGAATGAGAAAATATTGGATTAAAGGCCTTCATTCTCTAAAAGAATATTTTTTAGATTGCAGATTGGTAAGAAAATAACCAAAGAGATGAGCTTATTGTAATCTCTAGAAGAGAAAGGTGAACTAGAATAAGACAAGAGCAAAGAAAAAATAATATGTGTGATGAAGAGACAAGTAGTGAGCTAAAAAATACAGTGCCAAAGCTGATAAAGGAAGTGATTGCATCTTAGCTACAAAGATGGGGAAGAGAAGAGAAAGTTACAGACCAGTCCAAGAGTATAAAATTCATTTAAATCAAGCTAAGTCAAGTAGCTACATTGTATAGGTAAACCTTATTGCTGTCTGCTTATGATTACAACAACAAATTCAATTGAGGGTAAACTCTAACAATTTTCTTTTATCAAATCCCCTAATAGGGTGGTACATTATATTGTTTTCCAATACCTCTAACTAGGCTACTCTTAATTGGGAAAAGACTCTCATAGTTCTATACCAAATCCCTTGACCGAGTGGAACTTGAGAATTTCCTTGTAAGGTTCTGACAAAGATAAGATCTTAATTTGAAGCTCTCTACAAAAGTGCAAGATTTAGAAGGATTGACTCACACACCATGGTTTTCACCCTAGTTAGGTTTGTTGGAAATATAAGAGGATTAATTGAGAGGGGAGGGTTGATTCATTTACCACTAAAAGAAATACCATATCCCTTAGATGTCAGTACAAAAAAAACTCTAAAAACTGAACTTTGTTGATGCTCAACAAACACATAGAAAAATGTTGTAACTTGGTAAACATTGAAAATGCTCGGCAAATACTTAAACTCAAAAATCTTAAGATGTTATCTAAGATTACTATTACTTTAACTTAGTTGAAAACACATAAGAGAAATAGCATGAACAAATTTGACACCAAGATTTAACGTGGAAACCCAATTTGGGAAAAACCACCAATAGCAACTCGTTGCTAATTTTCACTCTTCTAAACTAAGCCCTATTAGGAGCCAACCCTATTAAAGGTTACAAAACACAATGTTAGGTATAACCCTATTAGAGGATTTAATCACCTTTTCAGGAGTGGCCTTGTTATAGTTTTTTGGATAATTTAATAGAAATACCACCTTGTCAGAGGATTTGCAAATAGCTATTAAGCCAACTCTGTTAAAAGATTTAGATCTAGTGCAGGAGAACCTAGGCATTAAGATATTGAAGATGATCCCAAAGGATATTTTAATTATTTAATGTAAATCCATATGTTTTTATGTGGTATTCCATGTAATGGAATAAATTGTAATGCCTAAGGGCAATAAAATTGTGAAGTTGTCATTTAGTTGTCATTGAAGACCTAGATTGGTCAAAAGGTCAAATTTGTATAAAAATCCATGAAAATGCTAGAAATCATATAGAAGGTATTAAATATGTTATTTGGAAATTTCTAGAGTATTTTTACAAATTGTGGAGTCATTTTTTATTAAGTGCCACAAAAGTTTTCAAAATGCATAAAAGTTGTAAAGCATGAATCAACACAAATATGCATTAAAAGTTGTCAAAAGGAAGATGAAAGGTCATAAGGGTAGTTAAGTAGTTTCTAACTACCTAAATGTTTATAAATATGATGTATTGGTCGAACCAAATGATATGGGGAGAGAATAGAGAAACGGAAGAACATTTTGAAACAATTAAGTGAGTTTGAATCTCTCATTTTGATTGGATTTTTTGTTAAGTTGTTGTTTCCAGGCCTTGTATGGCCATGTACTACATGAAAACCATATACATTTATAATGGTTAGATAATATAATGAATTCTCTTTCTTTTTCTTTTGGTTTGATCATTTTTTATTAAATTTGGAGGAAGTTAGTATTTGCAGATTCAAGATTTCTGAGAATAGTCATATTAAAATGCATGGTAAAAACAAATATGGAAGATTTAAGAAATATAATTATATTCATTGGAAATATATTTGATTAATATTCCATTTTATTTTAGTTTGGTTCAATTTTATGATGATTTGTGGAATTTATGACATTTTTAATGAAGACTAGTTTTAAACCCTCTTCAATGGAGTTATAGGAAAAGAGTTGTGATGGTATAATGATTTATGTATTAGAAAAATTAATGCCTTACATATTTGGAAACTATAGTCAAAAATGGATAATTTAAAATTTTTTTGGTCTCAATTGGATTTGTTTTGAGAAAGTTATTTAATGCCCTAGGAAGGATTATGAGTTTTGTTTCTGGTTTATGACAGAGGAAATGGGTCTTGATACAAAGACCATAACTTGTAACTAGTTTTTTGGATGGGTATCATCTTTGGATATGATTTAATATTCCTAATTTTTAACAATTACTCCAATTTTTTTGGAAACAAACGTTAAGGATTAAAAGTTATAAATAAAGGAATCATATATAAAAATCAAGATATGTGAATGGAGAAGAATTAATATTTTTGTTGGAAAATGCTTTGTTTTGCCTCATGAGATGCCTCTGTATAATGAAATTATTTCATAGATTTTGAAGGGATCGGCACATATTCCACTTATTGGCTGATTTGTATGATACCTCTACATCAAATTGGTATCAGGGCTTGAAGATCTTGAGTGTGTGGGTAGAGCACCAAGGGAGGCAATCCACACCAGGACCTTACAGATTTGGTATTTGTTTTGTTGATGAGTTTTGGTTTTAGAGTTCTTATCCATAAAATTTTTAGTAAGAAAGTGTATGTGTGGAAGACCTAAGGAGGGGTCTTAATATTTTCTCCATCAAGATGAAGTTGGGTAGAAGGTGTAAAGAGAGAAACCACTAAGAGTGGGTGGTAGTGCATCTTCTAGGGTCTTGGATAGGTGAGATGGCAATAGGTTGGTAGTTGTGTAGCATCAAGAGGAATGGTGGATTTATGGAACCTTTTTATTACAACCATTAATGTTCCACTGATAGGAGTATTTGAAGTGATTTTGAGGGCAGTCCTATCTCCTTAAAGGAAGATATGATGGTTATAGAGGTATGAAGAGGAAAATAATTTGAGTGAAGAAAATTGTGAAGAGTTTTGGTCTGATTTTTTTTTTGCAGGTTATTGGTTCCATGTTTCCAAGAGACTTGGAAACTTTTCAAGGTTGGGAGTATGGTGTAGGGGCACCTAGGAATTCGGATATTGAAGATGATCCCAAAGGATATTTTAATGATTTAATGTAAATCCATATGTTTGGATGTGGTATTTCATGTAATGTAATAAATTGTAATGCCTAAGGGCAATAAAATTATGAAGTTGTCATTTAGTTGTCATTCAAGACCTAGATTGGTCAAAAGGTCAAATTTGTATAAAAAGTCACAAAAATGCTAGAAATCATATAGAAGGTCTTAAATATGTTATTTGGACATGTCTAGGGTGTTTTTACAAATTGTGGAGTCATTTTTTATTAAGTGCCACAAAAGTTGTCAAAATGAATAAAAGTTGTAAAGCATGAAACAATGCAAAAATGCATTAAAAGTTGTCAAAATGAAGATGAAAGGTCATAAGGGTAGTTAAGTAGTTTATAACTACCTAAATATGTATAAATATGATTTACTAGTCAAACCAAATGATATGGGGAGAGAATAGAGAAAGGGAAGAACATTTTGGAACAATTAAGTGAGTTTGAATCTCTCATTTTGATTGATTTTTTTTGTTAAGTTGTTGTTTCCAAGACTTTTACAGCCATTTACTACCTGTAAACCTTGTATATTTATAATGGTTAGATAATATAATGAATCATATTTCTTATTCTTTTGGTTTGATCAATTTTTATTAACTTTGGAGGAAGTTATGAGGTTTTTGGTTGAAGTTAGTATTTGCAGATTCAGGATTTCTGAGAATAGTCATATTAAAATGCATGGTAAAAATAAATATGGAAGAGTTAAGAACTCCAATTATATTCATTGGAAATATATTTGAGTAATATTTTATTTCCTTTTAGTTTGGTTCAATTTTATGATGATTTGTGGAATTTATGACATTTTTAATGAAGACTAGTTTTAAACCCTCTTCAATGGAGTTGCAGGAAAAGAGTTGTGATGGTATAATGATTTATGTATTGGAAAAATTAATGGCTTACATATTTGTTAACTATAGTAAAATATGGATAATTTAAAATTGGTTTTCTCTTTTGGAGTCATTTTTAACAAGTTATTTGATGCCCTAGGAAGGATTGCCAATTTTGTTTTTGGTTTATGACAGAGAAAATGGGTCTTGATACAAAGACCATAACTTGTAATTGGTTTATTGATGGGTATAACCTTTCGATATGTTTTAGTATTCCTAATTTTTAATGATTACTCCAATTTTTTTGGAAAATAAACATTAATTATTAAAAGTTATGAATAAAGGAATCATATATAGAAATTAGGATATGTGAATGGAGAAGAATTAATGTTTTCATTGGAAAATGCTTTGTTTTGTTAGAATTCTTTAGAATAACTGAGAGCGGGGGGGGGGGTGAATAAGTTATTCAAGGTCCAAAATTCCCTATTAATACCTTTTTACTACTTTTAATGAATCCATATACTTTTCATCCATCCAATACTTAAATCAATCATATAAGCAAGTTATAGTAAATCAATATGCAATGACAAAACATCCAAAATCAACACATGACACAATGATTTATGTGGAAACTTAATTTGGGAAAAACCACCAGTAACATGCTACTTGATTTTCACTCTTCTGAAGTGATGCCCTATTAAAAGCCTGCCCTTTTAAAGGCTTACAACACACTGTTAAATGTGACCTTGTTAGAGGATTTCACCAAACTATTAGGAATGGGCCTGGTAAAAGGTCTTTAGAACATTCACTTGGAATGTCACCCTATTAAAGGATTTATCTTATGGCTATTAAACCAACCTAAGTCCATAGGATTTAAACTTACTGTTACAATTGCTAGAAATTAACGATAATGGTCTTTTGATTTGATATAACTTACAACATACTTTGCAGATTTCAGATCACACTTTCAATTCAATCCTTATGCTTGGCTTCAATCACTTCAGCTCTGACTGCTTGTCTCCCTCTCAAGCTTCATCTCCTTGAGTCTTTGTACTCATTCTGCCAATACAATCATCCTTGTGGTCGTCTATCCAAACAAATTTCCTATGCTTTCTTCTCCTTAGCACATTCTACAACACTTCATGCTTTTATGCTTGACCACCTCTCTCTCTCTTTAACTTATGTCTTCTTAAATAGGAGTCTGATTTGCCTTTTCTGCTCAATTCTCCCTCTCTAATTTTAGGGCTTCAAAATGGATTAGGTAGGATACAATGTATCTACCCCATATCTTGTTCTCTTCTAGAAACTTCACGAGTTGTATCCTTAAAAGAAAAACATTCTACATGGTGTTTTGTGCCACCAGCTCATCATTCTTATCTTCCTTTTAATTCACAAATTTCTAGATAACAACCTTGTCGGCTTAGATCTGGCGAATCTTTGATTTCCAAAATAATGCAGCAACTCAACATTATTGAGTTACTAGTGCTCAGCACCTCTGTGTTACTCGGTACCTATACCTACTCGGCACTTGGTTTTGCTCGGCACTTGATTCTGCTCGGCACTTGGTTCTGCTCAGCACTTGATTCTGCTCGGCACTTGATTAACTTTGTGTCACTCGACATCTGAAGTTTACTTGGCATTAACTAGGAATTTTCTTGGCTCTTACTAGCTTGCTCGGATCCTTCTCTCTAATGAACTTAGTTTGAGCTTTACAAAAGACTTAGCTAAAACCTTAAATCTTTGATAGGTTTTAGTGTGCCCATTCTTTGTATCTTATAGTATTCCATCAAATACACTTTTTCATCAATGGCTTAGCTAATCCTTATACTTCATTACAACTTCATAACTTCAACCTTTCTCTAGGTGTTCTAGTTACATCTTATTGATTGCTTCCTCCTTGACAATCAACTAATTGATAGTATGTGGATCACTAAAGCAATTGTCATTCCTGCAAGTAGCAAGTTTGACATCAATGACAAAAAAATGATTGAGGACATTCTTTACCAGTTCCAACTTTTCTTATGATCATTTAAATCATTTCCAACAATCTCCCTCTTTGGCATTGATCGAAAACCAAACTGATCAATTGATCAACTTAGTTACCACCAAGATTGTATACATTGTCTTGATGTATGTTTACTAGTGATCTCATATATCTCCCTCTTTCATATATATATCTCCTTCTTTTCTTTGTGTGGATTAGTTTTCTACATATTTCTCCCTCTTTGACATAAATGCCAATGATGTAGCATCTTTATCATGCAGAATATAAGCTTTGGCTTCTAGTCGATTTTCTCCCTCTGTCACCATGCTTGTGACTAATTTGGAGTTTCTATTCCTACTATCATCCTTTGCATCAACCTTTCAATATTTCAATGATTTATTCATGTTGATGTAAGGCAGCTTTCTTGTTGCCTTAAACAGCTTGAGTTAGGGGTATGACCCCCAACTTGCCTCTAAGATATTCATAGGCATCCTTGGGCAATGATTTGGTGAAGCTATCTATAGTTTGTTCCTTTGTGTGAATGTATTCCAACTTCACTTGTTTGTCTTCTACCAATTCTCTAACATAATGATACTTGATTGCAATATGCTTGGTTTTTGCATGCATCACTAGATTTTTGGATATGTTTATGGCACTTGTATTATCACAATACAATATCATAGGTTTTGTTACTTCTTCTTTCATTCCATTCAATAAATGTGTGAGCCATACAATGTTTGTGCAATTGACTGCAGCTGCCACATATTCTAACTCTGCAGTGGACTGGGATGTACATGTTTGTTTCTTGCTAGTCCAGGTAACCAGCCTTTTGCCTAGAAATAATGCACCTCCACTTGTTCTTTTTTTGTCATCAATGTTTCCTCCCCAGTCTGCATCTGTATATGCATTGAGCTCAAATTTTTCATTCTTTTTGTAGTATAGACCAAAGTCATCAGTTCCTTTAAGATGTCTCATTATTCTTTTTACTGCAATGAGATGATTTTCTTTAGGATTAGCAGAGAACCTAGCCACTATTCCAACTGCTAATGCTATGTCTGGTCTACTATGTACAACATATTGTAGTTTTCCAATCATGGATCTGTACATTGTTTGATTAACTTCAACTGACTCATCATTTTTGGACAGCTTATTTCCTGTGGTCATTGGTGTGCTGACTGGTTTGGATTCCTTCAATCCAAACATTTTAAGAATTTCTTTGATGCACTTTGATTGTGTAACAAATATTCCATGTTTGAGTTGATGTACTTGCAATCCAACAAAGAATTTGATTTCTCCAAACATAGACATCTCAAATTCATGTTTCATTTTATCAACAAAGCCTTTGCAAAGTACTTCCTTACCTCCAAACACTATGTCATCCACAAAGATTTCAGATACAATAATGTCTTTACCTTCTTTTGCTTTGATGTACATGTTGTTGTTATCATTAGTTCTTTCAAATCCAATTTGCACTAGATACTTGTGAAGTCTCTCATACCATGCTCTAGGTGCTTGTTTCAAACCATAGAGTTCTTTATGTAACTTACACACCATATCCCTGTTGTTTTCATCAATAAATCTTTCTGGTTATTCAATGTAGACTTCTTCTTTTATACCATTTAAGAAAGCAGATTTTACATCCATCTGATAGACTTTAAAATCTTTGTAAGCAACATATGCAAGTAAAGTTCTTACTCCTTCCATTCTAGCAACAGGAGCGAATGTTTCTCCATAGTCTATTCCTTCTTCTTGAGCATAACCCTTACATACTAGTCTAGCTTTGTTTCTGGTAATCTCACCATTCTCATCTAGTTTGTTTTTGAATGCCCATTTGGCGCCAATCACATTCTTGTCATTTGGTCAGGGAACCAAACTCCAGGTTTTGTTTTTTTCTTATTTGATCAATTTCTTCTTCCATAGCTTTATACCAGTCATCATCTTGTAATGCACCATATACTGTCTTGGGTTCAGATTTGCTGATTAGACATGATTCATGTCTTAGTCTGTTCCTTGTCATTGGTCTTGCATCTTTGTCACCAATTATTTGTTCAGCAGGGTGATGTCTTTTTACATATTTGGATAATCTTGGCTCTGTTCTTGTTTCCATGTTTGATCTTTCAGATTTAGGATCACTATGCACTTCATTGTTAGGTTGTTCTTCATCATGTATGTTGTCTTTAGAATCAGATTGTGCATTTTCTTCATTTTGTAACTCGGCTTCTGAATGCAACTCGACATTCACTGGTTGTGACTCGACTGAAACTGACATTTGTTGTTGATTTCCAATTTGATTGACATCATCCTCATCAACAGTCATTCCTTCATAAGAATACTTAAAGGTTTTGTACTCTTCCATTTTCTTTGGTTTTTCAGCTTGGACTTCTGTGTGCTCATCAAAATTTACATTTGCACTTTCCACAATTTTGTTAGTGTTAATATTCAAACACTTATATGCCTTACTTCTAGTGGAGTAACCAAGAAATGTGCCTTCATCACTTTTTGCATCAAATTTTCCATTTCTAACATCTTTAAGGATAAAGCATTTGCAACCAAACACTTTGAAATGTTTTACATTGGGTGAGTGACCATACCATAATTCAAAAGGTGTTGTATTTGTACCTTTCTTGACTTGTACTCGGTTCAGTGTATGAATAGCTACACTTACAGCTTCTCTCCAATATTTTAGAGCAACATTATTTTCCATCATTAATTTTCTAGCACAGTCAATCATAGATCTGTTTCTTCTTTCAACAATTCCATTCTGTGGGGGAGTTCTAGGAGCTAACGTTTGTCTTTTGATTCCTTTGTCATTACAGAATATCTCAAATTCCTTTGATGTAAATTCACCACCTCTATCTGATCTTAGGAATTTCAAGATTTTTCCAGTTTCCTTTTCAACTTTAGCCACATACCACTTAAACATTTGAAAAGCATCAGATTTTTATTTTAAGAACATAACAGTCATCATTCTAGAATAGTCATCAACAAATAGCATTATGTATTTATCACCTCTATAGCTTTGTATTTCCATTGGACCACATAAGTCAGTGTGAACTAACTCAATTATCTCTTTAGATGTATAGTTTTTGCTTTTAAAACTTGATTTTGTCATCTTTCCTAGTTGACATTGTTTGTACATGATATTATCAAGCTTCTTTAATTTTGGTAAACCTCTGAATTTCTTCATTTTACTGATGTTGACTAGATTATCAAAGTTGACATGACATAATCTTCTATGCCATAACCATTCATCATCAAATTTTGCAAATAAACAATAAACATTATCCATATCAAGGTAAAACAAATTACTCTTTGTTTGATCTCCTTTTCCTATCAGTTTACCATAAGTATCATAGATTTTTGCAGTTTTGTTTCCAAATTCCACTTTGGAGCCTATATTGCCTAACTGTGAGACACTCAGTAAATTGTAGTATAATCCTTCAACATAGTATGCATTGTCACATGAAATTTGTTCTGTGAACTTAATGGAACCTTTTCCTTTGATTTGACATGGAGCATCATTACCAAATCTAACACTATTTCTATCATACTAAGTAAAGTTAATAAACTTACTTTTGTCTCCTGTCATGTGATGTGAGCATCCACTGTCTATGATCCATCTATCATTCTTGTTTATACATGTTACCAATGTTGTGGTCTCTTCTTCATCAGATTGGTCCTTCATAGCTACATAAACAACTTCATCATCATTATCATCAAAATTTTCTTCAACAATATAATAGTTCTTACCTTTTTCTTTGTAATCTCTCCTGTCATCATCTCTTCTGTTCTTGTGTTTGTTGCCTTCCTTGGAATCCTTTTTCTGTGGACATCTTGCAGCAATATGACCTACTTCATTACAATTGAAACAAATGATAGGCATCTTACCTTTGAATTTTCCTTTCCCCCTGTGAAATCTTCTAGCAAGTAATGTTTCCAATTGTTCCACATCTTCCTCATCAGTGCTACTATCACTAGATACATACTTCATTTTTCTTCGTTTCTTTGATTTCACCTATTCAAAATCTTTTAATGATAACTTGGCCTTAAAAGCAGATTCAACATTTTCAAGTTTGTAGTTGTCAAAGTTGGATAACTCAAATGCAGTGAGTCTACCTATTATACCTTCACAACTTAGATTATTTCCTGGTATACATCTTAGCTCTTGTATTGCTGATACTCTAATAGGATAGATAGGGAGCAAGGTTCTTAAGAACTTACTATTAATAGTATCTTCATCTAGTTGACCACTCAAGCATCTTATTGCACTTACCACTTCCTTTATTCTTGCACCATATTGAGCAGCATCCTCATTTTCTTCTATTTTCATGTCATCAAACTTTCCTCTGAGACTTTCTCTTTTTGCTCTTTGTACATTCTAATCTCCTCCATAGATTTTTGATAGGGCTTTCCACATTTTGTATGCAGTGTCACATCCTTTGATATCATCAAATTCAGCATAGCTGAGTGCAGAGGCAATTTCCAGCATTGTCTGGTTGTGTTCTTGCTTGTTTTTCATGTCTTCTATAGTAGGAGCACTTGTTGGATCTACATGTTCAGTGACAATTGAATTTTGGGCATAATCTCCTATGGATCCAAGATGTAGCTTTATCAAACTTTTCCATGCAACAAAGTTGTCTTTGTTGAGCTTGGGAACTTCTCTCTTTGCCATTTTGATCTTTTCTGCTTGTAGTCCCTTTAAATTGAATCAGCAGTAAGCTCTGATACCAATTGTTAGAATTCTTTAGAATAAATGAGAGGGGGGGGGGGAGGTGAATCAGTTATTCAAGGTCCAAAATTCCCTATTAATACCTTTTTACTACTTTTAATCAATCCATATACTTTTCATCCATCCAATACTTAAATCAATCATATAAGCAAGTTACAGTAAATCAATATGCAATGACAAAACATCCAAAATCAACACATGACACAATGATTTACATGGAAACCCAATTTGGGAAAAACCACCAATAACATGCTACTTGATTTTCACTCTTCTAAAGTGATGCCCTGTTAAAAGCCTGCCCTGTTAAAGGCTTAAAGCACACTGTTAAATGTGACCTTGTTAGAGGATTTAACCAAATTGTTAGGAATGGGCCTGGTAAAAGGTCTTTAGAACATTCACTTGGAATGTCACCCTGTTAAAGGATTTATCTTATGGCTATTAAACCAACCTAAGTCCATAGGATTTAAACTTACTATTACAATTGCTAGAAAGTAACGATAATGGTCTTTTGATCTAATATAACTTACAACATACTTTGCAGATTTTAGATCACACTTTCAATTCAATCCTTATGCTTGGCTTCAATCACTTCAGCTCTGACTGCTTGTCTCCCTCTCAAGCTTCATCTCCTTGAGTCTTCTTACTCATTCTGCCAATGCAATCATCCTTGTGGTCATCTATCCAAACAAAGTTCCTGTGCTTTCTTCTCCTTAGCACATTCTACAGCACTTCATGCTTTTATGCTTGACCACCTCTCTCTCTCTTTAACTTATGTCTTCTTAAATAGGAGTCTTATTTGCCTTTGTCACTCAATTCTCCCTCTTTAATTTTAGGGCTTCAAAATGGATTAGGTAGGATACAATGTATCTACCCCATATCTTGTTCTCTTCTAAAAACTTCGCCAGTTGTATCCTTAAAAGAAAAATGTTCTACATGGTGTTCTGTGCCACCAGCTCATCATTCTTATCTTCCTTTTAATTCACAAATTTCTAGATAACAACCTTGTCAGCTTAAGATCCGATGAATCTTTGATTTCAAAAATAATGCAGTAACTCGGCATTATTGGGTTACTGGTGCTCGGCACCTCTGTGTTACTCGGCACTCGGAACCTATACCTACTCGGCACTTGGTTCTGCTTGGCACTTGGTTCTGCTGCACTTGATTAACTCTGTGTCACTCAGCATCTGAAGTTTACTCGGCATTAACTAGGAATTTGCTTGGCTCTTACTAGCTTGCTCGGCTCCTTCCCTCTAATGAACTTAGTTTGAGCTTTACAAAAGACTTAGCTAAAACCTTAAATCTTTGATATGTTTCAATGTGCCCATTCTTTGTATCTTATAGTATTCCATCAAATACACTTTTTCAGCAATGGCTTAGCTGATCCTTGTACTTCATTACAACATCATAACTTCAACCTTTCTCTAGGTGTTCTAGTTACATCTTATTGATTTCTTCCTCCTTGACAATCAACTAATTGATAGTATTTGGATCACTAAAGCAATTGGCATTCCTGCAAGTAGCAATTTTGACATCAATGACAAAAAAATGATTGAGGACATTCTTTACCAGTTCCAACTTTTCTTATGATCATTTCAATCATTTCCAACATGTTTTGCCTCATGAGATGCCTCTATATAATAAAATTATTTCATATATTTTGAAGGGATCAGCATGTATCCCACTTATTGGCTAATTTGTATATGCCTCTACATCAAATTGGTATCAGAGCTTGAAGATCTTGAGCGTGTGGGTAGAGCGGTGAGGGGGGCAATCCACACTAGGACCTTATAGATTTGGTATTTGTTTTGTTGATGAGTTTTGGTTGTAGGGTTCTTCTCCATCAAAGTTGTAGTAAGAAAGTGTGTGTGTGGAAGACCTAAGGAGGGGTCTTAATATTGTCTACATCAAGATGAAGCAAGGTAGAAGGTGTAAAGAGAGAAACCACTAAGAGAGGGCGGTAGTGCATCTTCCAAGGTCTTGGATGGGTGAGATGGAATAGGTTGGTAGTTGTGTAGCAGCAAGAGGAATAGTGGATTTATGGAACCTTTCTATTACAAACATTAATGCTCCACTTATAAGAGTATTTGAGGTGATTTTGAGGGCAGTCATGTGTCCTTAAAGGAAGATATGATGGTGATAAAGGTATGAAGAGGAAAATAAGTTGAGTGAAGAAAAATGTGAAGATTTTTGGTCTCATTTTATTTTTATTTTTGGAGGTTATTGGTTCCATGTTTCCAAGAGATTTGGAAACTCTTCAAGGTTGGAAGTATGGTGTAGGAGCACCTAGGGATTAGGGTATTGAAGATGATCCCAAAGGATATTTTAATGATTTAATGTAAATCCATATGTTTGGATGTGGTATTTCATGCAATGGAATAAATTTTAATGCCTAAGGGAAATAAAATTATGAAGTTGTCATTTAGTTGCCATTCAAGACCTAGATTGGTCAAAAGGTCAAATTTGTATAAAAAGCCATGAAAATGCTAGAAATCATATAGAAGGTATTAAGTATGTTATTTGGAAATCTCTAGGGTGGTTTAACAAATTGTGGAGTCATTTTTTATTAAGTTCCACAAAAGTTGTCAAAATGAATAAAAGTTGTAAAGCATGAAACAACGCAAAAATGCATTAAATGTTGTCAAAAGGACGATGAAAGGTCATAAGGGTAGTTAAGTAGTTTCTAACTACCTAAATATGTATAAATATGATGTACTAGTTGAACCAAATGATATGGGGAGAGAATAGAGAAAGGGGAGAACATTTTGGAACAATTAAGTGAGTTTGAATCTCTCATTTTGATTGGTTTTTTTTGTTAAGTTGTTGTTTCCAAGAATTATACAGCCATTTACTACCTGTAAACCTTGTATATTTATAATTTTTAGATAGTATAATGAATCATATTTTTTATTCTTTTGGTTTGATAAATTTTTATTAACTTTGGAGGAAGTTATGAGGTTTTTGGTGGAAGTTAGTATTTGCAGATTCAGGATTTCTGAGAACAGACATATTAAAATGCATGGTAAAAAGAAATATGGAAGAGTTAAGAACTCCAATTATATTCATTGGAAATATATTTGATTAATATTTTATTTCCTTTTAGTTTGGTTCAATTTTATGATGATTTGTGGAATTTATGACATTTTTAATGAAGACTAGTTTTAAACCCTCTTCAATGGAGTTGCAGGAAAAGAGTTGTGATGGTATAATGATTTATGTATTGGAAAAATTAATGGCTTACATATTTGGAAAATATACTCAAAAATGGAAAACTTAAAAAAAAAATTCTCATTTGGACTCATTTTGAGCAAGTTATTTAATGCCCTAGGAAGGATTACCAGTTTTGTTTTTGGTTTATGAGAGAGGAAATGGGTCTTGATACAAAGACCATAACTTGAAATTGGTTTATTGATGGGTATAACCTTGCAATATGTTTTAGTATTCCTAATTTGTAATGATTACTCCAATTTTTTGCAAATAAACATTAAGTATTAAAAGTTATGAATAAAGGAATCATATAGAGAAATTAGGATATGTGAATGGAGAAGAATTAATGTTTTTGTTGGAAAATTCTTTGTTTTGCCTCATGAGATGCCTCTATATAATGAAATTATTTCATATATTTTGAAGGTATCAGCACTTATCCCACTTATTGGATAATTTTTATGATGCCTCTAGATCAAGATCATTGCTACAATGGTTAGAGAGTAACAATGAGATGCCCTTATTTCTGATGCAACTAAATTGTTGATTATAGGTCTCAATTTTGGCTT
The DNA here is from genome assembly GCA_028749045.1 of Cupressus sempervirens. NCBI lineage: Eukaryota > Viridiplantae > Streptophyta > Pinopsida > Cupressales > Cupressaceae > Cupressus > Cupressus sempervirens. The sequence goes on from CM053793.1 coordinate 265,829,338, forward strand.
GAATACTTGATCCTTCTTGATCAAATTTATCTTTTTAGCTTCACAAGGATATTTTTCTTATCCTTCTAATTTTCTTCCTCTTAGCATCATTAAATATTCAATTATCTTCCATGCATTTTCTCTTTGTTTCTAATCCTCAACTTGACCTTATATTTATATCTTTCATATTTTCAAGTTGGCTAGAATATATATATATATATATATATATATATATATATATATATTAGAATAGTTAATATTCATCTTCTCAGTTGGCTAGAACCAATAGATAAATCAATTGAACTCAATATGCCAAAATAAGAAAATTCTTCATTAGCCAACCCTACTCACTAGACACTAACTTAGAAATGATTTTTCTGTGTTAGCCAACTATGCTCAATTAACACTGCATATTCACAAAGTTCATTTTGTAACTAAATGAGCTCAATTAACACTGGTTCCATCCAAAGTTTATTTCATTAACTGAGTGAGCTCAGTTAACTCTCAACTTTTGCAAACTTTTCTTTCATGCCCAAGTGAACTTGATAGATATTGTCTTTTGATCTAGGAGAACTCTAGAATGCTTGGTAAACACAAAAAACTGTCTACAATGCCTGAGTGAGCTCGACATACACTAACTAGCAATCATATGAAATTTTTTGTAACATCAAAGACAATACACAATTAATCAATTGTTCCAACAATCTCCCTCTTTGGCATTGATGACAACACAACATGCAATAATGCAATGAAATTTTTAGAACAAGAATAAAGTAAGGAATTATCCTTAGTTTCATCTTGATTCTCATCCATGAGAACTCCCTCTATCAGTGTGAACTCTTACTTCCTTTAGTTTCTCCCTCTGTCAGAAAAATTTTTTCTGCTACAACTTCTTCTGATACAAAACTCTACCTTTGATATCAAACCAAGTTTATTCTCCCTTTTTACATCTCTTTTTCATTTTATTTACAAAATTTCTATGAGATGTGATAGTAAACTTCTCCCTCTTTGACATCTCATGCCAAAGACAATATTTACTAAATATCAATGTACCTCAAGTACTGGTTCATTTACAATATGCCCTAGTCAATATTGCACCAACTGATTGATCTTTAACATGCTCTGATTGATGCATCACTAAACTTCATTTTGTGAGCTTCAGATAGGGGAATAACCCCTAGCTTTCCTCTTAGATACAAAAATTCATCCTTAGGTAATGTCTTGGTGAATATGTTTACAATTTGTTCTTTTGTATTCACATATTTCAATCTTACTTCTTTATCTTGTACCAATTCTCTCAAGAATGATATTTTATACCAATGTGTTTTGTTTCAGTATGCATCATAGGATTCTTTGATATATTGATTACACTGGTGTTATCACAGTACATAACCACTAGATCCTTGATCGCTATTTTCATTCCTACCAATAGTTGTTTGAACCAAACAATATTAGAACAATTAACTATTACTGCTACATATTCTACCTCTGTTGTGGATTAAGAAATATAATTTTGTTTCTTGTTTGTCCAAGACACTAGTATTTTATCAAGAAAGAATTGTTAGACAGAAGGAGTAACTGAGCGGGGGGATGAATTAGTTACCACTAAAATAAATCCCATATCCCTTAGATGTCAACAATAAAATTTACATTGAGAAAACTGATTATTATTGATGCTTGGTAAAAAAATAGAAATTATTGTAACTCGATAAATGCAGAGTGAATTACATTTAGCAGGTCTTAAAACATTATAAGTAATTAACTTGCAAGCATAAGAGAAATAACATGAACACATGAGACACCAAGATTTAACGTGGGAACCCAATTTGGAAAAAACCACCAATGTAACTAGTTATTGTTTTTCACTCTCCTGAAGTGAGCCCTATTAGGAACCAACCTTGTTAAAGGTTACAAAACACACTATTAGGTGTGACCCTATTAGAGGATTTAATCACCCTGGTAGGAGTAGCCTTGCAAGAGGTCTTAAAAAAATTCAACGGAATTGCCACCTTGTTAGAGGATTTACAATTGGTTGTTAAACCAACTCTGTTAAGAAATTTTAGATCACCGCTACAATGGTTAGAGAGTAACAATGAAATGACCTAATTGTGATGCAACTAAATTGTTGAATCCAGATCTCTTTTCTATTTAAACTTGATCCTTCCTGATCAAATATTACTTTCCTACTTCATAAGGATACCTGCTTATCCTTCAAGCTCCCTCCCTCTCTTTTCTTTTCAATTCAATCAACACACTTGCACACACTAGAAATCTCAACTTGACCTTTTATTTATACCTTCTATATTGTCAAGTCAACCCAAATTTAAATTAAAATAACCAATATTCATCATCATAGTTGGCTAGAATCAATACATAAAGTAATTAAGCTTCCTATTCCAAAATAAGAAAAATCCTTTGTAAGCTAACCCTACTCGATAGAAACTAACTTTGGAATGATTTCTCGTGTTAACCAATAGAAGCTCGGTTAACACTGCAAACTTGCAAAAATCCTTTGGCAACTGAGTGAACTCGATGAATACTAACTCTATCCAATATTCCCTTTGTTAACTAAGTGAGCTTGGTTAACACTCTTTTTTGCCTAAATTCCTTCAACACCTGAGTGAGCTCAGTAGACACTATTATCTATTCAGAGTAAACTTGTGAATGCTTAGTAGACAAGGAAAACTATCTTCGTTGACCAAGTGAGCTCGGTAAGCACTGTCTGTCAATTGATATGACATTTGTGTAACATCAAAGACAACACACAATTAATTAATTATATCCAACAATCTACCTCTTTGGCATTGATGGAAACACAATATGTCATAGCATAATGAAATTTGAGAATAAGACTCCCTTTAACAGAAAGTTTCTTCCTCTTTGATTTTACATAAGAACTTCTTCTTTATGTTGTATTCTCCCTTTATGAAGGAACTGCATGACTACTTTTCAAACTTCTCCCTCTACAAAATTTTAGAAAGATAGAGATATGTTAGTAAACTTCTCCCTCTTTGACAACACATTCCAAAGACAACACATGCCAAATTTGTATCAATGTACCTTGATTACTAATTCATATGCAATATTCTCTTGATTATGTTGCATCAACTAATTGATCTTTAACTTGGTTCTTGTTGATGCATCACTAAACTTTATTTAGTGAATTTTAGATAGGGGAATGACCCCTAGCTTACCTCTTAGATACAAGAATGCATCCTTAGGTAATGGCTTGGTGAATATGTCTACAATTTGTTCTTTTGTATGGACATATTCCAATCTAATTTCTTTGTCCTGCAGCAGTTCTCTGACAAAGTGATATTTTATAGCAATGTGCTTTATTTTGGAATGCATCATTGGGTTCTTTGATATGCTAGTTGCACTGGTGTTATCACAATACATGACTATTGGCTCTTTGATTTCAACCTTCATTCCTTCTAGCAATTGTTTGAACCAAATAATGTTAGAACAATTTACTGTTGCTACCACATACTTTGCTTCTATTATGGATTGGGATGTACAGTTTTGCTTCTTGCTTGTCCAAGATACCAACCTTTTACCAAGAAAGAAAGCTCCACCACTAGTTCTTTTTTTTGTCATCAAGATTTCATGCCCAATCAGCATCTATAAATACCTTTTTTTCTAGGTTTTGTCCAAGTTTGTACCATAAATCATAGTCTTCAGTACCTTTCAGATATCTCAAGATTCTTTTGATTTTCATCATGTGATTTTCTCTGGGTTTAGATGAGAATCTTGCCACTATCCCAACTGCTAAGGCAATATCAGGCCTTGTGTGAACTACATACTATAATTTTTCAATCATTGATCTATATAAGGTCTAATCTACTACTTTAGAGTCATCATCTTTGGTAAGCTTGAGTCTAGTACACATGGGGGTACCAACTAGTTTTGAATCTTTCATTCCAAACTTCTTGAGTATCTCTTTTATATACCTAGATTGAGTGATATAGATACTATTTTTGTTCTATTGTATCTACAATCCAACAAAGAATTTTATTTCACCAAACATGGACATCTCAAACTCTTTCTTCATTTGTTCCAAAAATGCTTTGCATAGATCATCATTTCCTGTAAATATAGTAGCATCCACAAAGATCTCTGCCAACACAATTTTGTTGTCTGGTCCTTCCTTGATGTACAAACTATTGTTATCATTTGTTCTCTAAAAACCAATCTATATCAAGTAGTTATGTAGCCTTTCATACCAGGCTCTAGGAGCTTTTTTGAGACCAGGCAATTCTTTGTGTAATTTACAGACCATGTCCCTTTTATCAGGATCAACAAAACCTTTTGGTTGTTCAATCTAGACTTCTTCATCAAGAATTCTATTTAGGATTGTAGATTTAACATCCATTTGATATACTTTGAATCCTCTGTGAGTTGCATATGCAAGTAGGATCCTAACACCTTCTAATCTTGTAGCAGGGGAAAAATTCTCACCATAAACAATTCCTTCTTTTTGAGAATATCCTTTACACACTAGTCTAGCTTTGTTTCTTGATACTTGTCCATCTTCATTCAACTTATTTTTGAATACCCATTTTGTTCCAATCACATTTTTATCTTCAGACCTAGGAACAAGAGTCCAAGTTTTGTTCTTTTTGATTTGTTCTATTTCTTTTTTCATTACCTCAATCAAACTTTCATTTTCTAGAGCATCCTTAATACTTCTCGGTTCAAAATCAGTAAGTAAACATGTACCTTTTAATTTTCTTCTTGTCATAGTACCTTCTGATTTGTGTTCAATAATCTAATCAGGTGCATGATGCCTTCTAACATACTTGGCCAATACAGGTTCTTTTCCTTTTGAATGAATTGCACTGTCTTCATTTTGAATTTCAACTTCAGGCTCGAGTCATTCAGACTCGGTAGGTATTGACTCGGTAGCTTTAGAATGTGACTCAGTTTGTACTTCTTGCAGCTTGGTAACTATGGAAGACTCAAGAGGTGAAGTCTCCTTATTGTTAGATATGCCTGGCAATATATCAAGTTGAAAGTAAACAAATCTTTTGTAATCTTATGGTTCCTTTTTTCTTTCTTCTTCAGTCTTTTCTACAAACTCATCAATTCTCACATGTGCACTTTATATGATTTTATGAGTAGAAAAATTCAAACACTTATATGCCTTATCAAACACTTATATGCCTTACTTCTATAGGAATATCCTAAGAATATACCTTCATCACTTTTCACATCAATTTTTTATTTTCTAGACTCTTTCAAGATATAACATTTACTGCCAAATACTTTCAAGTAACTTACATTGGGTTTGTAGCCATACCATAATTCAATGGAAGTTTTATCTGAGTCCTTCAACTATACTTGGTTCAAAGTAGGAACTACAGTGTTGATGGCTTCCTTCTAGTATTTGATAGCAACATTCTTTTAATTAATTAGAGTTCTTGCACAATCCATGATGGATTTGTTTCTTCTTTCAGCTATTTCATTCTGCTTAGGAGTACCAAGGGCTGAAACTCTCCTTTTGATTCCTCTTTCAATGCAAAAATTATTGAATTCATTGGAGATGAATTCACTACCTCTGTCTGATCTTAAGCATTTCAATCTTTTTCCAGTTTCTTTTTCTACTCTTGCCACATACCATTTGAATTTCGTAAATGCTTTTGACTTTTCTCTAAGATACATAATAGTCATCATTCTAGAGTAGTCATCAACAAAAAGAATAAAGAATCTTTCTCCACTATAACTTTCTACTCCAATAGGTCCAATAAGTTAGTATGCACAATTTTCAAGACATCTTCACACTAATCTCTTTTACTTTTAAAACTAGTCTTTCCCATTTTGCCAATTTGACAATTCTTGCATAAACCAACATTTGGTTTCTTCAAACTAGGGATACCTCTTACTTTTCTAAATTTTCTTATCTTGACCATATTATCAAAGTTTACATGATAGTCTTCTGTGCAATAACCAACTTTCTTCCATTTGATCAATAAAACATGAGCAATTACCAAGATCAAGATAAAATAGGTTACCTCTTATTTGTTTTCCTAATTGAACTAGATTCCCTTTGTCATCTAGCAGTCTTTCCTTCACATGCAAGAATTCTACCTTGAATCCAATGTTGTTTAGATGTGCCACACTTAGTAGGTTATGTTTTAGTCCTTCAACCCAATAGGCATTGTCACATACAAGTTCATTAGTTAATGAGATGTGACATTTCCCTTTTATGCAACAAGGTTCATTATTTTCAAACCTTACACTACCTCTATCATAGTGTTCAAAGTGTTCAAATTTTATTTTGTCTTCAGTCATATGATGTGAACATCCACTATCTATGATCCATGTATCATTTTTACTAACATGAGAGATAAGTACCATCTTACCTTCTTCTTCATTAGATTCATCTTTTACAGCAATATACAATATTTCATCTTCACTATTATCAGAATCTTTAGCCATAAAACAAGTCTTCTTACCTTTGTCTTTGAAGGATTTGTGACTTTTGGGTTCCTTCTTGCCTTTGTACTTGTGGCTCTTCTTCTCATCCTTTCTTTCTCTATTTGGGCACCTGGCAGCAATATGACCAATTTTTTCACATGAAAAACATATTAAAGGAACTTTACCTTTGTACTTTCCTCTACCTCTAGAATTTTTTTTGCAAGTAAAGCTTCAACAACTTCAAGATCACTATCAGAACTTTCCTCTATTCCCTCTTCACTTTCTAACTGATTTTTCTTTTTTTTCTTGCCTTTTTCTTTGAGTGAAATTTTAGCTTCAAATGTAGACTCAACATTTTTGGAAGCTAGAACAAAATTGTCAAAGTTATCTAGCTCAAAAGTTGTCAATCCTCCTACTAGGGCATCCAAGCCTAGCTTGCTATTTGAATCACATCTCTTTTCTTAAATAGAAGACAGTCTTATTACATAGATGGGAAGTAAATTTCTGAGAACTTTACTTACAACAGTTTCTTCCTTGATTTCTCCTCCAAAGGCTCTAATTGCACTAACACTAGCTTTGATTGTTTCCACATATTTGGCAATATTTTCATCTTCTGTCATTCTCATCTGATCAAACTGTCCTCTAAGGCTTTCTACTTTGGCTCTCCTTACATTGTCATCACCACCATAATATCCTTTAGCTTGTTCCACATATCAAAAGTAGTTTTATAATCTTTGATCTCATCAAATTCATCATAGCTGAGAGCAGATGCCATATGAATCATCATGATGTTATGGTTCTTTTTCTCAGCAAGATCTCCAAAAAATAATGTACCAATAGGAGTTTTGTATTCTTCATCAAGCTATTTGTAGCTTGAATCACTAATGGTGGCCAAATTAAGTCTCATGAGTCCCTGCCATGTTGAAAAGTTGTCTCTATTTAGCTTTTGAATCTCTCTCTTGTAAGACATTGTGACATTTAGCTTAGGTCCTTGAAACTTTTCCTGCAAGCACCAAAACCTCTGATACCAATTTTTTGAAATACAGAAGGAGTAACTAAGGGGGGGTGAATTAGTTACCACCAAAATAAATCCCATATCCCTTAGATGTCAACAATAAAATTTACACTAAGAAAATTGATTGTTGTTGATGCTCGATAAACAAACAAAAATTGTTGTAACTCGGTAAATGTTGAGTGAATTAATTTTAGCAAATCTTAAAACATTATTAGTAATTAACTTGTAAGTATTAGAGAAATAACATGAACACGTGAGACACCAAGATTTAACGTGGAAACCCAATTTGGCAAACACCACCAATGTAACTAGTTACTATTTTTCACTCTTCTAAAGTGAGCCCTTTTAGGAACCAACCCTGTTAAAGGTTACAAAACACACTATTAGGTGTGACCCTATTAGATGATTTAATAAGCCTACTAGGAGTGGCCTTGCAAGAGGTCTTAAAAAAATTTAATGGAATTGGCACCTTGTTAGAGGATTTGCAACTACCTATTAAACCAACTCTGTTAAGAGATTTTAGATCACTGCTACAATGGTTAGAGAGTAACAATGAAATGACTTGATTGTGATGCAACTAAATTGCTAGATCTAGATCTATTTTCTAATTAAACTTGATCCTTCTTGATCAAATATTACTTTCCTTTTCCATAAGGATACCTACTTATCCTTCAAGTTGACTCCCTCTGTTTTCTTTTCAACTCAATCAACACACTTGCACACACTAGAAATCTCAACTTGACCTTTCATTTATACCTTCCAAATTATCAAGTTGGCCCAAATTCAAATTACAATAACCAATATTCATCATCATAGTTGGCTAGAATCAATACATAAAGTAATTAAGCTTTATATGCCAAAATAAGAAAAATCCTTTGTAAGCTGACCCTGCTCGGTAGAAACTAACTTTGGAACAATTTCCTATGTTAGCCAATAGAAGCTCGGTTAACACTGCAAACTTGCAAATATCTTTTGGTAACCGAGTGAACTCGGTGAATACTAACTCTATCCAACTTTCCCTTTGTTAACTAAGTGAGCTTGGTTAACACTCTTTTCTGCCTAAATTACTTCAATGCTTGAATGAGCTCAGTAGACATTGTCATTTGTTTAGAGTAAACCTATGAATGCTCGGTAGACAAGGAAAATTGTCTCTGCTAACCAAGTGAGGTCAGTAAGCACTATCTGTCAATTGATATGACATTTGTGTAACATCAAAGACAACACAAAATTAATCAATTGTATCCAACAAGAATGCCCCACCACTAGTGTTTTTTCTATCATCAAGACTTCTTGTCCAATCAGCATCCCTGAATACTTTTAAATCCAAATTGCCTCCTATTTTGTACTATAAACCATATTCTTCAGTACCTTTTAGATATCTCATGATTCTATCAATTGCCATCATGTGATTTTCTTTGGGATTTTTTTAGAATCTTGCCACCATACCTACTGCTAATGCAATATTAGGCCTTGTATGCACTACATACTACAATTTTCCAATCATTCATCTATATGTGGTCTGATCTACCTCTTTTGAATCATCATTTTTGGAAAGCTTATGTCTAGTAGGCATAGGGGTTCCAATTAGTCTTGAATCTTCCATTCTAAACTTCTTTAGTATATCCTTGATATATTTAGATTGAGTAATGTAGATACCATCTTTCTTCTATTGGATTTGCAAGTCAACAAAGAATTTTATCTCTCTAAACATAGACATCTTAAATTCTTTACTAATTTCTTCTAAAAATTTCTTGCATAAGTCATCATTTCCTATGAATAAAGTATCACCAATGAATATTTCTACCAACACAATCTTTGTTTTTGGTCCTTCTTTGATATACAGACTACTATTATCATTTGTTCTTTAAAAACCAATCTGTGCCAAGTTGTTATGAAGCCTTTCATACCAAGCTCTAGGATCTTTCTTGAGACCACATAATGCCTTGTGTAATTTGTAGACCATGTCTCTTTTGCTGGGATCTACAAGACCTTTAGGTTTTTTAATGAAGAATTCCTCATCAAGAATTCCATTCAAGAATGTGGATTTTACATCCATTTGATAAATATTAAATCCTCTATGAGTTGCATATGCTAGTAAAGTTCTAACACCTTCTAATCTTGTAATAGGGGAAAATATTTTACCATAATCAGTACCTTCTTCTTCAGAATAAACTTTACATACTAGTCTTGCTTTGTTTCTGGAAATTTCTCCATCTTCATTTACTTTATTTTGAATACCCATTTTGTGCCAATTACATTTTTATCCTTGGGTTCAGGAACAAGATTCTAGGTTTTGTTCTTCTTTATTTTATCTATTTCATCATTCATTGCTTCAATCCAACTTTCACTATCCAAAGCATCTTTAATATTTATAGGTTCAAATTCAGTAAGTAAACATGAACCTTTCAATTTGTTTCTTGTTGTTGTTCCATCTGACTTGTCTCCAATGATTTGATTAGGTGCATGATGCCTTCTAACATATCTTGCTAAAACAAGCTCTTTGGATTTGGAGTTTGGTTTATTGATTTTTTCATGAACTTCAATATCAAGCTTAGGTCCCAATGTCTGTGACTTAGGTCCATTAGACTTAGCTTTCTCTAGTAACAATTCGGTAGCTTCTAACTGTGACCAGGGTCCTTTAGACTGTGACTCAAGTTGTACAAATTGCAACTTGATAGCTGTTGGAGATTTTGGAGACTCGAGAGGTGAAGCCTCCTATCTACTAGATAGATTTTTTAGGGTATCATGTTCATACTAAACAAATCTTCTATAATTCTTAGGCTCCTTATTGCTTTCTTCTTCACTCTTTTCTTCAAAATCATCAATTCTCACATGTGCAATTTCTATGATTTTATGAGTAGAAAAATTCAAACATTTGTATGCTTTACTTCTATAGGGGTGTTCTAGGAATATGCCTTCATCACTTTTGATATCAAATTTACCTTTCATTCTTTCAAGATATAACATTTCTTTCCAAATACTTTCAAATAACTTACATTAGGTTTGTAGCCATACCATAGTTCATAAGGGGTTTGATTTGAGTCTTTCTTCAACTATACTTTCTTCAAGGCATGTATTGCAGTGCTGATTGCTTGCTTCTGGTAGTTGATTACAACATTCTTTTCTATCATTAGTTTTCTTGCACAATCCATGTTGGATTTGTTCCTTCTTTCAACTATACCATTCTATTGAGGTGTACAAAGGGCTGATACTTGTCTTTTTATTATTTTTTCAATGAAAAACTCATTGAGTTCATTGGAGATGAATTCACCACCTCTATTTAATCTCAAACATTTCATCTTCTTTCCAATTTCCTTTTCTACTCTTGCCAGATACCACTTAAATTTTTAAAAAGCTTTAGATTTTTCTTTTAGATACATTAGAGTCATCATTCTAGAATAGTCATCAACAAAAAAAATGAAAAAATTATCTCCACTGTAACTCTTTATTCCAATAGGTCCACATAGGTATGTATGCACAAGCTCTAAGACTTCTTCATAATGATAGTTCTTTCTTTTGAAACTACTCTTTCCCATCTTACCAATTTAACAGTTTTTGAATAGACCCATATCAAGTTTCCTCAAGCTAGGAATACCTCTTACTCTTCTATTTTTTCTTATTCTAACTAGATTATCAAAGTTCACATGACATAATATTTTGTGCCATAACCATCTTTCTTCTACTAAAGTAATAAAACATGAACTTTCACTGAGATCAAGATAGAATAGATTACCTTTCATTTGATTGCCAGATCCAACTAGATTTCCTTTTCCATCTAGCAATTTTGCCTTCCCATTCATAAATTCTACTTTGAATCTAATTTTATTCAACTATGCTACACTTAGTAGATTGTACTTTAGTCCTTCAACCCAATAAGAATTATCACACATAAGTTCATTGGTTAAAGAGATACATCCTTTTCCTTTTATGTAACAAGGTTCTGTGTTTCCAAATCTCACACTACCTCCATCATAATGTTCCATGTGCTCAAAATTTTTTTTGTCTCTAGTCATATGATGTGACCAACTACTATCAATAATCCATGTATCATTTTTTCTAACATGAGAGATAAGTTTCATCTTATCTCTTTCATCATTAGATTCATCTTTTACAGTAATATATACCATTTCATCTTCACTGTTATCAAAATCTTTAGCCATAAAACAAGATTTCTTACATTTTTCCTTGTAGTCCTTGTAGTTTTTGAATTCCTTCCTACCTTTGTACTTATTACTTTTTTTTTCATCCTTTTTTTCTCTATTTGGGAATGTTATAGCAATGTGACCAACTTCTTCACAAGAAAAGCATGTTAGAGGAATCTTACTTTTGTACTTTCCTTTGCATTTGGAATATTTCCTTGCATGTAGGGCTTCAACAACTTTAAAATCACTATCTGAACTTTCTTCTTCTTCTTCTTCACTTCTTGATTGATTGGCCTTTGATTTCTTACCTCTTTTCTTGAGTGAAAGTTTGGCTTCAAATGCAAACTCAATACTTTTGGAACTAGGACCATAGTTGTCATAGTTATCCAATTCAAAAGCTATCGATCTTCCAACTAGAGCATCTAAAGTTATATTGCTATTTGAATCACATCTCATCTCTTGAATAGTAGACACTCTAATTGCATAGATAGGAAGAAGGGTTCTGACTACCTTTCTTACAACTACTTTGTCGTCAATGTCTCCTCTAGATGCTTTGATTGCACTCACACTTGCTTTGATTATTTCCACATATTTTGCAATGTTTTCATCTTCTCTCATCTTCATTTGATCAAATTTTCCTCTAAGAATTTCAGCTTTGGTTCTTCTTACTTTTTCATCTCCTCCATAGATGGCTTTTAGTTTGATCCACATATCATGAGCTATAGTACATCTTTTGACTTCATCACATTCAACATAATTAAGAGCAGATGCAGTGTCAATCATCATGATGTTATGATTTTTCTTTTCAGCAATAGCTTAAATTGATGATGTTCTAGTGGGATTTTTGTATTCAGTATCAAGATACTTATAACATGAATCATTGATAGCTACCAAATGTAACCTCATAAGTTTGTGCCATGCTACAAAATTGTCTCAGTTCAACTTGGGAATCTCTCTTCTGTAAGACATCCTGATCTTTAGCGTAGGTCCTTGAAACCTTCTTTACAAGCACCAAAAGCCCTGAAACAAATTGATGGAAATATAAGAGTAACTAAGAGGGGAGGGGTGAATCAATTACCACTAAAATAAGTCCCAGATCCCTTAGATGTCAATAAAAAATAAACTCTGAAAACTAAAATTTGTTGATGCTTGACAAACACACAGAAAAATGTTGTAACTCAGTAAACATTGAAAATGCTCAAAAAATACTTAACATGCAACTCTTAAGATGTTATCTAAGATTACTATTACTTTAACTTAGTTGAAAACACACAAGAGAAATAGCATGAACACATTTGACACCAAGATTTAACATGGAAACCCAATTTGGAAAAAACCACCAATTACATCTAGTTACTAATTTTCACTCTTCTAAAATGAGCCTTGTTAGGAGCCAACCCTGTTAAAGGCTACAAAAAACACTATTAGGTTTGACCTTGTTAGAGGTCTTTTGACAATTCAATAGAAATGCCACCTTATTAGAGGATTTACAAATAGTTTATAAGCCATCACTACTACAATGGTTAGAGAGTAACAATGAGATGACCTAAAATCTGATGCAACTAAATTGTTGATTACAGATCTCAATTTTGGCTTGAATAGTTGATCATTCTTGATCAAATGTATCTTTTCAACTTCACAAGGATATTATTCTTATCCTTCTAATTCACTTCCTCTTAGCATCATTAAATCTTTAATTATCTTCCATGATTTTTCTCTCTGTTTCTAATACTCAACTTGACCTTATATTTATATCTTTCATATTTTCAATCCAGCTAGAATATAACTTAGAATAATTAATATTCATCATCTTAATTGGCTAGAACCAACAGATAAATCAATTGAACTCAATATGCCAAAACAAGAAAATTATTCGCTAGCTAACCTTGCTTAGTAGGCACTAACTCAAAAATAATTTTCCTGTGTTAACCAAGTAAACTCGGTTAACAATGCATATTCACAAAGTTCCTTTTTTAACTGAGTGTACTCAGTTAACATTAGTTCCATTCAAAAATTCTTTCTTTACCTGAGTGAGCTTCATTAACACTCAACTTTCACAAACCTTCCTTTGACACCCGAGTGAACTTGATAGATACTATCTTCTTAACTAAACAAACTCTGGAATGCATGGTAGACATAGAAAACAATCTTCAATGCCTGAGTGAGCTTAGCATACATTGATTGGCAATGATATGACATTTTGTGTAACATGAAAGACAATACATAATTAATCAATTGTTCCAACAAGGTTTCCATGACATAAATGGGTATGTGTAGGATCATGATGGGCCAAAAAGTGACAATACAAAAAAAAAAAAAAAAAAAAAATTCATCTAAATTTGATGAAATGAAAAGGGTTTCTTAAGGACATTATTAGCTTTCAATCGACATAATTTTTGTCAAATTATGAGTTCAATAATTAATTATTACTTATTTTCTAATGGAGTTACCTATAACATGCTAACTTACATATTGATTGAAAAAATATTATAACTTTATAATAGTATAACCTTTTCAAAATCCAAAAGATGAGTCACATTCTATTATTTCCCTACTATGAGGAAAACATAAGAACAATTTAATTTTGTAGAGTTTGAATGAGTAAGGTTGTCAGACACGAAAGTTTTTTAATTCCAAAAAATATTGTAGAAAAAAATTCAAAATTAATTATTTACCTGGAATAAAATTACAAAAAAATATGCATCACATCCAATTATGAATCTACTTCTTATATCTAGAATCTTTAAAAAAATTATCATTTGATTTTTATTAAGATGGTCAAACATACACCTACTCCTTATTTTTTCCTAAAATTTTCATAATTTTGCATTGAAATTTTAAATTTTGACATTCAATTTGCGAACTACATTCAATTTACTATAGATTCTATTCTTAAATATTTTTGGGATAAGGTTCATAGCTAGTTCAAGATTTCACATCAAGTTTACTAACATTGATGTCCTAATTTTTCATTTTCACTTAAGGCCATAGTTTGGTCCACCATGATCTTGCACATACACAAATCTATCATTTATGTGATGCTACTTGTGTATTGATTAGTTTTCTCTTAATCCTAACTAGTCAAGTTGTAGTTATCAATTTCATGAGATTTGTGAATATTTGAAGTTATCCATAATATATTGATTCACCTTCACTCTTAGTATATTAAGCATTGAATGGAGCAACAATTGGTATCATATCCTAAGTGCTCTAAAAAATTGAGTTTAACAACTCAAGGAAAAAGTTAGAATGATAAAGAGGAAAGTATAAAAGTTTTCTAAAGAAAATTATGTTCTCTAGCATGGAAAGATGAGGATACATCTCAGAACCTTGGGAGATGCATACTGGAAGTATGTTAAGACAAAATATGTCCAAAATGCACCAACTATACATATAGATCAAACAAAGGAGAAGGAGATCCATGTTACTACAATCGATGCACTAATGAGTACCTTATGTTGAGTATGTTGACATTAAAGACTTTGAAATACCATATAGAACATGGGAAAAGATAAAAAATATCTATGGAGAAGACGAGCATGTCTAAAAAGAAAAGGCTAATAAGTTGAGAGGAAAATATGATGGCATTATTGGAAATATAAGAGGAGTAATTGAGAGGGGAGGGGTGAATCAGTTACCACTAAAATAAATCCTAAATCCCTTAGATGTAAGCACATAACATAAACTCTACAAAAATATTGTATCTCGATAAACATACAGGCACTCAGTTAATACTGATAATATGATGTAACTTGATAACCACTGAAATGACAACTGTAACTCGAAAAATGCTTAACATGAAAATCTTAGGATATTATTTGTGATTAACCTTAATTAACTTAGTTGCATACACATGAAATAAATAGCATGAACAAAAGTGATAACAAGATTTAACGTGGAAACCCAATTTGGACAAAACCATGAATTGAAACTAGTTATTGATTTTCACTCTTCTAAAGTGAGCCATGTTAGGAGACAACTCTGTTAAAGGTTACAAAATACGCTATTAGGAGTGACCCTATTAGAGGATTTAATCACCATTTTAGGAGTGGCCTTGTTAGAGGTCTTTAGACACTTCAATCTAGAAATGTCACCTTGTTAGAGGATTTACAAATAGTTGTTAAGCCAACTTTGTTAAGACTTTTAGTCCACTGCTACAATGGTTAGAGAGTAATAATGAAATGACTTGATTTCTGATGCAACAGTATTGCTAATTTCAGATCTCAATTCTGGCTTGAATACTTGATCCTTCCTAATCGAATGTATCTTTGCAACTCCTCAAGGATATTTTTCTTATCCTTCTAATTTTCTTCCTCTAAGAATCTTCTATATTTTCATATACTTGCACACTTTCAATCCTCAAATTAACCATATACTTATATCATACACATTATCAAGTTGGCTTGAATACATTTTAAAATAATTAATATTCATCTCCTTAGTTGGCTACAACCAAAAAACAAATCCATTAAACTCAATATGCCAAACAAGAAAATCCTTTGTTAGTTGATCCTACTTAGTAGACACTAACTTAGAAATGATTTTCCTATGTTAACTAAGTGAACTTGGTTAACACTACATCTTCACAAACTTCCTTTGGTAACTGAGTGAGCTCGGTTAACACTGGTTCCATCCAAGTTTTCTTTTTTACCTGAGTGAACTTGGTTAACACTCAACTTATGTGAACTTCTCTTTAATGCCCGAGTAAACTCTGTAGACATTGCCTTCTGAACTTGGAAAATACTAGAATTCTTGGTAGACACATAAAACTATCTTCATTTCCTAACTGAGCTTGGCATAAATTGACTGGTAAAGATGTGACATTTTGTTTAACATCAAAGTCAATATACAATTAACCAATTGGTTTCAATAATTCCCTTTTTTCCATTCATGGCAACACAACATTTCATAATACAGTGAAATTTTAGATCAGAATAATAGTAAGGATAGTATCCTTAGTTTCATTATGATTCTCATCTTTGAGAAATCCCTCTATCAATTTGAACTCCCTCTAACTTTAGTTTCTCCCTTTGTTAGCAAACTCTGCCATTTTGATATCAGACCAAGTTCATTCTCTTTGACATCTTTGACTAATGTATGACTAAACTCTCCTCTTTGATATGACATACACAATTCTCCCTTTATAGAAAACTTCTATGATATGACAAAAAACTCTCCCTCTTTTACATCTTATGCCAAAGATAATATACAGTGAGTTCCAATGTACCTTATGTAAAGATTCATATGAATTATGCTCTTTTTATTACTACGTCAACTCGACTAGTCTTCAACATGCACTCGTTGATGCATCACTAAACTTTATTTAGTGAACTTAAAATAGGGGAATAACTCCTAACTTGCCTCTTAGATACAAAAATGCATCCTTAGGTAATGTCTTAGTTAATATGCCTACAATTTGTTCTTTAGTATTCATATATTCCAATCTTACCTCTTTATCTTACATTAATTCTCTTAGAAAATGATATTTTATTGCAATGTGCTTGGTCTTGGTATGCATCACAAGATTCTTTGATATATTAATTGTACTGGATCCTTGATCTCTAACTCTATACCTACCAACAGTTGCTTGAACCAAACAACATTGGAACAATTAACTATTGCTACAACATGCTCTGCTTCTATTGTAGACTGAGAAATATACAAAATAATTCTTCTATTATATATATATATATATAATTTTCTTTTCTTTTAGGTGTCTTTTTTATTATCATTATTATTATCAATTTTTTGGCTTCAACTTATTTTTTTTAAATTATTATCTCTCTACTTTCGTTATATTGTATTTTATTGTTATTATTATAACCTCTTTTTTTCTTATATTTATTCATCCATTTTCATGTTTTGCTTTTTCTAAGCTCTCCCCTCTATCTTTGTTCCCCTCCTCTCTTTTTCATCTGTCTCCTCGACCTACGTGTACCCTCTTTTCCCCCCTACCCTTCTCTCTCTTTTTATTCTACTTAAGTTTGCAACCTATCATTATGTTCTCTTAGCTCTCTCATCCTAATGATGGATCATTGAGTATGATTCGAAACGTTGATGTTGTCAAAATAACACACAATCTCACCCAGAAGCATACATAGAATGTACTTATGCTTCTTACTTGTTTCCTTCTCTACTCTTGCTAGATACCACTTAAACTTTTGAAAGGCTTTAGACTTATCTTTTAGATACATTATAGTCATTGTTCTAGAATACTCATCAAAAAAAAGAATAAAGTACTTATCTCCACTGTAGCTCTCAATTCCAATAGGTCCACATATGTTAGTATGAACTAGCTCCAAGACTTCTTTAGAATGATAGTTCTTTCTTTTGAAACTTTTATTTCCCATCTTACCAATTTGACAATTTTTTCATAGGCCCATATCAGGTTTTCTCAAGCTAGGAATACCTCTCACTCTTTTTTTTTTGCTTGTCTTGATCAAATTATCAAAGTTCACATGACACAAAATTTTATGCCATAACCAACTTTCTTCTATTTGATCAATGAAATATGAACTTTCACTAAGATCTAAGTAGAATAAGTTACCTTTTGTTTGGTTACTAGACCCAACTAGATTTCCTTTTCCATCTAGCAGCTTGGCTTTCCCATTCATGAATTCTACCTTGAATCCAATGTTATTCAACTATACCACATTGAATAGATTATGCTTTAATCCTTCAACCCAATAAGCATTATCACATCTAAGTTCATTGGTTAGTGAGATTCAATCTTTTCCCTTTATGCAACATGGTTCTTTGTTTCCAAATCTTACACTTACACCATCATAGTATTCCAAATGTTCAAAACTTGTTTTATCACTAGTCATATGATGTGAGAAACCACTATCAATAATTCATGTATCATTTTTGCTAACATGAGAGATAAGTTCCATTTTATCTTCTTCATCATTAGATTCATCTTTTACAACAATATAGACCATCTCATCATCATCACTACTATCTAAATCTTTAACCATAAAATAAGACTTCTTACCTTTTTCTTTGTAGTCCTTGAAGTTCTTGAAATCTTTCTTTCCTTTGTACTTTTTGTGCTTATTTTCATCTTTGTCTTCTCTATTTGGACACCTTGTAGCAATGTGGCTAACTTCTTCACAAGAAAAATAGATTAGAGGAATTTTACCTTTGTACTTTCCTTTGCCTTTGGGATACCTTCTTGCAAGAAATCTTTTAATGGCTTCAAGATCACTATCAGAATTGTCTTCCTCTTCACTTCTAGAATGTTTACCTTTAGACTTTGTAGCTTTCTTCTTGAGTGATAACTTGGCTTCAAATGTAGACTCAAGATTTCTAGAACTAGAAGTATAATTATTATAGTTATCTAGCTCAAATGTTGTCAATCTTCCAACTAAAGAATCCAAAGTTATCTTGTTATTTGGATCACATCTCATCTCTTGAATAGTAGACACTCTATTTACATAGATAGGAAGAAGTGTTCTGAATACCTTCCTTACCATTGTTACATTATTGATTTTCCCTACAAAGGCTTTGGTTGAACTGACACTAGCTTTGATCCTCTCCACATATTTTGCAATGTTTTCATCCTCACTCATCTTCATTTGATCAAATTGACCTCTCAAGATTTTTTCTTTGGCTCTTTTCACATTATCATCAGCTCCAAAGATATCCTTCAAGCTGGTCCACATTTCATGAGCAGTAGCACATCCTTTGACCTCATCAAATTCAACATAGTTAAGAGTTGATGCAATGTCAATTGTCATAATGTTATGATTTTTATTTTTAGCAATCTCCTCCATGGTCAATGTGTCAGTAGGAGCCTTGTAAGAATTCTCCAAATATTTCAAACCTAAATCACTGATGGTTGCCAAGTGCAACTTCATAAGTTCCTACCACACCTCAAAGTTATCTTTGTTCAACTTGGGAATCTCTCTTATGTAAGACATCCTAATCTTTTAGCTTAGGTCCTTGAAACCTTTTCCACAAGCATAAGATAACTTTAAGAAACCCCCTTTTTGAAAAATGTATAAAATTTTGGAAAATCAAACATTAGTCTAGGGGAAAATAATTAATTTCTATTGGTGAATTAATTTATTTGAGTAGGAATTTTTTTAATTTTATTGGCGATATATTTTCAACTATATCAAAATTCTATAAAATCTTGGTGGATCTTTCATTATTGATAAAAATCATGTAGAGAAGTACACATACCTAGAAATCATGATTTTATTATTATTATTATATGGATCCTAATTGATTATCAAACTTGAAGGTTAAATTGATCTCACTTTTATCATTTTAGTTTCCCTCCAAATTATTGAATAATTGTATGCAGGAAACATCCCTATTATTTATGATCATTGGAGGGTCCTAAATCAATGGACTAAATCCTATTTTTGAGAAAAAAAATTAAAAGGATACCAAATTTTAAATAAAATCCTAAAAGTAAAGGCACATGTTCCCAATCAAATCTATTTTGGGCCAAAGTAAGAAAGGATAAGAAGTTTCATGGAAAGTCTCTGGAATAGAGACACATGTCAAATATACATACTTAACGTGTAACCTAACTTCATTTTTTACCAAATATTGGATAATATGACATCAATTAAGATAAGAATTGGAAATTGTAGGCAAATATATATAATCTATCATGTGGAAAAAATAGATTGCACTACCAAAGTCATCACTAAAATTCAAATACTTTTGTATTATTATTGGCGATTGGCCTAAGCATGGGACCAAATTTTTGTAAAGTGCAGGCAATATGGCTACCCCAAAAGTGCAAAATAATTAGCCAAATTTGGGTTTATTTTTTAGTGGGATTAGCCAATTGGCAAATATTAGCCACTAAAGTTATCCTTGGCACCAAAAGCTCTTATACCAATTGTTGGAAATATAAGAGGTGTAACTGAGAGGGAAGGGATGAATTACTTACCACTAAAATAAATCCCATATCCCTTAGATATCAGCACAGAACATAAACTCTACAAAAATATTGTAGCTCAGTAAACACACAGGCACTGGGTTAATATTGATAATATGTTGTAACTTGATAACCACTAAAATGACAATTGTAACTCAAAAAATGCTTAACATACAAATATTAGGATATTATCTATGATTAACCTTAATTAACTTAGTTACATGCACATGAAAGTAATAGCATGAACACAAATGACACCAAGATTTAATGTGAAAACCCAATTTGGATAAACCACCAATTGCAACTAGTTACTGATTTTTACTCTTTTGAAGTGAAACTTGTTAGGAGCCAACCCTATTAAAGGTTACAAAACACAATGTTAGGTGTGACCTTGTTAGAAGACTTAATCACCCTATTAGGAGTGGTCTTGTTAAAGGTCTTTAGACACTTCAATCTAGAAATGCCATCTTGTTAGAGGATTCACAAATAGTTGTTAAGACAACTCTATTAAGAGTTTTAGTTCACTTCTACAATGGTGTTGGGCCCATTTGCTGTTGCACCAAAAGCCATGACTGTTAATGAACATGGAACACCACATAATTAACCACTTGTGGGTAGGGGAGCGCGTCGCATCACCCAACAATCTCCCCCTCAATGCGGATACCAGGTGCTTACATGGGTCGAGAAGGCACCGGGGAGATTTGAACCCATGACCAAGCCAAAATCAGGCTCTGATACCAATTGTTGGGCCCATTTTCTGTTGCACCAAAAGCCATGACTATTAATGAACATGGAACACCACATAATTAACCACCTGTGGGTAGGGGAGCGCATCGCATCACCCAACAAATGGTTGGAAAGTAACAATGAATGACTTGATTTCTAATGCAACTATATTGCTGATTTCAGATCTCAATTCTGGGTCAAATACTTGATCCTTCCTAATCAAATGTATCTTTGTAGCTCCTCAAGGATATTCTACGTTTCCTTCTAATTTGCTTCCTCCAAGCATCTTCTATATTTCCATATACTTGTACACTTTTGATCCTCGACTTCACCTTATATTATACACGTTATCAAGTTGTCTTGAGTACATTTTAGAATAATTAATATTCATCTCCTCAATTGGCTAGAACCAACAAAAAAATCCATTAAACTCAATATGCCCAAATAAGAAAATCCTTTGTTAGTAGACCATGCTCACTAGACAATAACTCAAAAATGATTTTCCTTTGTTAACCAAGTGAACTCAGTTAACACTACATCTTCACAAACTTCCTTTGGTAACCGAGTGAGCCCAATTAACATTGGTTTCATCCAACTTTCCTTTGTTACCCAAGTGAGCTCAATTAACAATCAACTTCTGTGAACTTCTCTTCAACGCCCAAGTGAACTCAATAGACACTACCTTCTAAACTTGGCAAACTCTAGAATGCTTGGCAGACATAGGAAATTGTCTTCATCACCCAAGTGATCTCAGCATAGACCCACTGGTAAAGATATGACATTTTGTGTAACATCAAAGACAATATACAATTAACCAATTATTTTCAACAATGAGCATGCAAGAAAGAGAAAATATTGAAGACTGTAGAAAAAGGATAAAAGATGTAGGTGTTGGCATAAGAGGATCTAGAGACAAACTTGATGAGAATGATGTGGTGAGAAAAATATTAAGGACTCTAAAACCTCAATACACCATAAGGTTCTTAGCCATTTAGGAACTGATATTGCTAGATAACCTGAGGTATCTCTTAATTAGTTGATACAAATTATGATGGAATTCAAGCTAAGAAACTAATAAAATTATCAAGTCAAGGGTGAAGTTGAATTCAATACTTCAATTACCCCTATTTCACCTAAGAAGGGAAAATAAGTGGAGATCACTTCTAGATACATAAAGGATATTGAAAGTGTTAGGATTAATGATATAGAAATAATAATTACATGAAAATATAACCAATATCAAAAAATAATAAATTGCACAAAAGATAACACAAGACACAAAGATTTAACATGGTTCACCCAATCCCTGGGCTACGTCCACCAAATAATGAGTCCAATATTCTTATTATCTAGTGATTACAACTTTATTACTATCTATAATCACTTACAACTCAATACCACCACAAGAATCTACAATCTCATCACACATCATAAAATCCCTAACCATAAGCCTTTTATACAAGATTTTGTTACTTACAAAATTAGGGCTAGAATAAGTCATCCAATAGAAAAAAAGTAGTTGATGTCTTTTACAATAATAAATTTGGTCAAGCTTTTGGGGACACTACCCCCAAAAAACCCCATGGGGACATTACCCCTTAGCAACACCATTTACTATAACAAGGAGCACAATTGAGGTTCTGCCCTAGGACCCTGCAAGGGATGCTTTCCCTTAACTATGTCTTAGGGGTGCTAACCGCAAACCCTAATAGAATAATCTATGAGAAAATCATGTCAAATAAACTAGGAAAAATTAACCTCTAAATCTAATTAGGCTGCACATTACAACAAAAAGTCTCTTCCCTAAGGAATCTAAGTAAGAAGAGCTGGGGGCTTTGTTTGTAAAAATACTACCAAGAGGTAAAGGGAAGTATAAAATTTATTTCAAGAGTTTTAGTTGTAGAAAAATAGGTCATTTAGTTATGGGATTCCTTAGCTTATTAAGAATGAAAAGAGAAAGAGGTGTATGATTTTTAAAGGAAAAGAGAAGAATCACTTTGATATTGCTAAAGAAGGTGTGACTTACTTAGTCAACCTTCTCTAATGATGAAAAAGAGGAGATATAAATCATTTCTATAAAGGAAGAATAGGTGGAGAGATCCCTAATATCAAGAACCAACCACAACAAAAAATTGCTCATAGACATTGGATGTTCTGATCACATGATCGATGATCAAAGCAAGTTCCTTGAAGTAGAATAGTATGATAAAGGAATGGTAAGATTTGCCAATGACTCTCTTTTTATGGTAGTAGGTAGGGGTATCATATCCTTGAATGACTCTACTAATTATGAAGATATTTGTCTAGTGGAAGTTCTAAATTATAACATGTTAAGTGTAGCTCAACTAAATAATAAAGGTTATAGGTTTGAGTTTAACAAAGGGTCTTGTAAGACTCCTAACAAGACAAGTAAACTACTGGCTATGGCTATAAAAAGCATAGGTAATCTATTTTACCTTGATACTTCTACAAATAATTATCTAATAGCTAAGTCTGACAATAGTTGGCTATGACATAAAAGACTATTCCATGTAAATTTTGAAAGAATCATTAAGGTAGGAAAGAAAAAGTGTGTAATAAGATTTCCTCCAATCACAAAGGTTGACAATGATAGGTGTAAAGATTGTCAACTAGGGAATTTTTCCAATTCTAGTTTTTCTAGTATGTCATTTTCTCCCAACATAATACACTCTAACCTATGTGTTCCTATGAGGACTAAGAGTGCATCTAGTGATATGTATTTCATGTTGATCATATATTATTTTTCTAGGATGATATGGATTGTTAATCTATAGGAAAATTTAGAAGTCTTTCACATGTTCAAAGTTTTCGATGTCAAATTAGAAAGGGAGACTGATGAGGCAATCAAGTGCTTGATATCATACTAGGGAGGTGAGTTCACCTCACAAGAATTTGAAAGCTACTACAAGAAAAATGATATCAAAATGGTAGATGTTAGCTCAAAGGACACCACAACAGAATGGTGTTGCAAAAAAAAGAAACTACACAATAATAGACTATGCCAGTAAATTAATGATTTGGAACAATTCTTTACAAGTATACTAGAGAAAATCTATTACCACAATTATGTACACTTTGAATAGGTTACAATTGAAGAAAGTTATGAACAAAACAGCTTATGAGCTATGGTTTGGACACTCACTCTCATTGAATTATTTCAAAGTATTTTGAAGAGAGTGTTATATGAAAAGAGATAAGCACCAAGGGAAGTTTCATCCAAAAAGTGATGAAGTATCTTCTGAGGATACTCTATAAAGAGCAAGGATTATTTGTTTTTGAAGACTATAAAAATAAGATTATGGAATCTACTAATGTGAGGGGAGATGATTTTTATGAGAATAATGAAAAAGGAAGCAAAATGGAATTGGAGGATTACATGTAATTTGTATACTTCCTATTGATTGAGTTAGTAGTAGAAGAACTGGTGGAGGTAGTACAAGAACAAGAAAAATTCATTCATCCTAAAGTGCAAAAAGTCAAATTACCTAGAGAGGAACCAATGTCAATAAAATATGTAAGGAGTAATCACTAAGCATACAAGTGTTAGAAACAATAGTCCACCAAGATAACTAAGAGGGGCGGAGGGGGATGAATTAGTTATCCAATAATTAAAATATTTATCCACCTTAAATAATCTTAACCATTCAACAAAAGTAAATAGTAACCATAACAAGATGCACATACACAATTACACTAGATATGTTAACTAGGGAAACCCTTGATTAGAGAGAAAACCCTGGTGGGAATGATGCCCACAAGATGATGTACTAATATAAATATCCCTTGTTAGAGGATGGACCCTGTTAGGAGTCTATTACAACATTTAGTACATATGAGTCCCTATTAGGAGACTTTAAATCCTTGTTAGAAGATCCCAACCCTATTAGGAGTTGTAGAGGATAGAAGGACCCACTGTCCAAATGGTTTATACAGCAAGACCACTGAGCTCACTGTCCAACTGATCTCTTAACTATTTCTTATAGAATAATTGTTTGTATTGTACTTTAACTTCTATCCTATATCCTTTCAACTAGACTAATCATTGTCAAACCTTGTAGACCAGGTCACGAACCTCAGATCCAAATATCAAACTTCGGATCACATAATGAAACCTCAATAACAAAGTCTCCTTCACCTTCTCTCTACTCTAATTATCTTTTCATTCCACTCTTTTTGTTTCTTACAATCATTCACTTTCATCCATACATGATAAAGGAAAATTTCCTTCCTTTATACCAAAACCATACAACACTTCCCTAAGTTGGCTATTACACCTTCTCAATTAATTATTATAGGACCTCATTAAGAACATGTTACACTTAGCAATAACATTAGTCTTTCACCTTGTAACTTGAATAACTTTTTGTACATGTAACATTATGATGAGAGAGCTTAGATATGTTATCTCTAGAATATCTTCTTCGCATCTTTAACTTCAGCTTCTCACAATAACAACTCTACTAAGAGGTATAACAAGTTTACTAGAACATGCCTCTGTAAACTTTATCTCAAAACAGTCTTAACCGAAACTTGCATAACCTCTTCTAGACTTAATATCTTATGCTTTTGAGGTTAGTTGTATATACTAGACACTTATTAGTATCTCCCTTTAACCTTGCTTAGTGAAAGTACTCAACGATGTATCTGCACAAACTTGATCTTTCTGCTATTCTTCTGTCAAATACCACCAATAACTGCTATGTTGACATCAATGACATAGTCATGAATGTAACATATCATCATGATAATGATCTAATCATGTTTCTACAATACTCCCCCATAGAAGTATCATTATCATTCGTGCTTCCAACAATCTCCCCCTTTGGTATTGATGGCAACATAGATGAAAAACATCTAGTTCCAAAAATACCAACAATAAAAGACTATTAACCTTTCTTTTCAAATCCTCTTCATCAATCATTCTTCCCATTGATATACGTCAATGTGCTCTATATCAAACTATTTTTCCTCAAAATATTTTTCATGTTGAACTATTTTTCATGTTGTACTTCTCCCCCATTGACATAAATGTCAAAGATTTTAGCAACCATCAATCTCTATAACATCTTTGACTTGCTCAGTTGTCCATAGATGCTATTCAAAAACAACATCCAAAAAGAGTCCTAGATGACTCTGTTCATCATAGATACTCCCCCATATAGGGAGCATCAGCATTTAGTCTAGACAAATAATAGTGCTCTATTACACTGGACTGATGCACTCTTGCATCATCTACTATGATGTATGAAGGGGCATAACCCCTAGCATACCTTGCAAATACTCAAAAGTCTCTTTTGGAAGAGGCTTAGTGAAAATATTTGCAATCTACTCTTTGGTCCTTACATACTCCAATCTAATTTTCTTTTCTACAACTTTCTCTCTCAACATGTGATACTTGATAGAAATGTCCTTAGTCTTAGAATGCAACACTAGATTCTTTGACATATTCATTGTTCTTGTGTTATCACAATGTATGAGAATAGGTTCACTAAGTTCTATCCTTGTATCCTTTAGCATCTGCTTCATCCAAACAACTTGATTACAATTTTTTGTTGCTACAATATATTCTACTTCTATTGTACTTTGTGAGGTATAGTCCTACTTCTTGCTTAGCCAAGAAACCAATTTTCCTCCAAGAAAGAAGGCTCCACCACTAGTGCTCTTTCTATCATCCATACTACCTACCCAATTAACATCAGTATAAGCATATAAAGTGAAATCATTAGATCTGTCATACCACAATCCAAACTTTGGTGTTCCTTCCAGGTATCTAAATATCCTTTTGACTATTGTATAATGTGCTTCTCTAGGGTCAGCTTGAAATCTTGCAACAATTCCAACTACAATTTCTATATCTAGCCTTGTGTGAGTCAGATATTGTAATCCTTTGATCATAGATCTATACTTCTTTTTCTCAATAGTAGGTGTCTCATCCTTTGTAGATAACTTGTTTCTAGTTACAATAGGTGTTCCAATGGGTTTACATGTTTCCAAACCAAAATTTTTCAGTAGATCTTTCAAATACTTAGTTTGTGCAATAAAGATTCCTTCTTTTTCCTACACAATGTGTAATCCTAGAAAATATTTCATTTCTCCTATCATGCTCATTTCAATTTTTTTCTTTATTTCTTCTGCAAACTTGTCACTTTCATTATCATTTCCTCCAAATATGATATCATCAAAAAATATTACCAAAATCATCAATCCATCATCAATTTGTTTCTAATATAGATTACTATCTCCCATATTTTTGCTATATCGAAGCTTTCTCAAATGCTTGTCCACCCTTACATACCACGTTCTGGGTGCTTGCTTCAAGCCATACAATGCTTTCTTCAATTTTCATACTATGTCCTTGTCATTTGTTAAAGGAAAACCTTCAAGTTGTTCTATGTATACCTCTTCTTCAAGCTCTTCATTCAAAAATGTTGACTTGACATCCATCTGATACACTTTGAATTTATTATATGTTGGATATGCTAAGAATAACCTTACTACTTCTATTCTTTCCACAAGAGCATAGGTTTCATCATAGTCTATTCCTTCTTTCCATGAGTAATCTTTACATATCAATCTTGCTTTGTTCCTTACAACTTCATCTTGTTCTTGAATACCCATTTTGTTCCTAGCACATGCTTGTCTATTGGTTTGGGGAACAATTCCCATGTCTCATTCTTTCATACCTTGCTTCCAATAGTCATCTTTACATGCTTCATCTACATTCTTTGGTTCAACTTGAGA
Organism: Cupressus sempervirens; assembly: GCA_028749045.1. NCBI lineage: Eukaryota > Viridiplantae > Streptophyta > Pinopsida > Cupressales > Cupressaceae > Cupressus > Cupressus sempervirens. The sequence continues at coordinate 265,857,278 of CM053793.1, forward strand.
TATCAAACATAGTTCTTCATTGATTTTGCTTATTGTCATCACACCTTTATCTCTGCTTTCAATTATCTACTTAGGTGGATGATTCTTTGTCATATTCTTACCAGAAGTAGGAGTTGTTATCTCAACTCTTAACTCTATTCAAGGTTCAGATCTTTGTTCCTACCTTAGCTCTCCTTCATTTTACAAATCATTGTTAGTCTCAAAGAATACTTCATCATTCCTTGGTTTAGTAACAACATTTGCATCATCTAAATTGTAGTCAACAATTCTTTCTTGTATCCTTAATTTCTCATCAACTCTTACATTTGCACTTTCAACAATAGTCTTAGTTCTCAAATTATAACATCTATAGGCCTTGCTTTTCAATGAATAACCAAGAAATGTACCCTCATCACTTCTAGCATCAAACTTACCACTATCATCATCTCTTTTGATATAGCATTTACTACCAAAATTTTTGAAATACTTAACTATAGGTGAGTGACCAAACCATAGTTCATAAGGGGTCTTGTTTGTGTCTTTCCTGACTTGCACTCTATTCATAGTGTAGACTATTGTATTCACAACTTCTCTCCAAAACATCTTGGATACATAATTTTTAGCTAACATAGCTCTTGTTTCTTTTTTTACTGATATGTTTCTTCTCTCTACAATTCCATTTTGTTCAAAGGTCCTCGGAGCTAACAACTATATTTCGATTCTATTAGCTTCACAAAAGATGTTAAATTTATTTGAATTAAATTATCCTCCTCTATCTGATCTTAAACAATTAATCTTTATACCTAATTCTCAATGCTATTCTTGAATATCTTGAACTTATCAAATGCCTCAAATTTTTCTTTAAGAAATGCAACCCACATCATTCTAGAAAATTCATCAACTAAAATCATGAGATACCTTTCACTATAGAATACTTTAGTCTTCATAGGACCACTAAGATCTGTATGTATAATCTCCAATTTTTCTATAGTAGTAAACTTCTTGCTAGGAAAATAAGTTATGTTATGCTTCGCCAATACACATTGCTTGCAAATTGTGTTAGTAGCCTTTACAATCTTAGGCAAATCTCTAGCTGCAAACATACTACTAGTCTTCACAATGTTGTTAAAGTTTATATGGAAAAATCTCTTATGCCATAACCTACTATCATCTACCTTTGCAACCAAACATGTCATTTTAGTAGGATTCAACTAAAATACATTACCTCTAGATCTAGTTCCTATTCCAATTACCTTTCCATCTTTGTCTCTGATCATGCATGTCTTCTCTATGAACTGTAACTAATAACCTTTCTCCACTAGTTGTCCAAAACTTAGAAGATTGTGTTTCAAGCCATCAACAAAATATACATCCTCGGTGTTAGTCTTACCATCAAAATTTATAGATCCAATACCTTTAACATGGTACGCTACATTATTTCTGACTCTAACAATGCCTCCATCATGACTTTTGAAAACTTGTTCATATCACCAATCATATGATGTGAACAACCATTGTCAATTATCCAATCAGATTTCTTTTCAACCTGTGATACCAAAGCTATTTTCTCTAGACTTTCTTCTTTAATAGCTACAAATCCTATTTCATCATCACTAGCACTTATTGCTTATTCATTAGAATCATCTTCTTCATTTGCATAAAAACACTCTCTATCTCTTCTAGGTTTGAAATTTCCTCTATACTTTTTTCTCTCTTTTAGGAAACTTAGATGCATAATGACCAAATTCATTACAAGTCCAACATTTAAAGATTTTATTTCCATCCTTTTCTCTTCTTAGTAGAAGGGATACTTCTTCTATCTTTCTGTCCTCATCAGATCTACTACTGCTAGCAAAGTCTCCTCTAGCACTTATGCTCCTCAACAAACTAGCTTGAATATTAAGGGCATTGCAAGTTATTTCTATTCTGATCAATTCTCCAAACTTTCTAAGCTCATTATCAACTACTTCAAGTCTCCCAAGTAATTTTTTCTTTGTGAAATCTTTGGTACAATAGATCAAAAACTGTATCATTTGAACTACTTGCTTAAATGGTGGTGTTAAGCTCTTCAATATCTTCCATATCACATCATCATCTTGCTTGGTTCCTCCTTGAGATCTAATACTTGTAGTAATTTATGATATCCTACCTACATATGTTCTTATAGATTCATCTTCCATCATTTTAGCATCTTGAAATGCACAAATTCAGCTTTGTAACCTTGATTTCTTAGAATGTTCAACACCTTCAAAACTATTTTCCAAAGCTTTCCAAATCATATTAGAAGTAATAAGTAACTTTACCTGGTTGTACTCAATTTCAAGAAGTGCAAACAATAATGTTTCTCTAGCTCTCATGTCGCACATGAAAAGTTCCCTTTCTTCCTCAATACAAGTTTACAAATCTTTTTCAGCAATGATTGTCTTTTCTAATTTTGTCAAGATCCAATATCCTAGACCCATACACAATAGAGGTGTCTTTATCTTTTCCTTTCATCTATCATAATTTTTTCCATCGAACTTTAAACTATATTCCTTCTAAATATGTTCACCATGGATCTCCCAAAGTTGTTAAACTTTATCTTCAAGGACCTGATGCTCTGATACCAATTGTTAGAAACAATAGTCCACCAAGATAACTAAGAAGAAGGGTGGGGGGGTGAATCAGTTATCCAATAATTAAAAAAATTATCCACCTTAAATAATCTTAAAAATTCAACCAAAGTAAACAATAACCATAACAAGATGCACATACACAATTACACCAGATATGTTAACTAGAGAAACCCTTGATCATAGGAAAAACCTCAATGGGAATGATGCCCACAAGATGATGTACTAATATAAATATTCCTTGTTAGAGGATGGACCCTGTTAGGAGTCAATTATAGAATTTAGTACATATGAGTCTGTGTTAGGAGACTTTGAATCTTTGTTAGAAGATTCCAACCCTATTAGGAGTTGTGCCAACCCTGATAGGAGTTGTAGAAGACAGAAGGACCCACTATCCAAACAACTTTTGGGGCAAGACCACTAAACTCACTGTCCAAATAATCTCTCAACTATTTCTTCCAGAATAATTGTCATTACTATACTTTAACTTCTTTCCTCTATCCTACCAACTAAACTAATCAATGTTAGACCTTGTAGACTAGGTCACAAACCTCTTATCCAAATATCAAACTTCAGATCACGCAATATAGCCTTGGCAACGAAGTTTCCTTCACCTTCACTCTTCTTATCTTTACACTCCACTCTTTATGTTTCTTATAATAATTGACTTGCATCCATACATGATAAAGGGAAATGTCCTTCCTTTATACCAAATCCATACAACAATTCCCTAAGTCAGCTATTACACCTTCTCAATTAATTATTATAGGACCTCATTGAGAACATGTTACACTTAGCGATAACATTAATATTTTTCCTTGTATCTTGAATAAATTTCCATACATGTAACATTATGATGAGCAAGCTTAGCTACATCATCTCCAGAATCTCTTCTTCACATCTTTAACTTTGGCTTCTCAGAGTAACAACTATGCTAAGAGATATAACAAGTTTACGAGAACATGCCTCTGTAAACTTTATCTCAAAATAATCTTCATCAAAATTTGCATAACTTCTTCTAGATTTAATATCTTATGCTTCCAAGGTTAGCTACATATAATAGACACTTAGTAGCACCTCCCTTTAACCTTTCTTATTGAAAGTACCCAACGATCTGTCTATACCAACTTGATCTTTCCAATGTTCTTTTTTCAGATACCACTGAAAACTACTATATTGACATCAATGACAAACATAGTTATGAATGTAACATATCATCATGATAATGATCTAATCATGTTTCTACAATACTCCCCCATAGAAGTATCATCATCATTCATGCTTCCAACAACAAAATCATTGGAAACAAGGATGTTGGAGTGATAAAAATAAGAAAAGTGAGAGAGATAATTTGTTTGGTCTAACATATTGATCCTAAGGCTACAAGGGAAGCCTTAAAGGATGAATATTAGAGAAAGGCCATGGAAGAATAGATCAACCAAATAGAGAAAAATGAAACATAGACCTTGGTGGGTCATCTAAAGGAAAACAATGTCATTCGCATGAAATGGGTATTTAGAAACAAAGTAAATGAAGATGGAGAGGTGATTAGGAATAAAGACATGCTTTTCTACAAAGTATATGATCAAGAAGAAGGAATAGAATATGGAAAAACCTTTGTACTAGTGGAAAGACTATAAGGAGTCAAGATACTCTTAGCCTTTGTGGCTTATAAGAAATTCAAAGTATACAAGATGAATGTTGAAATTTGCATTCTTGAATGAAGTACTGGAGGAGGAAGTATACATAGAGCAACCGAAAGAATTTGAAATAGAAAAAGGTGATAATCAAGTGTGCAAGATTATTAAAAAGAAGTGTTTTAAAAACTAAAATAGGCACCAAGAGCATGGTATGAGAGGCTACACTCATACTTAATCAAGATAGGATTTGTTAGAAAAGTGACAACAAGAACAACATCTACCCAAAAAAGGAGACAGAATTTTGATTTTTGATTGTGAAGATATTCATGGATGCTATCATCTTTTGAGGAGATGAAAACATGAGAAGAAAATTCATAGAGGCAATGAAGAAGGAGTTTTAGATGTTCATGATAAGAGAAATTAAGTTCTTTGTTGGATTACAATTTGATGTAGAGCTCTCCCTGTATAGGTAACTAGGTTGTGGTGTGTCCTTGGAATACTTCAAATACCCAAAAATAGAGTCAATAGATGACTCTACACATTTGTATAAACCTTACTCACAAACATGAACTAGGTACTCAAAAGACTACAACTAGGTCTATAACCACAAAATAACTAAATACTAGAATTATTCTTTAAATGGGAACCTATATGCTCAAAGGGGAATGGAAAGGTTCCTGAACATTCAACAAACTCAAACTCATGGGTTAGAACAACCTACCTTATACCCAATGGCTTTAAATAGCAAAATTGGATTTTAGGCCTAGGAGCCCCAGTTAGCCCTACCAAAGAGGAATTTAGGACTTAGTTTGAAATAGTTCCAAAGGACCATGAAAAAAAAGTTCATAAATGGATACCCTTTTAGAAGATTCTTTCTATTCCAAACTTTCAAGCTCCCAACTGGTCAAATGACCCACCTTAACAAAAAGGCAACAATTAGCCTTGTTAGGCCTAATTAATGGGGTTTGTGAAGGAAGTGTGAATTGGGTGATTGACCAGGCTAAGCCACCAACTAGGAAACTTGTATGGATCTATAAGAGATCATATTTCACCCTTAGAAATTTTGCAACCATCCCCTAAGTTCCTACAACATTTCAATACCTATTGTCTTACACCAAACACATAGAGATGTTTCGCATAGAGCTGGCTTGAAAAATTAGAATTATTGCTTTCCATCTCCCATCCTTTAGATGTCTTATAATAAACTATCCTAAATTTTATTTTCCTAAGTGGTATGAGTTTCCCATGGTGGAAATGAAAGTTAGGGCATTTTTGCCAAAGCTTGTCAATAAAATGAGAGTTTTTGTGCACCTAGGGAAGAAAGTTAGATATCTTTTTGCATTGATCACTTCAATGCTTCAAATCACTTGCATTATTCTCTTAAGACATTCAAGTTCTAGGATCAAATATTCATTTTCCTCTACCAATCCATACCAGTCTGTACACTTATGTAATGCAACAATTTACAAGGAAAAATGGGAGATTTGATTGATTCAATTTGCAAAAGTACATATTCTCTATCTTCCACCCGCTTGAAAGGTCTATTTGAAGACCTTTCCCAAATAATCAAACCAGTTTTCAAAGGTTTTGACCATTTAGGAGTGATTAATTGAAATTAGTTAAATGTAATGAGAAACTATTAGCCTTTACCGAGCAATTAGTGTTAACCAAGCTTACTCAGGCATCGAAGACAATTCCCTACATGTGTCAAGCATTCAGTGTTAATCAAGTTCGAAGATGGTGTTGATAGAGTTGGGTCAATTATCTAAGGAATTCCATCAAAAATTTTTTACTAACTGAGTTGGGTTGGTTAACAAAGTGATTTCTTGTGTTACCCGAGTGCACATGGTTAGAAGCCTAAGAACACACCTACCCTATCCTAAGACTAAGATGTGCCTAATGACCATAGTCAAAAACCCATGGTTTATAAAACACCAATGGTGATTAGGCCTTACAAGTAGGCTTATTTATAATGAAAAACTACTTCTAAAACTTGACAAAGACTCTTAGGCATGAATTCCCTTGAGTGAAACTCATGAAGAGCTTGTTATAGTAGATGCTCTGGAGAGTGGAGAGATAGGTGCTCCTGCACCATACTCCCTTGTTTTAAAAGCTCAATTCCCACTTGAGAATAGTTGTTGAATAGAAGTGCCACGCTTTGAAATGCATTCTTCACTCATCCATGTAGCATCTATATCAAGAAGACCCTTCCATTTGACCAAGTAGTTTGTGTAGGTCCTCTTTCTTGTCTTCTTGACCATCTTAGAATCCAAAATCTTCTCTAACTATTATGGTTGGCTAGGTGGTGATTCTTTGTTCCATTCTACTTGTCCATCACCAATATCTTGCATTACATCATTAGTCCCTGCATCACCTTTGAATAGGGTGAGATCACAAACATTAAAGATAAGAGAGATAGAAATGGTAGGGGGAAATGAAATTTCATATGCATTTTCCCCAAATTAATGCAATATATGATAGGGTCCAATATTCCTCATCTACAATTTAGTATGTCCCCTAGGTCACCTTGCTTTGATCAAATAAGCCCATACTTGATCTCCTTCTTTGAATGAAATGTATCTCTTCTTCTTGTCTACCTATTGTTTGTATTTTGCAGTATTCTGATTCAAAGTATATGTAAACTAATCATGAATCTACTTGATCCATGCTAAGAATTCTTCACCTTGTGAACTAACTTTGAAGTCACTTGGTAAATCTCTCAATTTTGTGAATCCTCTAGGATGAAGTCCATAGTTCACTTGGAATGGTGTCTTCCCTCTTGACCTATTTATTGAGTCATTGAATGTAGAATCTACTTGAGGGAGGATAGCATCCCATGTCTTCCCATTTTGTTTTGTTAGACACATTATAAGGTTTCCTAATGATCTATTCACTACTTCAGTCTATCCATCTATTTGTGGATAGTAGGTTGAACTGAAATATAGATTAGTGCCCAACTTTTTCCATAAGTTCCTCCAAAAATGACCTTGGAATCTCACATCTCTATCTGAGATCATGGATGTTGGTAATCCATGAATCTTGACTAATTCTTTGAAAAATATGTTAGAAATATGTGAAGTATCATTAGAGTTTTTGCAAGGAACAAAATGAAGCATTTTACTAAATCTGTCCATAATAACAAAAATGCTATCAAAACCTTGTCTAGTCCTTGGAATACACAAGACAAAATCCATGCTCACACTATCTCATGGCTTTTTTGGAATAGGTAAGGGCTGATAAAGACCTTGGTTTCTCCTTACTCCCTTGGATCTTTGGAAAATGGTGCAAGTTTCAAAAAACTTTCTGACATCAATGGGTAACTTTGGCCAATGATAGTTTCTCCTTAGGAGATCTAGAGTTTTGTCAGATCTAAAGTAACCTCCTAATGTACCAGAATGCTTCTCTCTAATCAAATTTTCCCTCATGGAGCATATTGGAATGCAAAGTTTCCCTCCTTTGAATAAGAGACCATTCTGTAATAAATATTTAGAATATGAAGTGTTATAGGCATCAGATAAGGTAGAGAAAACCTTATGGATGTCACCAAAATTTTGATCATCTTTGTATAAGTTTTTAAGGGCATCAATCCCCATGCTTTGGACTTGTATTTCTTCCACCAAAGTGACTCTCCTATTGAGAGAATCTACTACCTTATTTACAATGTCTTTCTTGTGCTTGATAGAGAATTTGAAGGCTTGGAGTTGCTCAACCCATTTCATGTGTCTACAACTCAACTTGTCTTGGTTGTTTCGGAAGCTTAGTGCATAATTGTCTATATAGACAATGAATTCATTAGAAAGAAAGTAGTGCCTCCATTTTTTAAGAGTTTGAACCATAGCATACAGTTCTAGGTCATATGTATTGTATTTCTTCTTGGCATCATTGAATTTTTCAAAGAAGAAAGCCACTAGTCTTCCCTCTTGATTGAGGACTACACGTATGGCAAGGTTGCTAGCATTAGTCTCCATTGTGAATAATTTGTTGAAGGTAGGTAGTGCCAAGATTGGATATTGTGCTACTTTACCCTTCAAATACTTAAATTCTTCATCTGCTTGTGTTTTCCATTGAAACTTTGTCTTCTTACCTCCTTTGATGGTATCCAATAAAGGTGTACAGATATGACTGAATTTCTTGAAAAATTTTCTATAAAATGTTGCCAATCTATGGAAGCTCCTAACTTCCCCTATTGTTTTAGGTGTTGACCAATTGAGGATAGCCTCTACCTTTTTAGGATCCATTTTCAAAGTGCCCTTTGATATGACAAAGCCCAAGAACGTTAATTCTATTTGCATAAATGCACACTTTTCAAGGTTGATTGCTAACTTCTTTTCATGCAACCTTTGAAGGACTAGCTCCAAGTGTCTCACGTGTTCTTCCTTGGAACTTTTAAATATCAATATGTCATCTAGATAGACTACCACAAACTTACCTATGAATTCATGGAGCACTTGATTCATTAGCATCATGAAGGTGCTAGGCGCATTGTTGAGACCAAATGGCATGACAAGCCATTCATATAATCCTTCAGTGGTTTTAAATAATATTTTTCACTCATCTTGATGCAGGAGCATCCTGGGTTGATGTGTTTCCCTACTTATTTCTATTCATTCTATCAATTGTTGGGAAGATATAGTCATTACCGAGTTGTAGCAATTATCAAGTGCTAGTAATTTTGCAATATCAGCCAAGTTGCAGTTATTCCAAGTCATGCTAACATTCATGTTTGCATGTAATCCCATATCACTCTATAGTGTGTGCCAAGTTTTGTAGTGTGTGTCAAGATATCCAATGTGTGCCAATTTATCCAGTATTGGCCAAGTATTCCTTCATGTGCTGAGTGAACCTATTGATACCAAGCATCAGTATTTTGTTTTGTCTTTTTTCGAGTTGTCTATGTTTTGGGAGTTGACTTGTGTGTTTAATTCTAATTATGATTTTTATGTGAAGATCTTGTCTTGGGATGTGTGCAAACTATTTTACGGTCAACCTTTCTATTATGTAATGTTCTAGAATCTTCTATAATCCATTTTGGCAAGTATAAATAGGGTGTTTAGGCTTAGAGTTAGAGTAAATTTTGGAGAACTGGGAGGATTTTAGAAATTTGTTGCATATGTGTCTAGAAGTGTGAATTTGAAGCTGGATCATGGATCTTGAATGTATTTTGTATCTGGTCATAGCCCAGAAGGCCTTACGACTGGGCATATATGTTGATTACATGATGAATCAATAAAATAATCTCATTCTCTCTCCTTTATGTTGTTCTCTTTATGTGTTTGCTTCCATTTTGTTAACTCTGCAAGGTGGTTTGGATTGTTGGGTTGCCTTTAGCCCTAATTCTCCATCCCTCCTTGCATCAGGTGGTATCAGATTTTGAGGTTCATCCTTATGGAGGTTGGATCGTGTAGAACCCTAATTCAAATTTGGTTGTAGGGTTGCACATCTACGAATTTGACCTATAACTTGAAGAGGGTTATGATCATGTAGGAACTTGATCTGTAAACATGGTTTGTGGTAGAGAAAATGTTGATAATGCCATATTGGATACATTGAGAAAAATTTCAGCTAGATTAGATGTTGTGGAGATAGCTCAGAGGGGAGAAGCGCATCTTGATGATGAAGTGGTAGCACCAAACCCTATTCTAGAATGAAAAGAAGATCAAGATGAGGAGAGATTGTTGAGAGTATTTTCTAGGGCACATTCAAAGCCTATTGTAGAAGTTGTTCCTTATGATGGAAAATTGGACACCAATATTGTGTTGGATTAGATCTTTGATATGGAGAAGTTCTTTGAGTATGAAAACACTCCTAATAATAGGAAGGTGAAACTTGCAGTTGCTAGGGTGAAAGGTATGCTTCATTGTAGTGGGAGCATTTTCAAACTGATAGACAAAGGAGAGGAAAGGAAAAGATTAGAACTTGAGTGAAAATGGTGAACAAGGTAAAGAAAAAATTCCTTCTTTTTGACAACCAAGTTAGCTTCCTGAGAAAGATGCAAAATTTGAGACATAGAGACATGATTGTGAAAGAGTATACTGAGGAATTCTATAGATTGGACATCAGATCTAGACATGTGGATGGTGATGTTTAGGAATTTGCAAGATATATAAATGGATTAAGATCTAGAATCCAAGATGAAATAAGTTTTGTCAAATTGGAAAGTGTGGAAGAAGCATATCAATATGCCTTGAAAGCTAAGGAGATCTTGACAAAGAAGCATGAACAAAGACAAAGAGGTAGAGGTGGTAAATCGAGAGAGGCAGAGGTAGATCTTATGGTAAAAGTGGTAAATCTGAAAGGAAGAATGATGATAAAGACAAGACTGAGTGGAAATGTGGTAATTCATACTAAGGAAGAGTTAATTCTTATTCTAGAGGTGGTTTTTGTGGTAATTGTTTCAGATGTGGTAAATAAGGGCATAGATCCTTTGAATGTAGATCTTCTAAGAGTGGGCAAAGTAATAGAAATGCTATGATTCAAGGAGATACTAAGGGTTCACCAAGTGGACCTAAGGCTAGAGAAAAAAATTATGGTGAGAGGAACCTTATGTAATAAGGGAAGTGATGAGGAACCTATCATAAGGAGAAGTCTTTTCAAGACCAAATGTAAGATGGTTGGAAAATGTTGCAAGGTGATCATTGAAAGTGAAAGTTCTACAAATTTGGCATCAGAAGAACTGGTTAGAAATTTGTAGTTGCAGAGGCTGAAAAATCCCAAACCCTATCATGTTCCATGGATCAAATATGAGCATAAGATATTGGTAGGTGAGCAATGCATTGTGAATTTCAAGATTGGACATTACTTTGATGAAGTTTTGTGTGATATTATGCCTATGGATTGTTGTCATATTCTATTGGGTAGACCTTGGCACTATGATAGATATGGTGTACATGATGGGAGATTGAATCTATATACTCTTTGGGTGAATGGGAGAAATAAAATATTATTACCTTTGATTGAAAGTCTAGATGAAGTTAATTGTACTATTGTTCAATTTTGCATGGTTAATGGAAAACAATTTGAAAATGAAGTGAAGAAGAATCAAGTTTTTTTTTCCATAATCCCTAGAGCACTAAGTTTTGGTAGTAATGATCGAGCAGTAGAAGCTGATAATGACTAAGTACCAAAAGAAATTGAGAGTTTTTTGAATGAGTATAAAGATATTGTTACAGAGGATATTCCTAATGGTTTACCGCCAGTCAAAAGCATAAGTTATTGAATGGGTCTAATTCCTAGAGCTAGTTTTCAAAACAAAGAATCATATAGATTGAAACCTACAGAGAATGAAAAACTTAACAGACAAGTGCATGAATTTCTACACAAAGATTTGATCAGAGAAAGTTTGATTCCATGTGATGTACCTACTATATTAGCACTTAAAAAGAATAGAGAATGGAGGATGTGTACTGATTCCAAAGCTATTAACAAGATCACAATGAGATATAGGTTTCCTATGTTGAGGATGGATGACATAATGGATTTTTTGAGTGGAGTAAATTATTTTACCAAAATTGATTTGAAGAGTGGCTATCATCATATCAAAATCTAAGAAGGTGATGAATGGAAGACTGCTTTCAAGACAAAATATGGTTTGTATGAATAGTTGGTTGTGCCTTTTGGTTTGAATAATGCACCTAGTACTTTCATGAGATTAATGAATGAAGTTTTGAAAATATTTTTGGGTAAGTTTGTGATTTTTTATTTGGATGATATTATGATATTTAGTAAGACTAAGGAAGAACATCTTGAGCATGTTAGACAAGTGTTGCAAAGATTGAAAGAGGAGAAGTTGATGATTAATCTAAAAAAGTGTTCTTTTATGCAAGAGGAGATTGTGTATTTGGGATTTGGGATTTCAGTTAATGGTTTGAGAATGGATCCTGAGAAGGTTAAAGAAATTTTCGAATGGCCTACACCTAAGAATATGGGAGAGATAAGATCATTTCATGGTTTGGCTAGTTTTTACAGGAAGTTTATAAAGAATTACAGCGTTGTTTGTAATACTATGACTGAGACAATGAGAGTAGATAAAAAGGAATTCAAGTGGACACATGGAGCTAATAAGAGTTTTGAGACATTGAAACAAAAGGTTATTGAGTTACCTATATTGGCTTTGCCTAATTTCAATAAGGTATTTCAAGTTGAATGTGATGCAAGTGGCAGTGCAATAGGAGTTGTATTGAGTCAAAAAGGTAAACATGTTGCTTTCTTTAGTGAGAAGTTGAATGATGCTAAAAGGAAGTATTATGTGTATGATCAAGAGTTTCATGCTATTGTTCAAGCTAAAAAGAAATTGAGACATTATTTGATTCTTAAGGATTTTGTGTTGTATACTGATCATAAAGCTTTATAGTACTTGGGAAGTCAACATAAATTAAATCAGAGACATATGAAGTGGGTTGAGTATTTGTAGAGTTTTACATTTATGATTAAGAATAAAATTGGAGTTACCAACCAAATTATTGATTCATTAAGTAGAAGACATCCTTTGTAGACTGAGATGAAGGTTGAAGCTCTTGGTTTTGATGCAATGAAAGAGTTGTATGATATTGACCCTAATTTTTCTGAGGCATGGAGAGAGTGTGTACCATTTCATAATAGATGAAGATAATCACATCATTTTCTCCCTCAAGGATACTATATTTATTATAAAGACTACCTATTCCATCATGAAATACACTTTAACTGTCAACCCAAGGACATAGGACTTGAAATGGGTCAACACGATATGTGCACTAAGTTCCTTTAAGAGTCTTAACAACTATGCTCCAGGAAAGTAAAATGCATGAAAAGAATCTATACTACTATTACAAAATAGTAAACACACTTGGGAAGACAAAAAATAATTGTAGAAAGCTTTGGAAAATGAACCTAAAATAGTTAACAACTCAGAACATCCACCATGATCATTTTTTGCAAGTGTTGCAGGAACTTTCACAATAACAATGCTACAGGACTAATACAGTAAATCTATCTTGAAAATAGGAAATTGCAAGAATGAATCTACTCTACCTAAATATATTCCACCTCCCAAGTGGGCCCCCTTGGTTGGTTTCAAATAACTATGAACACAACAAGTATTCCAAAATCACTCTTTCATTAAAATCCTTCTTTGATTACATCAACTGAATAATTCATGAAGGATAGGAAAAGAGTAACTTTTGAATCTTAAACCAGCATTGTCTATTTTCTCCTTAGCTTACTAAGACGATCCAAATCCATTATATGGAGGATTGGATACTTATTTAAAAAATTACATAAAAGTCTTGAACAAGCATCACCAAAAAAGGTGGAAGATCAACCATGGCATAGTACATTTATTACTAAGCAACAAAATAACAACTTGTAGGAAATATAGCAAGTTGTTTCTCTTAGATTTTTTGGAATAGTAACTCCTCTGCAAGCACGGCTTATCCATAGGAATTGAAGTGAGCTTTCCTTGCCATGATCAATCTCCATCATCCTCTTCCTTTAATGAATTAATCACCAACCTTTGCATTGCTTTTTATTTTACTGAAAGTTAGAAACATCTAGAACATTTATGCAAGATAACATTCCTACTCTTATTCAGATATTAGAACATGACTTAAGATATTTATATGAAATACTACATTCTATGTATAATATTAAGAAAAATATGCCATACACACTACCCATAGGTTTAGTAAGTTCTAGCTATCTCTGGCATAAGTTCACTAGATATTTAGACAAATGTTTTGGAAATGTTTTTGACAAAGCACAAAGAGTAAGTCCAAACCATGAAAATTGTATCAAAATTAAGACATTAATATGCCTCATCATAGTGCAGAGCACTAAATCTAATCGATCACATGAGTAAGTATGATGAATATTTTATTCAAGAAGGTATTTTATTCAAAGAAATTTAGATGTGTATCCTTAGAATTTTTATGAGGTTGAATTTAATTAAGGAAAAGCATAGTGGTGGATTGGTTGGGCATTTTGGAATTGATAAGACATTGAGTTTGTTGAAGGAGAAGTATTATTGGCCACAGATGTATAAGGATGTTCAGAAATTTGTCAAGAGTTGTGAAGTTTGTCAAGTTGCAAAAGGAGTAAGTCAAAATATTGGATTGTATATGCCTATTTTTATTCCTGAGAAACCTTCGAGTGAAATCAATATGGATTTTGTTCTTGGATTGCCTAAAATAGCAAACAGGTATTATTCTATATTTGTTGTTGTGGATTAATTTTCTAAAATGACTCATTTTATACCATCTAAGAAGACATCAGATGATGAGCATGTTACTGGAATTTTCTTCAAAGAGATTGTTAGATTGCATGGATTACCAAGAAGAATTATTTCTAATAGAGATAGTAAGTTTGTTGGTTATTTTTGGAGAACTTTGTAGAAGAAGATGGGTACTGAGTTGAAATTTAGTTCTACATTCCATCCATAGACTAGCGGAAAGACAAAAGTTGTGAATAGAAGCTTGGGTAATTTGTTGAGATTCTTAGTTAGAGATGAACTACATAATTGGGAGATGGTATTGGCACAAGCTAAGTTTTCATATAATAATTCTATGAATAGGAGTATAGGAAAGACACCTTTTGAGATTGTTACTAGAATGTAGCCTAAAGGAGTATCAAATTTAAGGGATGTTGTTAGTGAAGAGAAGAGAAGTGTTGCAAGAGAAGAATTTTCTAATTTTATGGAGTCTTTGCATAAGGAAGTGAAGCTGAAGTTGGAACAAAGTAATTAGAAGTACAACGAGAATGCTAATAAGTCTAGAAGACATCATGTTTTTGAAGTTGGTGATGAGGTGATGGTTTATTTGAAGAAAGGTAGATTTCCAATTGGAACATACAATATGCTAAGAATGAAGAATTTTGGACCTTGTAAGATCTTGAAGAAGCTTGATAGTAGAAATGCTTATGAAGTTGAGTTACCTGATGACATGGATATATCTCCTATATTCAATATTGTTGATTTGTATAAGTATCATGAGTCAGATGATGAAGTTTTTGTACTTGATGATTATCCTAAGAATTAGATTGAAGAGGTTGAACAAATATTGGATCAGAGAGATGGTAAAAGAACAAGAGGAAAAGATTACTATGAATATTTCGTAAAGTGGAAGAACAGACCAGTTGAAGATGTTACATGGATTTCTCAATCTAAGTTGGATTCAGCTCAACTTGCAATGACACTTGCATGATTTAGGAGAATCATTTATTTCTACCCTAGTTATCTAATATAGGAGCATCCTGGGTTGAGATGTTATCCTACTCATTTGTGTTCATTCTGCCCATTGTTGTCAAGTTGCAGTCATTGCCAAGTTGCAACAATTGTCGAGTGCTAGTAATTTTGAAGTATCAGCCAAGTTACAGTTATCCCAATTCATGTTAACATTTGAGTTCATGTGTTATCCCATCTCACTCTATAGTGTGTGTCGAGTTCTATAGTGTGTGCCAAGCTATCCAGTGTGTGTCGAGTTATCTAGTATTGGTCGAGTATTCCTTCATGTGTTGAGTGAACCTATTGATGTTGAGTGTCAACATTTTGTTCCTTCTTTTGTTGAGTTGTCCGTATTTTGCGAGCTGACTTGCATGTTTAGTTTTGATCATGAATTTTATGTGAGGATCTTGTCTTGGGATGTGTGCAAACTATTTTAGGGTCAGCCTTTTTATTATGTAATGTTCTAGAAACTTTTGTAAGCCATTTTGGCAAGTATAAATAGGGTGTTTAGGCTTAGAGTTAGAGTAGATTTTGGAGAACTATGAGGATTTCAAAAATTTATTGCATATGTGTCTAGAAGTGCAAATTTGAAGTTGGATCATGGATCTTGAATGTATTTTGTATTTGGCCATAACCCAAAAGGCCTTATAGCTAGACATGTATGCTAATTAATTGATGAATCAATAAAATAATCTTGTTGTCTCTCCTTTGTGTTTTTCTCTTTGTGTGTTCACTTTTTTTGTGTTAACTATGCAAGGTGGTTTGGATTGTTGGGTGTGCCTTTGGCCCTAGTTCTTCATCTCTCCTTGCGTGTCATCTTTAGGCCTTATCTTTATCTAATGGTATCCTGATTCAAGGTCTATTTTAGAAAAGTAGCATGCTCTTCAAGTTGGTCTAGTAGATCTTCAATCTTCGGTATAAGGGACCTATACCTTATAGTTATTTTGTTTATTTCCCTGGAGTCAGTGCAAAGTCTCCATCTGCCATCCTTTTTAGGGGCCAATACACTAGGGACTACACAAGGGCTGAAACTCTTTTGTATGAGTCCTTTTTCCAAGAAATCATTGATCTATCTAAACACCTCTACATTTTGATCAGGGGTGAGTTTATATGCAACCTTACTGGGGAGAGAAGCACCTGGTACGAATTCAATCTAGTGTGAGATGTCCCTCAATGGTGGGAGTTCATCTAGTGTGTCTCCTACAAGTATCCCTTTTTACTTTTGTAGTAGACCATCTACTTCTTTAGGTACTTCTATATTGACTGCTTTCATCTTAGGTTTGAGAACTAGGGCATACCCTACTTGAGAGTCTTTGGTAGTATCTATCATTTTTTGTTCTCTTTCCATTATGGCTAGTTGTTATTTAGTCTTCTCTTGGGAGGGATCAGGAAGAAGGAGTAGGTTATACTTGTAATGATTTTGATTTATTTGGTAAGTATTTGTGACCCCATCATGCTTGGCTTTGAGGTCATACTGCATTGGACACCCTAGTAAAAGGTGGCAAACATCCATGTCAGCAATGTCACAAAGGATTCTACCCTTGTAGTCCCAAGCCTACTCATTTATCAGTCTTTGTTTCCCTTTGATCAACCAAGATACATGGGAGGGATTTGAGTAGGGTATCTTCTCTAGATTTATAAATTTTTCTACCATTTCATTATAAACAAGATTTTTAGGAGGACCAAAATTAATAATCACTTTGCATACCTTTCCATGGCTTTTATAGTTGGTCTTGAAGAGATTATTTCTTTGAGGAGGCTTCACTGGCATGGGTTCTTGAATCAATATCCTCTTCATCATGAGAGTAGCCCCTTCTTCACTAGCATAGTCTCTTACACTTTCCTCATCATCATCTTGAATAAGATTTTCTCTTCTTTCTCCTTAATTTTTTTGCTTCTCAGGAAACTTGTTTGTATAGTGGCCCATCTAGTTACAATTATAGCATTTGATCTACCCATTGTTTCTTCCACCATTTCCGCCTCTACCATTACCTATCCTTCCTCTGTATCCACATCTAGAACTACTTTCTCCTTGGGTATTCTCCTTCTTGGAATCTCCTTGTGGTCTGTTGTTTTGTGTTCCTTTGCCTCCATAGTTTCCTCTTCCTCTATCAGTCTTTCCTTTGTTTCTACCACTTTGTTCACTTCTCCTATTGAATTTTTCTTCAACCTTGAGTATTAATTAGTAGCACTAGTTTTCTATGGTAGGACTTGTCAGACTAAGGTCATCTTGAATGGAATTTTGTAATCCTTGCATGTATCTAGCAAGTTTCACACTCTCAAGTTCAACAAGCTTAGACTTCATGACTAACTTTTGAAATTCTTCAGTAAAGGTAGATATGTTCATCTCTTTTTATCTCAAACTCATCCTCTTCTTATGAAGTTGAACTTCATAGTCCTTAGGGACATAAGTCTCCCTAAGTGGAGCCAATATATTCTTCCATGTGGTGGTTGGATTCTTCTCGTTCTTCACTTTGTCATCTTGAGTGAAATTCCACCATGTGAGCATAAAGCCCTTGAATTTAGACTTGGAAATCTTTACCCTTTGGTTCTCAAAGATTATCACAATCAAAGAAACTAGTTAGGGCATCTATTGAATCAATTGCAGCATCTGGGTCCATCTTCCCATTGTATGTAGGCAAATCAATCTTGGCATCCATAGTTCTCCTCTCCATATATTTTAGAGTCTTCACAAGTAGCCTCTAGTTAGTAGGTCATTCTTCTTCCTCCTATTCAAGGGGTTCTTCATCACTCCCTTGTTTGTCTTCTTTAGATTTCTCACTACTTCTATTTTGAAGTTCCTCCTTAAGCTTATCCATCACTTGCCTCATAAACTACATCTCCTTGTTCCTTTTTTCATCTTGCCTTATTTTTTGTTCTCTTAGGTATTTCACATTCTCTGCATTGGTCCTCCTTAAAGATAACCCTCCATCATCCTCTCCTTCCATGGTGTTATCAAATTCTTTACGCTAAGGGATCTTAGGTTGATCTAATACCACTTGATGTAGAGATCTCCCTATATAGGCAACTATGTTGTGGTGTGTCTTTAGACTACTTCAAATACCCTTTGTATAAACCTTACTCACAAACATGAACTAGGTACTCAAAAGAGTACAACCAAGTCTATAAGCACAAAATTAGTAAATACTAGGATTATGCTTAAAATGGGAACCTATATGTTCAAAGGGGAATGAAATGGTTCTTGAACATTCAACAAACTCAAACTAATATGTTAGAACAACCTACCTTATACCCAAAGGCTTTAAATAGAAAAATTGGCTTTTAGGCCTAAGAGCCCCAATGATCCCTACCAAAGAGGAATTTAGGACTTAGTTTGAAATAGTTCTAAATGAATAGGAAAAAAAATTTCATAAATGGATACCCTTTTGGGAGATGCTTTTGATTCCAAACTTTCAGACTCCCAACTAGTCAAATGACCCTCTTTACCAAAAATGTAGCAATTAGCCTTATTAGGCCTAATTAATAGGGTTTGTGAAGGAAGTGTGAATTGGGTGATTGAACAGGATTAGAAACCAATAGGGAAACTAGTAGAGATATATAAGAGATCATATTCCACCCTTAGAAAGGTTTCATCCATCCCCTCAATTACTGTAGCACTTCAATACCTTTTTTCCTGCACCAAACATATAAAGATGTTTGGCCTAGGGCTGACTTGCAAAATTAAAAAGTCTTGCTTTCCATCTCCCATCATTCATAGGTCTTATAACACACCCTCCTAACTTGTATTTTTCTAAGTGGTATGAGTTTCCCATGGTTGAAATGCAAGTTAGGGTATTTTTTGCCAAAACTTGTCAATGAAATGAGGGTTTTGGTGCACCTAGGGAAGAAAGTTAGATACCTTGTGATGCTAATCACTTCAATGCTTCAAACCACTTGCATTCTTCTTCTAAGACATTTAGGTTTCTAGATCAAACATTCATTTTCCCCTGCTAGTCTATACCATTCCATACACTTATGCAATGTAGCAATTTATAAGGAAAAATGCAAGATTTTTTTGATTCAAATAGCAAAAGTACATGTTATTTATCTTCCACTTGCCTGAAAGGGCTATTTGAAGACCTTTCCTAGCTAATCTAATTGATTTGCAAAGGTTGTGACTATTGGGGAGTGATTAAGTGAAATTTGTTAAATGTAATGAGAAATTGTCAGCCTTTATCAAGTAGTTAATGTAATCAAGCTCAATTAGGCATCAAAGATAGTTCCTTGTATGTGTCGAGCGTTTAGTGTTAACCAAGTTTGGAGATAGTGTTGACCAAGTTGGGTTGGTTAACAAAGAAATGCTAGCATAAACTCTATACTAACTGAGTTGGGTCAGTTAACAAAGGGATTTCGTGTGTTAACCGAGTACACATGTTTAGAAGCCTAAAAACACACCTACCCTATCCTAGGACTAACATGTGCCTAATGACCATTGTAAAAAATGTATGGTTTATAAACCACCAATGGTGACTATTCCTTACAGGTAGACTTATTTGTAATGAAAAACTACTTCCAAAACTTGAAAAGGCTCTTAGGCATGAATGCCCTTGAGTGAAACTCATGAAAAGCTTGATGTAGTGGATGCTCTAGAGAGTGGAGGGATAGATGCTCCTATACCAAAATTATTCTAGCTAAAGGGAGGAATCTTCATAAATCAAAAATAAATGTGAGGAAGATTCTAAAGACATTTGGCCCAGAGGAAGAAAAACTTGTGGGAACTCCAATAGTAACTAATTGTCAATTGTAAATGGAGGATGAGAGTTTGGATGTAAATGAAACTCTTTAATGATCTATGATTGGTAAGTTATAGTATGTAGTACATAGTATACTAAAAATTGCATAAGTTGTTGGGATAGTGACTAGATTCGCAACCAATCCAAAGGATTCACACTTAGTTGCTAAGAAAAGGATCTTCAAATACCTTAAGGCTATAGAACAGTATGGTCTATGGTATCCTCAAAAAGGTAGATTTGAGCTCAATATTTTTTTGATGTTGACTAGACAGGAAATATAGATGATAGAAGCATGACAAGAGGTGAATTCTTTCTTGGAGGAAGATTGGTGTCTTGGACCCAAAAAAAGTAGAACTACATGTCTTAATCAATAATGGAAGAAAAGTATGTAGCATCAATAGTAAACTACATTTGATTTGTTTGGATCAAATGACTACTTGAAGGGATTCAAGAAATACTAGATGAATTAGGGGTCATCAACGGTAACAACACAATTGCAATAAACATATCAAAGATTCCAGTTATGCACTGAAAGAAAAAGAACATACTAATAAAATATCATTTCCTCAAGGATAAATAACTTGAAAAATAACCAAGAGAAATAGTTAAGGTTGTAATATGTACCAAACAAAGAACATCTTGTAGATATCTTCACAAAACCTCTTTAGAAGGATAACTTTAAGTATCTTAGAGAAAATCTAGGGGTGTTACCCTTATCAAGCCTTAAGTAGAATAGAAGGATTGGGAATCAATTTCCATGATCTCCAACAACCAATCATGAAGTGGGTTGATGGAAAAGGTGAGACTATTCCATAGGGGGAGCAGTCACAGAGAAATGATGTCCACCTTTTTCATTATTGTCACAGAGGGAGAAGCTAAGGAAGAAAAGGCAATAGAGGAAGAGATTCATTGTAGGAAAAGTAACAAGAAGGAATAAGAAGAATCTAAGTAAAGGAAGAACAAGGTAGTGAGCATAAAGGAAGGAAATGTAGAAATTATAAGAAATGAACTTGTAGCATGTGGCATCATCCTAGGGAGAGATATGGAAGAAGAAGGAAAGATAAAGGTAAAGTCATGATTTACTTGCTAAGTATGTATTGGTTAATAATAGATATAATAAGAGATAGTTATTAGCATACGAGTGTTGAATTTTCTAAGAATTTCCATTAATTCCAAAGGGGGAGATTTTTGGCATAACTATGAAAAAGACTAAGGAAGAAGATTGGAAAATCCTACCAATGTCACCAGTAATGATTTATTTGTCATTGATGTCAAAGACCATGACAAAGTATCAATCGATGCAAGGTTGTGATTGATGAGGTAGTATGAGCACATGAGGATATGACTGAAGATATGGTAAGGATGTGAATGGTAGATAAAATCATGAGGGCAATCACACTCAAACAATTTGGATCAAGTGCATGATCGCGCGAAGTAAGAATTCAACAAAGCATAGGGGATGATGTGTCTCATGGTGACCAAGATAGGTTGAAGCTAAGTCAACTTGTGGAGTATAAATGAAATAAATACACCACTAACACATCAGAAAGTAGGTGGATAACACCTCACATCTCAAATAATGAAGTTGGTACTATCACATCAAGGAGAGATGAAAGAATTTGAATTTGAGTTTTTTCCAATAGAACAAGCTATCAAATTCAAAGAACATTCATGACTTATTTTTGTATGAAGTACATCTAACAAGAAGAGTGTTTGAAAGTGATAGGAGTACAAGCTAAACATAGGTAGGAGAATATAGAATTTGAATTCTCATATTAGAGCTTTCAGTTGAATGAGAAAAGATCATATAAAAGATCTTCATTCTCTAAAATAACCTATTTTAGATTGTAGATTTGGAAGGAAATAGCCAAAGAGATGAGCCAGTTGTAATCTCTAGAAGAGAAAGGTGAAGCAGGACAAGACAAGAGTAGAGTGAAAATAAAAGGTGTGTTAAAGAGAGAGTCAGTGATCCAAACAACATAGTGTTAAATAATTCTAAAGCTAGAAAAGCATAGCAAGGAATTGGTTGTGTCTAAGCTATAGAAATGAGGAAGAGTAGAGCATGTAATAGATAGGTCGAAGAGCATAAGTAATCTACATCAAGCTAAGTGAAGTAGCTACTCTATATAGGTCAATCTTATTGTTGTTCTCTTATCATTTGAACAACAAATCCCATCGAGGGTGAACTCTAACAATTTCTTTGTATCAAATCCCTTGATAAGGTGGCATACTATATTGTGCTCCAAGTCCTCTAACAAGGAGACTCTTAATGAGGCAAAAACTCCAATATATCTATACTAAATCCCTTGATCGGGTGGCACTTGACAATGTCTCTGTAATCTTTTGATAGAGATAAGCTCCTAATTGGGTGCATTCTAGAAGAGTGAAATATTTGTGAGGATCATCTCACACATTTTTTTTTTCACCCTAGTCGGGTTTTCACAAGATAAATAGATGTGTTATGTGATGCTACTTGTGTCTTGATTATTTTTTGCTTAATCCTAATTGGTTAAGTTGTAGTTATTAGTTTTAGCAGATTGGTGTAAGGTGAGATTTGTGAAGATTTGAAGTTGTCCACAATATACTAATTTACCCCCCTCTTAGTATTTCATTAGTGAGTGGACCAGCATATTAGAGGCAAGCCTCATAATCCTTTGTATTTTTTCAATGATACTAGTTTGGTGGCCCATTCCTATCATACTAGGACCAATCCTCAACTATCCAATCCAATTCCTTATACTTCTTTGCCACCTTCTCAATATATACTTCCTTTTGTACCTCTCCTACCTCTTTCCATTGGTAAGACATGTGATTTGATAAAATAATTATGTGCTACTCCCACCAAGTTTTCTCTTTGGGAACTTCATCAAACTTATCATTCCCTCACCCTTTCCTGCAAGGACCTAACAACTCTCACCCTTTCCCTAAAGGATCTACACAATTGATCCCCTATCCCACTCTTCTTTAACACAAATACATCATTGCAAACTATTCAAGTTGAGAATGCATATCCACCAAAAATTCAAGTCCATCCCATATTTTTGCATTCTCACAAAAAATAAAACTCCATGCCCCAAAACCTCCAAACACTTGATGGGTGACCATGGTCCCACCCATCTCGGCCCTATAAGATTGCTAAACAATTTCTTACAAACTAGAATAAATGAAAAATAAAAAATCACAAGGTCAATTTTGTAATCATGCATGTTTATCCTGTATAGGATTATGCCTCATGCTCCTCACCATGTCAATTTGGTCCCTCAAGCATCCTCTTTGTGCCATCTCTTTAATTACTATAATAAAAACAACTAATCACTTAGATCTCAGGTTCTCTATAGGATAAGAGTATAAATGAGTTCAAATTTAGCCCTCTTGTACTTATAAGGGGTCACCCATGATGTAACACCCCACTAGGGAACCCAAAAGAAATTAACCTATTAAGTTACTAAGTTTTCTAAACAATTTTTTTTAAGATTATAACAAAAGAGATAACATGTTGGAAGCAATAACTCACATTCACACAAAGCAATACAATAATAGTTACATCTCTCAAGGGCTCCATGATGTTTAATCACATGCACAAGTTTTATTAAAAATAAATCTGATACATAAAAATGGTCCACATCATAGGATAACCATAAGTACAAAATCAAATGAAATAATATACAAGTACATAAGATGCCACATGGCATAATTAAAATGCATAATCATCCTCTATACAACTCACATGGTATGAAATGATAAAATAATATACATCATGATAAGATACAACATCTCATAGGTTCCCAAATAATCAAAGTAAAATAAATTATAATATGACCATAGAACATAATCCCAAGATTAAAAGAATAGAACAACTGCACAAGTACATCCAACAATGACATCCAACTGTCAGATCTCAAAGGTATAAGAAACACTACCACCTAACCTCATGGACCCTAAATGGCCCACCCCTATCATGCTAAGGAGATAATATCAAGTCCCAAATGGATAACAATCCAAAAGTCAAACAAGAATCTAAGTCAAGGAATCTTGATTGACATCTATCTCAAAGGTACCAAGTACACAAGTAACATATAATCTTAGAGGCAACAAAGACAAGTAGGAAACCTAATATGCATGTGGGCAACTGTCATCACATGAGCCAACTCTAAGGTTATCCTAGTAGCCTCTATGGACTCCAACCCCCTAGTAACTCTATGCGGCATTGGTATCCTTTCATACAGACAAGGAATACTAACGAGGCAAGGTTGCAACCAAACATCCTCTCTACTCCCATCCTAGCCTATACTAGCATTGGATGCATGGACGAGTTAAAGCACTGACTCTTGTTAATTCATTTTAACCCATTTAATGAAATGTTAACACTTATTAATACAACTTACAATGGGTTACCTAGGAAACCTCTTTAGGGCCCCAACCTCCATTGCAAGCCACTTCCCAACATACACATAGATAACATACCCTAAGCTCATTGAAGCATATCTCAAAAAATCACAATATTCACCTCATTCCTATACAAGCAACCAAAAAGCACCAATAGATAAAACACAATATTCTCCTCAGTCCTATACAAGAAAGCACCAATAAATAACTGATCGAAAGCCTTATAGGTTACACCAAGAAAATTACAATACATGAGCTTACAAAAAAGAACTAGATCTCAACATACAAAGATGTGGATATAGCACACTAGTTGGGAATAAAATAATTGTGACAAAATAACATTACATAGCAACATTATAAGACCATCGCTTCCCAAGCCTCGGGTAAACAATCCTATTTTGTCAAACTACTAGGTTTCCCCAAAAAATCATCGCAAGATAAAAACACAAAACCTCAATAGGTATATAAAATAAGTGTAGTTAACTGATCATTTTAGTTATTTTTATTTTTATTTTCATTTTAAATGTAATTCCATAAAAATTGATTTGCATCAAATTCAAGTTTTCATTTCATAATCGTTTCATAGCTGGATAAAGGTTATCAATCATGCAATATTATCAGGTTATTAACTTAAATAATCTTAAATCATGAATGATTTAATTAATAACATAAATGTATATTATTAGATTAAACATTAATATCAATTTCATTTCTAAAATATTAATTTGACTTATATTTAAGTCTAATATTAATATTTACTTTTCCTTTAATTCATAATGCAACTTGAGATAACTAAATCTTGATATTATAATTATAATCTATGGCCAATGCATAAGGGAAAATTAGTGCATAACTTGGGCATACAAAGTTAGATTTTTGTTCTAAATCAACCCAACCCATTACTGACCAAACCCATCCTCCAACCACCTAACTCTTAGTTCTAAATCAATCCAACCCATTCAACATACTAACCTATCTTAATTAGTTAATTACCCTTGATTGACTAATTAACCCTTGACTCATTCTCTCTCCTCCCATGACATCCTCTATAATATCTTACTTTTCCCTCTAAACCTATATATCCTAATTGCACCCTAAATATTTGGACAACCATAATTATGAGGATTAAAAAATCCTAACCTAAACTCAAGTCAACTCTTGTCACATCATCTCCAATACCAAACCATATGCATTAAAGTCTTCCTCAATTGATCTTACACATCCCTTATATATACCATTACATCTCTTACAACCTTCCCCCACCAAACACACACATACACACTCCCCAAAATGGTCACATTCTCAAATCCTTCCCAAGCCTCAAAGTCCACTGCTCTTATGAGACTTATGACAATGAGATGCATTTGAGAAAGCACAATCCATGTGCTCTCTCTCAAATTCATTATGGCCACTTCTAAGCTTTTAATTTCAACCATCCATTCAACGTTAACTTTGTCTAAAAATTGAAGCCTCTTTCCTTCACAAATTGTCCTCCACTAATACATTGTTATAATGTTATTTTTGTCTCCATAAACATAATCAAAGAAACACCATAATGCCCAAAAGTCCCCATACTTACACCATTTAAGCTTGAGCAAGAATCATTGAGAACACATCAAAATCATTGGACATTTCTCTACATCAATAAGGCTTCTTGGGTGTCCTTTTTGTTTAAAGTCTCATGTTGTTTATTTTTTCTTCTCATATATGTTGTAATAGCTTGTTTGTTAATTTGTTAGCTTGTCTTTATATTCCTAATGCACTCATTTTAATTCATACAATTAGCATATTTTTATAATGCCACATGATGATATATTTATAATCCTACATGATCATCAATTTTCATAGTTATATCTATTTGCATTACATTTTCTAAAGATCTTGAATTTAGTTGTATACTTTATATGGAACTAATTAAAGAGGACATGTAAAATGTCATTGATAGTGTAGACACCTAAAAACCTTTAGAAAATAAAGTATTTTTATTTTTTGAAAAATTCCTGATGACATCATTATTTATTAATTTATTTATTTATTTATTTTTATGCCATTAAATCCCTTTATCTTAATTAAAAATATTTAATTAAGGAATCCCTCCCAAAAATGTTTAAATCTTATTTAAACATTATTTCCTTATTTATTAATTATTTAATTAATAAATTGACCAAAAAACCCAAAATAAATAAAAAAATTATTTTTTGCCCAAAACTTGGCCAATTTCCTTAAGACCACTAACCTCTTCCAAAATCTTCTAATCCTTCTTTAATTTTGATTAAAGGCTGATCCCATCATTTCCTACCCCTAATCCCAACTCAAAATATTTAATTAAAATTAAATATTAATCCTCATGTTTATTAAAAAAGTTTTAATAAATATCTCCTCAACCCAAACCCTTGAAATAAATAAAACTTTATTTATTTCCTAAAAATCTAATTTATCCTCAACCTAAGAAGTTCTAGACTCTTCTAGAAAGTCTTCATCCTCATCCTAGGAAATTCTAGACTATTCTAGAAAGTCTTTATCCTCATCCAAAATCTAGACTCTTCTAGAAGATGTCTTTAAACCTAATCCTAATCCCCTCCTAACCTTGTCACATTTCCTAAAAATGGGTTAAGACTTACTAACCCAAGCCAAAGTTAACAAATATCTCCTCCTTCACCCACCCTCATTAAATGCCATCCACTTGCCTATCCCTAAGCTAATCCTACACCATCCTAATCCATCCTCTAATCATTTGCACAATCCTAAGCAAGCTTAAAACCCTCCTAATCAAGCTCAAGTCGAAATTGCTCTCATCTCCCTCAAAATATCTCAACCATAAAACTTTATGAATCCCACTAGGCCATAAATGACTCTTCCAAGCCCTTTTATTGCTCTTACAAGCCATTATGAGAGTCTTTATGAAGATTTTATCCCATTGAGCCTCCTTTGTTGACTCATCCTTCCCCTTTCCTCCATCCTCTCACCCTGTGACATGTGTCACTCCCTGATTGGTTGTAAGGAAGCACAATCCATGTGCTCTCTTCTCATGCAATCTGAGCCCTCCATGAGCTTTTTCCCATCCTTGCATCTTAGCCCTCAATCCCTCAAGCCTCTTGCCTATAAATTGGATCCTTCCCCTTTGCAAAATAACACAATCCATGAAGTAAAGTCATAATGCCATTTTACATTAGAACCATACACCCACACCCAAATTCCAACTCCATTTGAAGCCCTTTTTGAAGCATAAAGCTTGAGCATACATCCTATCTATTTAGACAAAGCTACTCAACAAGAGAGCTTCTCATTGAGAGAGCCCATTAATGGCTCATATTCTCAATTGAGAGCTCATCTTAGTCTATCTTGAAGTTTATGAATTTTGTTTAGTTTGTAGAAGCTTTATTTAAATTTGGTTTCTATTAGCATACTAACATTGCTCATACACAGATAGTTCTTTCTCGAGTATGGTTTTAGTGACCACCACATGATTGAGAATATTCTCAAATAGTACCAAATTTTGTTGTTGTTGTTGTAAGGTAATATCCATTAGTTTGTGGTTGTATCAAACATCTATTTTAAAATACACAAGTAATACCTATCAATATTGTCCTTATTGTCTTTTCTTTTGATTACAAATAATATGCTTTTTTAATGCCTATATGATGCACTTATTCATTCTATTTTTTATATTTTGTAGGTTATCAAAGAAGGACAGTTATTGCAAGGGAGAATCTTCCAGAAATAAAAATCCATATCCTTATATGGTTTATGAGTTATTTTTGAAGAAACTTACTTTATTGTTAGCTACCAAAATTTACTTTAAAATGCATTCCTATGATAGTTCACATGAAATTACAAATATAAGAATAATTTAATGAAAAAAATACATACCTTGTACTTTTCTCCTTTGTTTTGGATCCAATATGATTTAATTATTCCCACTTATTCTTTATGTAGTGGAAAAGGTACAAATGATATATTTTTCATTAATAATCAACACATATGTTGAGCAATATTTGCTTCAATCCTCAACAATTCCAATGAATAAGTCCTGCTCTCAAAATTCATTCATTTTTCATTTTAGGGTCAAGTGTTGAATTGTAGTAATAACCACTAAAAAAATTAGTTTGTGAATCCAAATATAAAGTTTGCATTACTCTTATTACTTGGCCATTATGTGTCAATCATATGTGTAGAATATTTCATCTATATAACCCTTGGATTTTTATTAAAAATAGGCAACTTTAGCTCACTAGAGATCATCCAACACTAGTAAGAAATAATCTAACAAGAATCTTCAAGATACATTTATTGGCATTATGTTAAATACCACTTATTATTGTGTTTCTACTTACATAATCATCTAAGGCATGTAGCACAATTTTATATTTTATATTTTATTATTTTTCAAGTTTTAGGTTAGTCTTATAGGTTTTGGCATGACGGGTAGTGATTCCTAACATGTGTGCAAACTTCTAACCACCCAAATAAGTTTTTGTGTAAAGGAAAGCATAAAAACATGTAACAAAGTAAAAGTGAATGTTCAAATATTCATAAAGATACAATACGCACATCCATTTCAAATCTTATATATATATATATATATATATATATATATATATATATATATATATATATATATATATATATATATATATATATATATATATATATATATATAATTTGAATGCATGTAGTCAAATTCTACAGTTGTTAACATAATCCACAATAAAATTTGAGAACAATATTGATTTGAAAACGTTGATCTAAACATTTGTGGATTTTCGCACTATGGAATTATTAAAACCATATATTCACATTAAATATCTAACATGGTACTTTTATTTTACTATTATTTTTTACATATTTGCTTCAAAGAGACTAAATTCATCAACTATTTGAGATACATTTTGTTTATTCAATGAATAAGTGTCAAAACTAGCATATATAAAATAGTGTTATACATATTCACACAAAAACATGTGGATGTAAAGAGTTAAATCTTGAGCCTAGAGAGGACATCAAGTTGAAACAGAATTACATAAAGCCACTATGAAACGAGAACAAAAAGACGTAAAAGAAATTATAATATGAATATCAATGTGTTTTTTGTACCCCAATAACTTACTCATTAACACCCTATTTTCTTATTGGATTTCAAAAGTAATAGTTTTTTACCACTTGATTTTCTTATTGGATTTCTAAAGGAATAGTTTTTTAGTATTTATTTTCTATGCATTTGCCTCAATAGCATCACTAAAATTATTATCTTTTTTGAAAAAAAAAATTCATTTTTTTATAAATATATGTCAAGTTTACTATTTATAAAATATTGTTATGCATTTTCACACAAAAACTATGGGTGAAAAGACTCGCACTTTGTAACTCCAAAAGGGACATCAAGCCAAAACAAAACAATAGTGCATAAAGTCAGTGGATAACGTGAATGAAAAGACTTTTAAAATATCATACTATAAACATTATCGAGTTCTCTACCCCCAATAAATTACTTACCATCACCTTATAATTACATTGAATTTCTAGAATGAAATATTTTAATTTTGCTATTTATTTCCTAGATACACTTATCTCAATAGTTATAAAATTTGTTAACTCTTTTGGAACACCATATGTTAGCTTGTATCATTACATGTCAAACTTTGATTTATAAAATATTGATACATATTCACAGAAAAGCCTGCGGGTAGAAATTGCCACACTTTGAGATTCTAGATAAGACACTAAGTCAAAACAAAATAAACATTACATAAAATCACTATTAGAATTACCATAAAATTGTGTTACACATATTCACATAAAGAATTAAGGGTGGAAGGAGTCACACTTCAAGAGTTTAGAGGGGACATCAAGTCGAAACAAAACAACCTTACATAAAACCACCCTCAAAATTACCATTTATAAAATTGTGTCACACACTCACATAAAAATTTGTTGATGGAAACATTCACACTTTAAGAGTTCAAATGGAATATCAAATTGAAACAAAACAACATTATATAATATGTGACCTCTCACAAAGGCCCAATGTTTCACCTCTATGAGGTGCATCCTATATGCAATGAGTTTTAAGTGTACCATTTTTTGTCATGAGATATGGATTCTTGTGAACGACTACTAATAAAAGATTGGTCAATGAGTTTGACTTAAAAACCACACAAAATAATCTTAAGACTAATATCATAACATTAGATTAAATAGCTAGGCAATGAGGGACAAACTTAAATACTATGTTCTAGGGAAGCATAATAGTAGTCATGATAGCCAACTTCGTGCACCCACAAATCCTAAGTTTACATTGGGTTTGGACATAAATGAATGTTGTCTTTCTATATACTTAACTCTTTATAACTATTGTTCTAGCTTGTAGGCAGTAAAGATAAATGTTGTGGGATCGATTAATACTCTCTATTGTATGTTTTTTGTGACAACCAAAACCCTTGTACAATTTGATTCAATACTTCTGCACAACCACTACAATAAGAGAGACGAGCTAGTAGCCGCCTAATAACTTTCACAAATGATCTAATTACTAACCATTTGCCCAAACATGCAGGACTATTTAGACTTTCTATTTACACAAGAAAACTTGTAGCCTTCCCTTCCTAAGTAAACATCATACCATAATAAAAGTCAAAAGAAAATGGAAAAGAATGGGAGAAGAATGCAAAAGGTGTGAGTGAGTGACAGTTGGAGAGAGGTGTCTGGCATGGATTTGAAAGGTGATGGTCCATGTTGCTCCACAATAAGCCTCACTCCACCACATAATCATGGGAACACCTTTTCCACCAACACTACCAAACATTCTCTCCAAGATCTTGCTTCACCAACACTCAAATGTCCCTCAAAGATTCCTTAGAGTGCCTCCAAAGAACACATGAAACTCTTTGGAATTCAAACAAGACACAACTCCCAAAAGCAGCTCGTACAAACTCCATGAAATGCACTCCAAGCTCCGGGGCCTCAATCTGCACCCTACACCTCAGCAAACTTGACTGAATTGATGGGTTTCTAGCACGCATTTCTCATGCCCAAAAAATTCCTGCCCTCTTTTCCGGCCTGCTTTCCAACATAACCCAATCTGACAAATGCGGTACATTTCACTGATTAATGTTTCCCCACACAAAGCACCTTGCAGTAATGAAACCGAGATAGACGGCGAGTCGCAGGGGAACATTGTTAGTCTATCATAATAATAATAAATCCTCCTTGACCCATTGATTTCTCACAAGCTTTCCTCAAATCCCCCATTCATCTTCCCCTGTTTCTGAAGTGCACAGAAGGCTTGCCTGGATTAAAGAAATAATAATAATGTGGATGTATGCATAGAACATGAGATGTCCTGTCCGGATGGGGTTTTGTGTTGAATGAATCCTGCAATTGGGTGTTGCCACATTTGATGCATTGTATGGGGCGAGTGAAATGCAAAGGAAAGGCACGGACATCAAGAGAAGACAAGATGGACCCACTGCCACTCCCTCCGGTAATAGCCTCCGCAGGTTCTGTCCATGCAGACAACATTATCTTCAATCACCCCCACCGACGCCACAATTAGGTCTAACAATACTAGATTCGGGGAGAATTAGGGGTAAGGCGTGGGTCTCATGATTGTGGACACTTTGAATGAGATTAAGACTCAATAAAATTTGCCAATTTCAATCAACATACATAATAAAAATTTAATATTGGAAATAGATTAACTCTTTTTTTTTAATGGAAGTTATCTACCTTTGTAGTTGTTTTAACTATCTAGGAGCATGAACTTTTGGTTGAATCTTTTTGGCTAAGAGTCAAGCGCTGAGGGGTATGCATTCTACCAAATTCATTCAAGGTATGGTGTCAACCTCCCCCTTATTTTGATGAGGGACTCTTGCACTTAGCAAGACTTCATCCTCATTAAGAACCTTGCAATTTGACCAGTAGACCAAGGGCTCATTGACAAATAGGTTAGTTTTAGGTTTCTTGGCTCTCTAGATACGGATAGAGCATTGCCACCATCACTTTGAAATATCGATTTTCATCTATGTAAAGAATGTTAATAGTTCATAGAGTAATAGGCATATGAAGATGACGCAAGGTTGGGGTACTTCAAAGAGAAAACCCCAAGCTGCCTTTGCTAAGAGTAACACATGGAAGCTTAATCAAATCAACAACAATGAACATGAGGCCATATGTGGCAATTTAATAGGTGTAGTTATTTAACTTCGCATAGAAAATTAGCAACATGCTCGATTGTGTGGCCTTCCGAATTGCGGCCTTAAATACAAAAGAAGAATTACAATTTAGAGTCCAAGCTTGCATCTTCTATCTCAAGATCTAAAATCTTCTACCTCTATCTAAGTCTCCTACATCTAACTAAGCTTCTTATATAGCCAAGTACGCCACTAGTTGAATAGTCAAGCATTTAATTATATTATAGGTCTAGTCCTGGAAGAGTGAACCAAAACCCAAGCAAAAGACAATATAAGCACATGCAAACTTCAGGATAGGTCCACACAGAAGTTAGGAGTCTTCTCCTAACTGTACAAGATGCCACATCATCATGGGAAATTGTGCGAACAGAAACAACATGCCTCACTAGAAGAAAACTACAAGAAATAGAGATTGCAAATAACGGAACATAACTCAAAGAATATGAAACATCAAAATGTGCGCACTTCGAACAAGGATCAAGGATAGGTCCTCAACATGATGCCAATTGCGCACAACCTGATACTAAGAGCAACAACATCTACTTCACGAACAATGGACAAGTACATAAAACAAGAATTTTTGTGTGGTTAATGCAAGATTGCTCGTTAACCCAAGATGTTCCTACATCAAACACCTAGGGTAAGAAGAGAAATAATGTCCACTTCATGAATCAAGAGTGTTCTAACCTAAATCATAAAAATCCAATCCAACTCGTGATATCCATGAATTGTCTTCAACTAGTTTTCCTTTCCACTAGACAAGGTATTCCATGTAATCCTTTCTTGTGGTGCTTCTACTTATTCTGGTATTCAAGATTTGTCCAATGCCTTCCTTTTTCTTCTTTGGATAATATTGATTATGAACTAACTCACTTTCAGGCTCATTGTACTCAAAGATAATAGAAATATTGAATATGGGTGAAATATCGACATCTTCAGGCAACTTGACTTCAAAAGCATTTTCACTTTCAAACTTTCTTTGAATTTCACAAGGTCCAAACTTCTTCATTTTCAATTTGTTGTATGTTCTAATTGGAAATCAGTTTTTATTCAAATGAACCATTAATTGATCACCTTCATTAAAAGATTTATGCCTTCTCCTCTGACCATCTCATTGTTTATATTTCCAAGTACTCTTCTACAAAGTATCTCTTACATCATCATGCAAATTCTTTATGAAACTCAAAAAATCTTCAGCATCTACACTACTCTTTTTTTCCTTACTCAAGTTTCTTAGCTTTGTAGTTCCTCTAGGATACAATCTATTTATGATCTCAAAAGGTGTCTTCCTTGTACTTCTGTTCATAGAGTTGTTGTATGCAAATTCAACTTGTATTAAGACCAAGTCCCAATTTGTAGGCTTACTTCCAACCAAGTATCTCAACAAGTTACCGAATTAAATTATATTCACAACTTTAGTTTGTCCATCAGTCGAAGGGTGAAATGTAGAACTAAACTTAAGTGCAGTACCCAACTTCTTCCAAAGTGTCTTCCAAAAGTATCCAGTGAACTTAGTATCTTTGTCTAAAATAATTATCTTCGACAATCCATGAAGTCTCACTACCTCCTTGAAAAATAGTTTTATTATATATATTGCATTAGATGTTTTCTTACATGGTATGAAATGTGTCATTTTAGGAAATATGTCCACTACCACAAAGATAGAATCAAAACCTCTATGATTTCTAGGCAATCCAAGTAAAAATTCATGCTTATGTCTTCCCAAGGTCTCCAAGGAGTAGGCAAAGGTGAATAAAAACCCAAATTCTAACTAGTTCCTTTTTCTACTTGACAAACTCCACAACTACTCACAAATTTATGAACATCCTTATA